>CM048819.1:55890400-56470021 GCA_026586065.1 Dioscorea zingiberensis
ATTAACTATAAAAAATATAAATTGGAAACACAAATCACATTGAAAAAGTTTGTTATATAGAAAGTAACATATTACAGTTCTGCTTTTTGTGTGTTTTCATAGTTTGTAGAAAAGCGATGTAGGATTTTTCATTATCAATACTACACAACTATAATTTTTTGTATATAAGTAATCAAATAATCATTCATCCAAAAATCTCCCCATTTTGGTACTTGCTCAAGCGATTTTTTATAATTTTCATGGCGAGGAAAAAAAGTCTTTCAATAGATGTAGTAGAAGCAGGCAATATCAAAAGCTAATTTCACAAGAGATGCATGGCGGCGGGTGCTGGCGTCTGATGTACTTTAACTTTTGTCTCAACAAGTTTTTATGGAAAGGTCGACATTGATCACGGCTTTTAGGTTTTAAAGCTTCGTCCATGAGATCTTAAATCAATAATGTAAAGTGCTGGTACGATTGCTGAAGAATAAGGAGAAGAGGTTATGTCTCGAGGAAAACCACGAATGGATAAAAGATTACGGGGATTTGAAAGAAGATGCATTACTATATTTACTTTTAACACGGTCTTTCTTTACATAAGATTGAGAATTAAAACTAGTATTGAGATACTAGATGATTCCTCCAAAATTATGCTTGCTCTTAATAAGATGCATTTGTCCATATGATGCTTGAGGATGCTATCATTGGCTAAGTGTCAAAGAAAATATGACATTATGAAACAAACGAGATAACTACGACAAAGAAAACATGCACTTAAAATTTAGAAAAATATAAATTTGCATGTTGCGGTAAAATGCATTGAATAATGAGGGAAGCTCTTTGATTTGCGCTACCTCTAGGCTCCAGGCTGGGTGAGGAGCTGATTTTGAACTAATAAAGAAGAGAGGCACAAAATTGAGAAAAATGAGCGAACTCACAGCTTTCATGAATAGGGGTTAGAAAATTAGAAATGGAAAAGAGAATTAAACTTTTTTTAAAATAAAATTTTTTTCCATATAAGTCTTTAGATAATTCTTTAATTGCTTTTGTATAGATTTTTATTTTTTAGTTTGTAGTGAGGGGCTAATTTGAAAAGTAAAAAAATTAAATAATACCTAATGGATTTTTCAAAAAGAGTTTGAAGGTGGAGGCTGGTTGCTTCCCATCTAGACTCCATCCGCAACCTTGACGGTAATCAAACTTTGTCACACATGATATGAATTCTACACTCTGCCAAATTTTAAAGGGATTTGGGGCTGTGTGTCCCACCTAGGTAGCAGCTACGTGATGACCACCCGGATATGAGTGTTAAAATATGAGCAAAGAGGTTCTCTCGTATCACTTGCTTACGGTGTAAGTAGTATCAAGACTGGCCTTGGTTCCCACATCATGGATGAGTGTTGATAAAAAGTTAGTCCCATCCCGTCGATGCCTAGATGTGGTAGAAAATAAGAAAGAGGTTAGCTTCTATCTTGAGTGGTGGGCTGAGGGTCTTGCGGTAAAAGAAGTTAGTGTCCGTTAGAGTAGGATTAGAATCGGTAGTTGGAATATATCACTGGGAAAGTCCTAATGGAGTTAGTAAGATCACTGCTAAAAAGGAGGGAGGATAGAATATAATGTGTTTTGCAAAGACTAAGTAGATGAGGAAAGCATTGGCTAGAGAGATTGGTAACTTACATACTATATAAATTATGAATACTTGTGGAAGATAAATACTACTAGGAATATGGTGTGAGAATTATTATGGAGACCAAGAACTAAGGATAAATTAGTGGTTGGCAAGAGTAGAAAATGGTAGGAGATAGGATTATACATTTTGAGTCCTAGTGTGTTTTGGAAAAAAAGACAATTTAACATAGTAGATGCGTATACTCCTTAGAATAGTGAAATAGGGAAGAAGCTAATGTTAAGTTATATACAGGAGAGATTTGGATGAGTGGCAATTTTATGGTATTGACCAATATTCACTTTAGCTTTTACAGAAAAATAAATCACACTTAATTACACTTTTGAGAGATGGGGGAGTAGCTCCATAGCAGAGGATAAGACTTTCTTGTTACAAGAAGAAGGATTATATAGAGATCTATATAATATAAAGAAATACTTGGCACGCTTATACTTGGGTGAAGCACTAACTACTTCAATATTACTTAAGCGTAGGTTAGCAGTAGTGTTGGATGTGAGAGAAAAAATGTATAGTGAAAAAAGGAATGTTAGAAGCAGCGTAGGATTAGATGAGGTGTTGGCTTTAAAAGGGACAAACTAATGGTAGTGTTTAAGGAATAAAATATGGGAAGAGAGAGTCAGGAGACACTTAGAAGGCGATGCAAATACCTGTATGGAAGGGAGATTGTGAATCGTATTGAGGAAGATAGAGAGAGCTTGAGGGTCCCTAGGGGTCTCTAAGGTCACCCTAGGACCGCTTGATCCAGCTGAGGAATCATGGGTGAATTGGAATAAAAAGGGAAGTACAAAGGTTATTAAAGAGAAAAGATATTGAGTATAGGAAGTTACCCACGGTTGAGGATAGAGGAAGCCTTTAGAGAGACTATAAGAGGGCATAAAAAGAGGCCAAGAAAGCGGTTGAAACAGTGAGGCTCCCGAATTTCAGTAAATCTTCATTAGATTTGTACTTTAAAACTTGAGGAATTGTGATAAAAAGGAAAATGTATAAGATAGCGACTAAAGGATATAAAAAGGTAAAGACACTTTGAAGCTAAAGTCAGAATGCATTGTAAAGGGAATGGAGTCTCGGCGTATGCCTTGAGAAGGAGATAAGGAAATCCGAAGGAAAGATGGAGAAGCTACTTTGATCACCTATTCCAACAACACATGTCCTTAAGGGATAACTTTTTCAAATCTTTATGCATCAGTGATAGAGAGGAATAGTTGCTACACATGTAGAATCATCACAGTGAAGCGTTGAAAAGATGATGGTTGGGAAAGCCTGTGGCCCGGATCGTATCCCGAATGAAGCTTGGAAATGTCTTGGAGAAGTGAGGGTATTATGGTTAACCAAACTTTTTAACTCTATCCTAAGAGGGGGAAAGATGTCAAATAATTTGAGAGAGAGCATTTTGGTGCCTACATATAAGAATAATAGAGATATTCAAAATTGCATGGAAACTCTGCAAGTGGCGTTAAGTTAATGAGCAGCTGATGAAATTACAGGAAAGGGTAATAAAGCATCAACTTAGGAATATTATGAAAATGTCATAAAACCAATTTGACAAAATGTCTTATGAATCTAGCTAGCATGCCATCTAAACTGAAAACTCCATATAAATATGAGAAAAGATGACAATTCACCATTCAATGCATTCAAACTATTAATAATAATCAGTGTGTTGTCTAAGGTAGTTCTATTTTGGCCCCTAGAGCATGTTTGAAGGATTTCCAATTGTACGGATGGGAAGATCATCGAAAAATAAGCTAGCATGTCAATTTTCATACAATTTGTTGACTGTTTGGTCCTCCCACTTAATGGTTGAAATTCTGAACCGTTAAAATTTTCCTAAAATAAGAACTGTTAAGTCGGAGGACCAAACGATCACCAAATTATATGAAAATTGACAAGCTAGCTTATTTTTCGATGATCTTACCATCTGTATGGTTGGAAATCCTTCAAACATGCTCAGGCTTTGAGTGATAAACCGATCGAAAATGAACAGTGTATGTCCTGGGTTTACGATGCTTAGCATCACCGATATATATATATATATATATATATATATATATATATATATATATATATATATAGAGAGAGAGAGAGAGAGAGAGGAGATTTACCCGGTAGAAATGGGATCTACATGTCTTAATCCAGGTTACATTACTCCCATTTTAGGCCCCTAGAAGCATGTTTGAAGGATTTCCGCTACGGATGGGAAGATCATTGAAAATAAAAGCTAGTATGTCCATTTTCATACCTGATTTAAGTTCTTATTTAGTCTCTCACTTATTTTGAAATTCTAAACCGTTAAAATTTATATAAAATAAGAACCGTTAAGTGAAATTACGTTAAAGCGGTAACGAATTATATGAAAATGGGCTGCTTAACATTTTTCGATGATTTTCCCATCCGTCTGGCTAAATCGCCCCGGAAAATCTTCAGCGAAATAAGAGGTGGCCGGATCAACACAGTGATCCGGCCGACCTGGCTCTATCACGAGTCTATATATATATTGAGAAGAGGCTTCTAGGAGATCATCAACATGATCCCAAAATGTTAGTTTTGAATCTCTAGATCCTAAATATTCTTTTGAGTTGGCCGGTGGGAAGAACAAAAAAACAACAATGTGTGTCCAAATTTGAGAACTCAAATCCCCCCTAAATAACTTTGACCACTCATGCTTGTGTATTGGATGGTCAATGAATCTTTGAGTATTTTTTCATACATGACATAATCCAAGCTTTGTAAGGCCGGCATGGTTTGTAATTTTCTATATTAAACACTTCTTATCGTAATTAATTAGATTACAACCAAAACAAGTTTAGATTGTGTTTTATTATTCCGATTGAACAAAACTACATATCGAGTTACTGGATAAAATATTATAATTATTATTATTTAATTCTCAACACTTAACTAAGGCACTTGAGAACAAGATTAACATCACAATTAACCAAACTATTTCTTAATTAGTTTCATTAAAGAGGGGGGAAAGACAGGCTACATTGCAAGTCATAGAGAGAGTGACTTCTTGTTTGGCTCTCTCTCCCTGCATCCCTAAGAACAACAGAAAAAAGATTATAAAAAAAAAACTAAAACTAAAACTAAAAGAAGATAAAAAAAGAAAAGAAAAGAAAAGAAGACAAAGAGACTAAGCGACCCAGAAAACGACACGGCAGACGAAACAGACGAATCCGGGCGGCCTGTGGGGACACATCATCAACACCTCCACGATGACGTGGCAGCAAGGTCCCGGCCCTTCCAGCTGAGCACCATTGCCCCATCTCTTCTCGCCACGTGGAACCCCTCCACTGGGGCTCGGCGGAGGAGCCACTCGGCTTGCGATTCGGTGAACTCACTGAATGGCACAGGCACGAAGCCGGCGGAGGCGAACATCTCCCGCCACGGCGTGGTGCGGGCCCCGCAAGATTGGACCCACGCGGAGACACGTGGACGGATAAGGAAACGTTCGATCCTGCGAACCTGGTCGTCTCCGAGACCGGTAGCCAGAGCGGCCGAGTCGAGCGAGTCGAGAACGGAGGAGTAGAACTCGATCCCGCTCGCGATCCCACGCTTGAAAGTCGGCGGGGAGGAGGAGACGCACGGCTCGGTGTCGACGAAAACGACGGCGCGGGGAGCGGCGTGGCGGACGAAGCGGAGAAGGGCGGAGGGAGGGAGGCGGGGTCGGGGCCGAGGAGGCGGAAAATCGCCGGGGAGAGGACGACGCCGGTGGAATCTCCGGGGAGGCGGACGCCGGAGAGGGCGAGGTGCCGACGGAGGCGACGCGGACGAGATCGATGGAGAAGCGGAGGCCAAGGCCGCGGGCGAAGTCGCGGAGGTTGTCGGCGGCGAGGGAGGATTCAGGAGAGTCTTCGGAGAGGATGGCAGTGAGGCGGAGGAGGAGGTGGAGGGAGAGCAGGAGGCGCGGGATCGGGCAGCGATTTCCTGGGCGAAGGAGGGACCACTGGCCGCCGAGGGAGAGATCGAGAGTCGATGAGGTGGATGGAGGGGAGTTGGAGAGGGATTCGAGGAGGGTTTGGTTGGCGGTGAAGCTGGTGGGTGGGGACGGGGAGAGATCGGGAGAGGGATTTGTGGGCGGAGATCCGGCGGACGAGGTCGATCAGGGAGGGGGAGAGGGGAGAGGGGATCAGAGAGGAGGGAGGAGAGGGAGTCTTTGAAGAGGAGAGCGGCGCGGTGGAGAGGTGGAGCCGGAGATGGAGGGACAGAGATGATTGAGCCCGCGCCAATATCGCGTGAGAGGAGGATAGATCGCCGGAATCAATGGCGGCGGCGGCGGCGAGGACGAGATCGAGAGATGGGAGTGATCGAAGAGGGAGGAGGAGGGGGAAGGGCAAAATCGGGATTTTCGGGGTCTGGGAGGAGGAACGACCAGTCGTCCGTGGTGAAGTCCCAGGTGGAAGTGGTATGGGAAGTGAAGTCCGGAGCGACGGCGGGGCTGGAAGTGAGGTTGGGATCCAGAACGGAAGTGGGCTCGTAGAAGAAGGAGGGGGGAGGGAGGGGGGGGTGGTCGAGGGGGGGGGGGGGGGGTTTCAGGGCCGGGAAGTCGAGTTCCAGGGAGTGAATTGGAGGGGGAGAGTCGGAAGTGGGCTTCATGAGAGAGTGGGAATGGGAAGTGAGCGAGTGTAGGGGGGTTCACCTTCACCCTCGCTGCTGCTTGAGCTCTTTCTTATTGGAAAGAGGAAGTAAAGAAGCGAGGAGGAGTGGAGGGGAGATGGTTAGGAGAGAGGAAGAGCGATTATAAGGAAGGGATGGAGATGATGACATATTGACATGGGGGACAAGAGTCAAAAGGAATACTTTATCTGGAAGTGGGGTTTAACTCTTCAATGTGAAGCCATTGCTTTACGAAGTGGAGGTGGGGAACTCACTTCCTCTGCCGCTCGGCCCGGCTCGGCTCAGCTCGCCTTTCTCTTCTCTCAGGTTAGTTCGAAATTTTATTTTTTTTTGGATATATTTCCAAAAAAATACTATATATGTTTAAAAATTATAATTCTCAACCAATACAGTATTTAATTGACTAAAAAACAATTTATCCTCATTATTTATGTTCTAACAATTCATTGTTTTTGCTGCCAATGAGAAACCAAATACCAACTTTGATAGGAATTGAGATCACATAGTTTTGTTTATTTGAAATTCTCTTTCCTTCCATGTTAGAAAAAAGATAGTTAAAAAGCATCAGTTGAATGCTACAGATGGTATATTTTGTAAAATTATATATAAAAAATAATATTTTTTTTTAAAGTATATATATATATATATATATATATTCTCTTTCATGCCATCTAGAAACACACAAGGTGTGATACTGATATCATATAAAAACAATATAATTTAACAATGCAAAGGTTAGTTATGTTTTTAGCAGTAAGTAGCATTGCTTCTTATCACTTGAAAATCTAATCTAATCTCTGAGCTGATCATTGTTAGAAAACTATTTATTTATTTATTTATTTTATTGCTGAGTGCTGGCTTTAGCAGCAGATAGAGACCAACTAGGTGAAAAGCTGGCATTGGAATCTTGATTAATCATATATTTCATATTCATTCTTATCTCCTTGATAATTCAGTATCTTTTGTATAATGAGTTTGGAGTTTTTGGTAACCTGTTTGGTTTTCATACACTAGTCTTTTGCCATTATCTCTGTTTTTAAATTTTACTATAAATCTTATGGATAATAGTTTTACCATGCAAATAAAATTTTCTAATAAAAAGTATAAATAAGACAAAAAGACGTTATTAGTTGAGAATTCATTGTTTTAAATAGTAACGCTATGATGTCATGTGAGATTAACATGTATGTTAGTTTCAAATAATAAACTAGGTTTGATCAAGAGTAGTACCCAAATATAGCTGATATATTGCAATATAAAATGATATATTTCATTAATTAAAATAAAAACTGATGTTGAAATATAAATGTTAGTTTTGTCGGGTTGTTGTGTGGTTCAGTTGTAACTTTTGTTGCAACTTATTCTCTCAAAAGGCACACAAGCTCACAAATAATTAACTCTTGTTAGATTATGCCGGGGTGTTTATGTGAGTTTAGAATAGTTCTCTCTCTTAAACTAACTCTCATGCTCTCACATACACACTCACACAATCAAGACAAAGTGATCAAGAAGAGAGGAGACATAAAAGTTGGTAACCCAGTTTTGCTTCCAAGCCTACATCTGGGGGACCAAGCCCAAAAAAGACAATCCACTAAAAGAGCAGTAGGGACAAGAGTAGAAAAGGTTCACTCACTATTTCTCTCTAACAATATACACACCCATTCAAGATTGCCCGATAACCACTATCACCTTTCATCTAAGGGGACTCGCCGGTGGCTCATCCTAAATTTTCAGAGCTGGGCATTATATTGACACCTCCATGTCTCTCAACTTGCACTTGCCTCTTTTAAGATCTCCGCGGCACTAATTTGGACTCCTTCTAAATTTAGACATTGCAATTTCTATTACAACCGAACTTGCAACGTGGCCCAACTATTGAACTAACTAAGGCTGCAGCGTTGCGTTATACTATGACCTCAAGACCCTACAATCCTCCTAGTTGTGTCTGAGTCGACCTCTGTCAAGTATGTCTCCAGCCAATCCTCTCCAATTAGCATTTGGCCAAAGATAGAGATACTTGCACGAAATCTTCAAAACCTTCCAATGTAGTGTTCTTCATGCTTTAACTTGTCAACCGTCCTTGCTTAGATTTGTCAACTTTTTTGTCTTGGTCAACCTTGCCACATCAACATGTGCCACATCATCAGTGTTAAGTAATGCCAACCTTATGTGCACTTGCACTAATAATAAATTAAATATTAAATTTGGAGTACTAGAAATAATAGCAGCTTATTTTTTTTTGATAAAAATAATATCAGCTTATTAAGTATTTAAAAATATTCAACAAAGTTTAAGTAAAAATAAATAAATTGTATTGAAAAAAATATCAGTCGCCACCACTTTCAAGAAAAAAATGAAAAATAATAATTTTTTATTAGAATAAAAATTCTAGAAAACTTCTCAAAACAGAGCCCCCCACCGAAAGTTCTTGGCCTTTCTTTGCGTTCCAAATTCTTTCCTTAGAGGGACAGAAGCGTCATTTACAAAAATCGAAAAGGCTTAGCTAAACCAGTCAACTGGAGCCGAGCCGAGCCGAGCCGGGAAATAGAGGAGACAACGGCTGACAAGGTTACGTCAGCCTTTGAAAGCGACTCTCAAACGGGTCGCCATGACGATTTAATCGGACTTCGGATCTCCCGCGTTCGGCGGCCAATTATTTCTATATAATAATAAAATTAAGAGATTTTTTTTAAAATTTTATTTAATAAAAACCATATTTCATTTTATTCCTTAAAAAATAGTACAGTAAATTACAAATAAGAAATTTATAAAAAAAATTACAATTAAGAATTGGCACATGTGTTTCAATTTTTTTTTTTAAAAATTATATAAGGTCATTTATTTAAAACAAATTTAGATACATTACATACAGTCCCTTGTTATATAAGGTGGTGCTTTGAAAACAAAGCAACAAGATTCCTGTGTGATGTTTGCACCTATTCGCCTTGCAAATAGTAGGCTTCATTTCATCAAGGCTCAGGTTGCTTCTAGTTTTAACTTTTTTACCAAATGAATTGCATCAAACTAGAATAATAGGAAGAAGGTAATATCAAGAATAACTCGTAAGAAAGCATGTTTTTTCTCTCTTTTTTTGAAGCATCACATGTTATGCTCCATCTATATATTCCACATGTGTTTCAATTAAAAAAAATGCAAATCTTTGCTACAAAGAATTAATATTTGGTCATTTAACAAGAGAAAAAAAGATGAGCATTTTATAATATAAGAAATTATAAAGCTCAAAAAAGCACCAATGTGTACATAGAATGGATCAAAGTTCATGCAAAGCTAGACCACATATCCAAAGTATCCTCCTTGGTTGGTTGCTTCCTCTCTATCCTTCTAATATAATGGCTTTTAAGGAGAGAGTTGTAATAGTGGGTGATGATGGCCAACTTTTCAATCAAAGAGAGATCAAGATCATGTTTTAGAGAGACATATTATTATACATAGAATCTCTCAAAGTCCTCCTTTTGTAACTGAGAAGCTAGCCTTGTCATTCTCCTGTAGCGTACGTGTGAGAACCTTGTCCTTAAGAACCCTAGCTAGCCAAGAAACACTTTTCTTTAGGGCATGCAGCCATAGCTTCATTAATGATGATGAGCATTAGTGTATGTTATGGTTATATACTCTATATAAACAAGTAGTTGAACATGATTGATGTTCTTTTTCCAAGTCATGGAATGTTGAGGCATGCATGGTGGAGCTCTCATTGTCACAAAAGGCTTCATGTTTTTTTGATAAATGGGAGGAAAACTTTTTAGCAGAGATCAAGCTCATCTATCTATCTATCTATCTCGAATCTATCTGAGTTTGAGATTTAATTTGGCAGAGAATGGGACCCATTACTGCATGGTTTTACTTGGGTTCATTAACTTGATTCTCATGTGTTTCATATGCATGCATGGCCCATGCATGCATGCATCCTCTTCTTTTCAAGTTTCATGATTTTGTCCCTTCCTTCATGTTTGCTTGCTTGCAAGTTTGCATGAAATCTTTTTAATGGATCATTTTTTAAGAGTAAAAAAATAAAAGATAATTAATCAACGGCCTCTTGACCTATTGGTATCGCGTTTCTTACATAAGACAGATAGAGTGTGTTCTCTTTAAGTTACTCTGGAATTAAGCTCCACACACACAAGGTGAGGGCTCAGATGTGTGTAGCAACTAACCTCCACGCTTGGGCATGTCCATGAGTACTTCACTCGAGGGGTGCTTGTCACCTTTGTCAAAAAAAAATTATATATATATATATATATATATATATATATATATATAATTTTTCTTAGTTTAAAAGATTGTGATTTATTTATTTATTATTATTATTATTATTGAATTCAAGAAAGAAGAAAATATGTGGATAAAAATATTATTAAGTCAAATGGGAATAAAGATATCCATTGAGTTTACCACTCGATTTTATTAGACTATCTTTATTTCCACTGAGTTGAGTTGTTAATTAAACAAATTTATTTCAAATCCAAATAAAAGTATATTATCTAAACTAAAAATATCATTCAATATTAAATGAAATGTAACACATATCATATCAGCCACTCATCTCATTGAGTACGGCAATACAAGATTCTCTACCCAATTTAATTCGCTCTAATTGTGAATCATGTGTACATCATATAATAAAAAATTCTAAAAAAATAATCTTATAATCCTTACATTAATGGAGATGTGTTCATATTTATAAACCCTTTTCTTTCTCTCTCCTAACCTATGCAGCTATTGTTTGTATTTCTAACAATTTATTTATAGTTTCTGATGATTATTACAATTTTTAATATAAAAAAGTCAAAATTATAAACATAAATGTAATGGTCTCATATAAAATAAATTTATATTTAAATATATAAATCTAAATTTTTTATTATTATCAAATATTAAATAATATAAAGAAAAAAAATAGTAAAATAAAATTATATATATATATATATATATATATATATATATATATATATATATATATATCGTATCTGATACAATCTAAATTTACTTTTATCATTATTCATTTACTGGCCAGCCTCTCATTCTATGATTCTGGAGAGTATTTTTTTTTTCTTCCAAATTCAACTATATGGATGGAAAGAACATCGAAAAATAAGATAACATGTCGATTTTCATACAATTTGAGGAGTTGATGATCATTTATCTTAAAGGGTGAAATTCTGAACCGATAAAATTTATATAGAAATTCACTCTTTAAGATGAATACTCATCACCTCGTCAAATTATATGAAAATCTATATGTTATCTAATTTTTCGATGTTCTTTCTATCCATACGGTTGGATTTGAAAAAAAATACTCTCCAAATGTCTCAAAATGAGGTGACCTTATTAATGATGCGGTCGGACTGATTGTATCAGAATTATTATATATATATATAAATATATAATAATGGAATATGATGATATAATATATGATAGAGGGGTGTTAAGTACGGAAGGATGCGTGTGAGATCTAAAACTAAAAGGAAAAAGTTATACGTGAGCCCCCCCCATGCAAAGGAGATGCACGTGTGACGTGTCCCACCCATCAACTCACTAGTGTGGGGCCCTATACCCCCAGTTCACCGTTCGAACATATTCCCTACCTTTCTCTCTCTAGACCTTTCTCTTTCTCTCTCTTAAAAAGCTCCCCTACTGTCTGGCCACGTCACAGCCACGTCTGTCGCCCATATTTTGCCACGTAGGACAACAACATGGGACCCACTCAGTGGGTGCGCCACCAATGTTCCTTTGATGTTACCACAGAGAGAGATTTATGTCTTTTTCTCTTTAATTCTTCCTTTTTTTAATGAAATTTTTTTTTTCAAAAGTTGTGGGCAAATCTTTTACTTCAATGTGTTGGCGTTCAAAGAATTATTTATTTATTGGAATTAATTGAATTGAATAAGTTACTTAGCATTATAGCTTTTGATTAGTGATCCATTAGTCCTAAAGATGGTATCTTTGGACAAAAGTATGTCCACTTTTTAGATAGAGAAGTGGGCTACTAATTCTCAAGAATCAGTATTATTGAATCCATTGTCATTTATTTACTATCTTTTATTTGCTTCTTTTGAGCTTTTAAAAATTTAACAATTTAACCAAAGACCTGCCAGGGTTTATCGCAGACTTCGAAGTTCCTAACTAAGATGGGGGATTCTCCTGTGAATCCTCACAATTGCAAAATGATAGTAAAGTGTGGTGTTGTTCTTTTATGGACTAATCTAGGGTCAAACAGGCACACTTATAGTCAAGCATTTCTCCTGTAGATTAACCCGCGATCGAGCAACCACACATGCACACATCCTTGACTTATCTTCAAGAGGCGCTTGTTGCCTTTGTCAATTTTTTTTTTAACAATTTAATAAAACAATTATTTTATTCATATAAACCATTGAATTCCAAATAAAATTTCTATCATGTTGAATGAAAAATTCATATAAAGCTGAACACATCATCCTAATATAAAAAATAAAATATGAAGAATGTATAGGCAGCCCAGTGTCGCGAAGCTTCCACTATATCATAGAAAGTCTGAGAAAGGATTAGATTGTACGCAGTCTTACTCTATTTTTTTTTTATAAAAAATTATTTCCACGACTCAAATCCGTGACCTCAATAATCTCAAACTGATAAAAGATATATACATGAAAAATGCTGTAGAACATAAGAGTGGAGGAATATTAATGAGATTGAGACTTGACGTTATAAGGTGAACAAAGTGGATTCTCAATTAACACATCAAGTGTTCTTATTCTTTTACTGCTCTTAAGAGCTTTTTAGCATATCAACTTTATGCATGTGTTTCTCGGAATCATCGCCATTATGCAAACAATTTCCATAATTTGTTGCTCTGTTGTCACAAATATTGTCACATAACTTCCATTTCAATTTGTTGTATTAGTAGTAGTCAAGTAGAGTTCCCGATGACGACGATGTTCTTTTCTCTTGTACACAGAAATCAATCAACTATATCACACATCCCTGGAAGAGTTACCTTGAAGATATGATGATAGATCACATCTTTGAGCAAAACATGGTCTTCATAAAAGAAGGCTCATTTGATTCAATTCCTTGCTACTAATGCGCGGAGACTGGGAAACAGCTTAAAACCACAGAAAGCTAATCTGTGAATGGGAGAACCGGAGGAAAAGGAAGTGAACCTCAAGGGATTGATGCAGTGACATAAGACACCACAACAGTAATGTCATCGAGTTTTCCTCCATAATAACGAATCCCAGCATCTTGGGCTGCTGTTGAAAAGGGTGTCTGCCTGTCTTTATCTTGTGCTCTTTGGCGAGCAAGAGCGGCAATCTTTTGTGCTGTCACTTGAGGTTCCAACCCGGCCCTGATCGCGTGAACTACAACTGCAGTAATCTCATTGTTGTACAGGTTGTCAAACAGTCCGTCAGTGCCAGCAACGATAACATCTCCAGATGCAACAGGGAAAGTGAAGACCTGGTCAGCAGCAGATAACATTATTCACTACAAACCTAATATTATAAAGGATTTCGCATTATAGAGGAAGTTCAAGTTTCCTAAATGTAATGGTTGTGGATTGGACTGGATTCAAGTATTTGCCGGTTTTCTGGCAGGCACTAATTGGTTGATTGCATTCAATTCAGGACTCACCTAATCTTCTATGTAGCCAATCATTAGTGATCAATTACCCAGCAACTAGGTCCAAGTGCAAAAAACCACCTAGCAAACAGCCCAAATGTCTGAAAGGAAGCCTCTACCAACATTGAACCTAGCTTAACGGGGTCCTTGTGATCAAGACTACTCTTATGAAGAAAAAAATAGTACCAACATCATATAGAAAAATAAATGTCTAACTAACCTGCGCAGAACTAGGCAGATCACTCCCATTATCACTTTCAAGTTGATAAGTGAAGTTAAAATCATGCTGTTGTACTGGTGACCGGAAAATAGTACACCCATCTCTTATCACTATGAAGCCACTATCCCCTAGGTTAACAGCGTGAATGCCCTGCAATAAGAAAGAGAACTGCAAAACATTAGTCATCAAAACCAATTTATATTCATAATTGGGTGAATGAATATACAAGCATTGCTGAATAGTTTTTAAGTTCCAACAAGGAGAAAGCAACACATGGCTGGACAAAAGAGACTGTCACAAATAGAAAATCCACCCATAAGTTTGTTTCTTCATGAACATCACCTAGCTATATCTAAAAACTATGAAATAAGATAGAACACAAACAGAGGCACTGGACCTAGAACCTGAGAAAGCAAAAGAAATATTTTCCACTAAGATGTGCAAAAATTTGATCTACTGAAAATTGAACCAGCAGAAAAATTCAAAGTGATGACTGTTACAAAGATATCAACTGATGCCTGAAAATGACAAGAAACTGAAGAGAATCAATAGTGTGGTTTAGGGACGGACCAAGGATTTTTCTTCAAGGGGGAAATTAATATTAAATATAAAAAAAATATAATGAAACACAAATGCATCAAAAGTTTTTGTCATATGAAAGTAACATATTACAATTGCTCTCTATGTGTTTTTATAGTTTGAAAACGATACAGGATTTTTTCATGGTTAATACTACAAATATTTTTTTTTCTATATAAGTAATCAAACAATCATTCATCTAAGAATCTCCGATTCAGTTGCGCAAGTGATTTTTTACAATCTTCATGGCAGAAAAAACTTTTTCAACTGATGCAGTAGAAACATGCAATATCAAAGCTAATTTCACACGTACACCAACGGGTACACAATGTGTTTCTTTATCTCAACAAGTTATATAGAAAGGTCATTGATACATTTTAGGCTTTTAAACTCATCATGAGATGCTAAATCAACAATGTAAGTCTCTAGCTGATTGTCAAGAATAAGAAGTTTCATCTCAAAAAACTTAGATGGATAAAATTGAGCAAGGTGAATTAATTTTCCCTTATCAAAAGCTACAAAAGAATCACAAGGACTTAAAGAAGGCACACAAAGAAGTAATTCCATATTCAACTTAATGAATCAATTGTTGAGTTCTTGAAGTAGCATATCAACAACAGTGTAAAATAACTCAACTTGATAATGATGCAAATTTGTCATTTTATGGGTGTTACATTATGGTATTCCTCGAGTTACAAATATATCATCCATATTTTGGACAACAATATTGTTCCTTTCACAAAATGAAGAGACCTCATCATACAAGAATTTTCATCCATCATCTCTCATTATTTGTAGTCGTTGCTTAGCTACTTTAACTAAAGCCATTGCATTTACAATATCTTGATCTCTTCTTTAAGCGCCATCGACAATTCATTTGTAATCCCCGAAACACTTTTCATTAAATGCAAATTGAAAACAAAGTAAAAAATTGTACCAAATCTAGTAAGGTGTAAGCTTCACCTCTTTGCTCAAAACTAATACCATCCCCCACAACAATTTCAAGCACATCAATAACGGAATCAAACATAATGATCAAATTAATCAAAGACCCATAGTGCGAACCTCATCGTGTATCATCGGCTCATTGAAGACTTGTTTCTTGATTTAAACCTCTTCCCGTAGAAAGTTCACTAACTCATAATGCCTCCACAATCTTTTTAAGTTGTTGATAAGCCACCTGTCAAATTTACTTACCAATGGCGTGCCAAGCACGTGAGAGGAAAGGCTGACGTGGCTGGGAATGAGGTTTTTGAAGAAGAATAAGAGGGAAATTGGGGGAAGGATGAGGGGTCATGATCATTTTGAGGGTTTTGTATGTTTTGAGGGAGAGAGCGAGCCTCTCGAAAGCTCGGCAAGTTACCCCCTTTTGTTCAGCCCTAAGAAATTCCATCTTCTTCTCCATTTCATTATCTCACCCATCTTGTTCTTACTGAACTGTCCTCAGGATCTTATAAAATTGGTATCAGAGAGCGACGATCGCTATGTCAATTGCCTTCCTCCCATGGCCACCAAAAACAACTCGGCTCGTCTGGATACCTTGGAGGAGCAAATCAGGTCAGTAAATTCCCAGCTTCATTGGATTGATTCTCTTGAGAGTTCAATCAACTCTCAGATGGAGATGGTGTCACAGATGACGTTGGCTATTCGTCGTTTGGACGAGCTCATCCTTTCTCAGCGCCGGGGCGAAGTACAAAGGAAGACTGCCGCTGACTCTTCTCCACCTCACCCATCTTCAACCAACACTAGTCCGACGTTGGTGTAGGGAGATCCCAGTCGTCCAGAGGTTATGCCTGCTCCTTCATCGGGGACGGTATTACCAGATTTGACCTCTATGGATATCTCCGGTACCTCCACTGGCTTTACTCGTGGGAGCTCAACTTTCCGCCGTTTGGAAATGCCGGTGTTCGAGGGAGAGAACCCCGAAGATTGGTTGTTTCGCGTCGAGCAATATTTCGCCATTAATCAAGTAACCGAGCTGGAGCACCTCGATGTGGCAGCGATCAGTCTGGAAGGAGAAGCATTGGCGTGGTTCCAGTGGGAAAGCCGGCGTCGCCTCATGTTCTCATGGTTAGATTTCAAGTATTGTCTCTTGGATCGATTTCGGTTATCACAAGAGGGCTTCATCCACGAGCAATTTCTGGCTCTTCGTCAAGACGGCTCTGTTCGAGACTATAGGAGATCCTTTGAAGCCACCTCGTACACGCCTTCCTAGACGCACTCCACGTAACATTGTCCTCGAGAATGCTTTCATCAACGGCCTTCGCCCGAAGATCAGATCTGAAGTCCGGTTGATGAAGCCGCAGGAGTACCACTTGAGCCTTGGCGTTTTGATGGATCTGGCTCAGCAGGTGGAGGATCGCAACCTTGCTCAGCGGGAGGGTCGGGGCAGCACGGGCCCTTCTGGTTATCACGCGACCCTCACTCTTCGACCCGGCCAAGGCTCGTGTTCTTCTCGACTAAGTTTCACCGCCAAATCGCCAACCAAATTTATGTCCTAACAAATTGCTCGAACCTGCTGTGGCCAAACCGCATATCATCGCACCACTGTGTTTCATGCGCCTAATCCTAACTTACGCAGGATGTCAGATGCTAAAATTCAAAGGAGGCGAAAGTATGGCTTCAGAATGATGTGAAGCACAAATACTCCATTGGTCATCAGTGCAAGAACAGAACCCTCCAGGTTTTGTTGGTCGATGAGGATACGATAGAGGAAGGGGAATCAGCTTCGGAACAGGCCGCGCCCATATTAGAACTTGACCGGGATATGGAGGAGATCGCGGAGTTATCCTTAAATTTTGTCGTTGGGCTCTCCGCACCTCGCACCTCGCACCATGAGGCTTAAAGGTCGGGTGGGTCAACAAGATGTAGTGGTGCTCATCGACAGTGGAGCCTCACACAACTTCATCTCAATGGATCTGGTCACCAAGCTGGGCATCCCAAGGCGCAGGGACGCACAAGCTATAGCATATCAATGGGACCGCTTAACAATGAAGTGGCGAGGGCTTTACCGTAAGTAGTAGTGTCACCGCCTGCCACAGGTGTGATTGCAGATTTCTTGCCCCTTGAACTGGGTAGCGCTGATGTGATTCTGGGGATTCAGTGGTTGGAAACACTTAGGGAACGCAGTGAATTAGAAAGATTTAACTACGAAGTTCGGCGCGTAAGTGGGAATTATATAGTGTTGCAGGGAGACCCGAAGCTCGAAAGCCAAGCCTTGGTATCCCCGAAACCATGATGAAAGTCTTCAGGAAGTCGGGGAGGAAGCGGGTGTTGGTGGAACTCAGTAGTGTTGAGTGGCAAGAGGAATGTAGTGAAGTGCCAGTTCCACAGGAGATTCAAAGACCTTGGAGCAGTTCGCTAAGGTATTCACATGGCCAAGCACTCTTCCATCACAGCGAGCTTGTGACCACTCCATTGTGTTACAACCGGGGACAAGCCCAATTAGTGTCCGACCCTATCACTATCTACATTATTAGAAGAATGAAATTGAGACATTGGTCCGTGATATGCTGACCGCTGGTATAATACAGCCAAGCTTGAGTCCTTTCTCAAGCCCCGTACTGTTAGTTAAGAAAAAAAAATGGCGGGTGAAGGTCTTGTGTTGATTATCGGGCCCTTAACAAAGCTATGGTGCCATACAAGTTTCCTATTCCTACCATTGATGAACTGCTTGACAAATTGCATGGTGCGACCGTCTTCTCCAAACTTGATTTCAAGCTCCAAGTTACCACCAAATTCATATGAAGAGAGAAGATATGTGCAAAACAAAGATTTCGCACGCATCGAGGGACACTATTATTTTTTAGTGATGCCCTTCGGAGTCACAAATGCTCCAGCAACTTTTCAGGCTTTGATGAATGAGATCTGTGAATATTTGAGGAGATTCGTCTTGATGTTTTTTTGATAATATACTTGTATACTGACCACCGAGAGAGCATCGTGATTACTTGATGTTTTAAGGGTGTTGCTTGACCACAAGCTGTTTGTTAATAGAAGGAAGTGTCAGTTTGCTCAACGAAGCTTAGAGTACTTGGGCCACATTGTATCGGCAGATGGAGTAGCGACTGACCAATCCAAGGTAGCAGCTATGGTTAGTTGTCCCGTGCCTCGGACGTTGAAGGAATTGTGGGGATTTCTAGGCCTCACGGGATACTACCGCAGATTTGTAGCTTCTTATGGATCAATTGCTTGGCCTTTGACTCAACTTCTCAAGAAAGACAACTTCTACTGGTCACCAGAGGCAGAACAGGCATTCTACATGTTGAAGGATGCCATGACCAAAGTTCCAATCCTGGCCTTACCGAATTTCAGCAAACCCTTTGTGTTAGAGACAGATGCATCAGGCAGCGGGCTCGGAGCAGTATTGATGCAAGATCAGCGTCTGATTGCATTTTACAGCCACACTTTATCCCCTCGAGCTCGCCTCAAATCGGTGTACGAGAGGGAACTCATGCCAATCGTCTTTGTTGTGCATAAATAGCGACACTATTTGATGGGGAACAGATTTATAGTGCGATGCACTCAACCGGTCTGATCTTAAATACCACGGATCAACGTACCGATCGCTGTAGAACACCAAATATGGTTGTCAAAACTCATGGGGTACAATTTTGACATCCACTACAATCCCGGGCTGGAGAATAAGGCCGCAGATGCTCTTTCGAGGGTGGGGTTGGCTGCTACTTTAATGGCGCTATCGGTTCCGCGCCCACAGTTTTTGGAGGATTTAGCTGCTCAAGTACTGCAAGATGATTCATTAAAGGCAATCTGTGAAGCTATCCACAGGGACCCAACTGCTGCACCGGGGTATTCCTTGGTTGATGGGTAATTGTTGTATAAAGGACGCCTAGTTATTCCCCACCAATCCCCTCTGGTAGCTACAGTGCTCCGGGAATCTCATGATATGGTAGTAGGAGGGCACGGTGGATATCTCAAAACCTTGAAGCGAGTGTCGGCCACTTTCTATTGGAAGGGCATGAAGACGGTTGTCAGGCAGTATGTGGCTGATTGCTCCATTTGCCAACAATGCAAGTACTCCACACTGTCACCGGGAGGACTTTTACAGCCTTTGTCAGTGCCGAGGCAAGTTTAAAAAGACATCGCAATAGATTTTGTAGAGAGACTGCCGTTATCACATGGCATAAACTCGATCTTGGTGGTCGTTGATCGCCTCACAAAATATGAGCACTTCATTACTCTCAAGCATCCTTTTTCAGCAGCCACAGTTGCTGCGACATTCCTAAGGGAGGTGGTTCGACTTCATGGGATACCCCATTCCATTGTCTCCGACAGAGACAAGATTTTTATGAGCCATTTCTGGGCTGAGTTATTCAAATGTGTAGGTACTACCTTGCATCACAGTACGGCGTACTACTCGCAGACCGATAGGCAATCGGAGGTAGTCAACCGATGCTTGGAAACTTATCTGCGATGTTTTTCAACAACTACACCCAAACAGTGGGCGAAATGGCTAGCTTGGGCTGAGTACTCCTACAATACCGCATACCATACATCCTTGAAGATGACCCTATTTCAGGCCTTTTATGCAGACCATCTCCTGCCCTGCTCCGTTTCGACAAAGGCACAACTCCTAATGCAGAGGTTGAAACGTTACTTAAAGAGCGAGATGTCATGTTAGAAAGGTTGCGAGAGGAGCTACAATGTGCCCAACATCGTATGAAGACACAAGCTGATCAACATAGGCGGAAGTGGAATTCCAGGTTGGGGACCAGGTATACCTTAAACTCAGGCCATACCGGCCAGAATCTCTCTCGCCACCGAAAGCACTCCGGAAAAGCTAGCGCCCTATCTAATTGTGGCTTGCATTGCCCCTGTGGCATATCGCCTCCAACTCCCTCCCGCGGCGATCATATACCTTGTTTTTCATGTATCGCAGCTGAAGAAAGCGATAGGGACACAGAAGGCTGATGAGGAATTCCCTGCACCTTTGTTTGATGAACTAGAGCTGCTCGTGGAACGAGCTGCCTTGTTGGGTATTCGACAAGCTTCTCCTGAAGTTTCGCCAGAAGTACTGATTCAGTGGAAGGATTTTCCTTTTTATGAAGCTACGTAGGAGCCTTTTGAATTGATCCAACAACAGTTCCCCACTTTCAACCTTGAGGACAAGGTTACTCTTTGGGCCGAGAGTAATGATAAGCCACTTGTCAAATTTACTTTACCAAATAAGGTCAAGCACGGAGAGGAAAGCGTCATGTATCGGAAACGGGTTTTGAAGAAGAATAAGAAGGAAAATTAGGGGCGGATGAGGGGTCATGATCATTTTAAGGGTTTTGTATGTTTTACTTGAGAGCGAGCAGCCACTCGAAAACTCTGCTAGTTACCCCCTTTGTTCAACCCCAAGAAATTCCATCTTCTTCTCCATTTCACTATCTCTCCCATCTTGTTCTTACTGAACTGTCCTCAGGATCCTATCAGTTGTTTCTCTCGAAGAACATCTTTGTGTTTACATGAAGCACCAACAATATTCACTACACTCGTGACAATATTAAAGAGCAATGCAATTTGAACATGATTCTTTGCCACAATTATAAGTGTCAATTGAAGTTGATGAGCAAAACAATGATCATAATAAGCAAATGCATTCACTTTCATTATTAAAGTTTTAAGACTATTAAATTCTCCTTGCATGTTACTTGCTCCATCATAGCCTTGTCCACGAATCCTTGATATACATACATTATGCTTAGAGAACACTGCCTCAATAGTTGCTTTAAGGGATAAAGCGGTGTCGTGTCATCATGACAAATTACTAAACCAAGAAAATATTCAAATACATGCCCCTTGGAATCCACATAGCGCAAAGCAATAGCTGCTTGTTCTTTGACTAAAACATCATGAGATGCATCAAGTAAAATGGAAAAGAATTCCATCACCAAGATCCTTCATGATAATATTGATAGTCTCAATTGCAACATAGTGAACAATATCATTTTGACTATCGTGTGCCATCAATTTTGAATTTCCATGTGCATTTTCTAAGACAACACTTTTGATAGTTTCATTGTGATTGGCAAGAAATCTAAGAAGTTCAAGAAAATTTCCTTGATTATGAGAACTCTCAGTTTCATCTTTACCACAAAACGCCAAACATTGACATAAGAGAAACCAAAAGTTAAGCGAACTCTATAATTTTCTCGTGCTTGATCGGATTGCTTTGCAAAAGCAAATTAGATATGTTTCTTTTGATTTAACAAATCTTAACATATTTTCCATGCTTGGTTATGAGCATTATTAGGACATCCAACATGAATATCAAACCTTTCTTTCTTTTTTCAATTTGTGAACCCTCCAACACAAAGGAATCACCATTTGCTTGCTCTTCAATATCAAGTCTATAAAGATACCAACACAAGCAAAATGTCGCATCCATCTGGCTCTCTCCTTAATTGGTTGGAATATAGTATAAAAAAGGATGCAGCATTTTGCTTGTGCTGTTATCTTTATAGACCTGATATTGGAAAGCAAGCAAGTGGTGATTCCTGCGTTGTAAGTTCACAAATTGAAAACAAAAAAAAAAAGATTTGATATTCATGGTAGATGTCCTAAAAGTGCTCACAACCAAGCATGGAAGAGATGTAAAGATTTGTTAAATCAAAAGCAACATATCCAATTTGATTTTGCAAAGCAATCCAGATGAAGCACGAAAAAATTATAGAGTTCGCTTAATCGCATTAATTTGATCAGATTCAGCTTCTCTTATGTCAAGATTTGGCATTTCGTGGTAAAGATGAAACTAAGAGTTCTCATAATCAAGGAAAGTTTCTTGAACTTCTTAGATTTATTGCCAATCACAATGAAACTATCAAAAGTGTTGTCTTGAAAATGCACCTGGAAACTCAAAATTAATAGCACACGATATTCAAAAAGATATTGTTCACGCTGCTGCAATTAAGACTATCAATGTTATCATGAAGGATCTTGATGATGGATTTTTTCCATTTTTCTTGATAATCTCGTGATGTTTCAATCAAAGAACAAGCAGCAATTACTTTGTGCTATATGGATTCCAAGGGGCATGTAATTGAATGTTTTCTTAGTTTAGTCCTTGTCAGTGACACGACCGCTTTATCCCTTAAAGCAGGCATTGAGGCAGTGTTCTCTAAGCATAATTTAAGTATGTCAAGGATACGTGGGCAAGGCTATGATGAAACAAGTAACATGCAAGGAGAATTTAATGGTCTTAAAACTTTAATAATGAAAGTGAATGCATTTGCTTATTATGATCATTGTTTTGCTCATCAACTTCAATTGGCACTTATAATTGTGGCAAAGAATCATGTTCAAATTGCATTGCTCTTTAATATTGTCACGAGCGTAGTGAATATTGTTGGTGCTTCATGTAAACACAGAGATGCTATTCGAGAGAAACAAACTTGAGGAAGGCCACGACGCAACACCCATAAAATGACAAATTTGCATCATTATCGAGTTGAGTTATTTTACATTGTTGTTGATATGCAACTTTAAGAACATAATAATCGATTCAATGAGTTGAATATGGAGTTACTTCTTTGTGTGGCTTCTTGAAGTCATTGTGATTCTTTTGCAGCTTTTGATAAGAGAAAACTAATTCATCTTGCTTAATTTTATCCATATGAGTTTTCTGAGACGGAACTTCTTATTCTGGAAGATTAGCCAGAGACTTACATTATTGATTTAAGATCTCATGATGAGTTTAAAAGCCTAAAAGGTATCAATGACCTTTCTATAAAACTTGTAAAGACAAAGAAGCACATTGTGTGCTCATTGGTGTACTTACTTGTGAAATTAGATTTGATATTTTGTCCATTTCTATTGCATCAGTTAAAAGAACTTTTTTTGTCATGAAAATTGTAAAAAATCGCTTGCGCAACCGAATGAGAGATTCTTGGATAAATGATTGTTTGATTACTTATATAGAAAAAGATATATTTTGTAATATTAACAATGAAAAAATCTTGCATCGTTTTCAAACTATGAAAACACGCAGAGAACAATTGTAATATGTTATCGTCATAGGACAAAAACTTTTGATGCATTTGTGTTTCATTATATTTTTTTATATTTAATATTAATTTGCTCCCTAAGAAAAATCCCTCGGATCAGTCCCTAGATGCAAGTAAGGCTTCCATTGTGGCAATCAAACAATGATCCTACCAACAAGGTTCTCTATTGACCTAATCATGAACCAGCGGCCTTGCAACCACCAAACAGATCAGCACCCGCTTTAGTGCTCGCATGCTAAGGATGCAAGTAGGGCTTCTAATGTGGCAATCAAACAGTGATCCTACCAAGAAGGTTCTCTATTGACCTAATCATGAACCACCCGCCTTTGTGATGATATTTTTCTCATGTTTCATTCAAATATTATGGCATTTGTTGCTAGAAAATGCAATAGATTGTTTAATGTTTAATGATTACTGTCCAGGCATAACTATTCTTGTCATAATGTGTCAGGCCATGTAATAAAACCAACAACTGTAGTTATTTTCTACATATGAAATAATTCCCATCCAATACAGGGGTAAGAAACAGCATTCACAATGCTTAGCTAAAGTGATAACATCTATGCACATCTCAGGATTTAAAACATCTAGTATAACTGAGACAAAAGATCTTAAAAAAGATAGAAATCTGGTTAGTAAAATTTATAAATGTGACACCTCAATGAGTTTGTCAGCTGGCTAGACCTTTCGGTAGCATGCCTACGTTCAACTCCACACACTACTAAAATGCACAAGAAGGAGATGGACAATCACTAGCTCAAGAGATTTACCAAAAGAAGGCCCCTCAGTGCAAACACAAATAAAAAACATTCATAATATTATTTACAAGAGGTATTTCTCAAATCATTGCATTTTTGACATTGTGTTTTTCATATAGATATGATCATGTTAATGCGGATGTTTATATATGAGAACTACAACTGCATACATTCAGAGATTATATATGAATATTGGTGATCATTAAATGAAGGAATATTAAGAGAAACCTAAACTAAGGTCATTTTAATGAGAATTATTATTATTAGAAAATCACACAAAATAATCTACATAATATGTAACGCATTGACAGAAGAGAGAAAAATAATTCATAAACCTGATTTGTGAGAGCAATGATGCACGCTGTTGAAGACCCCTTGGCCTTTGTACTCAAGTAAGCTCTCTAACACTCTAGCAGGATCAACAGAACCTTTGGGTTCTTTTTGAATAGCAATTACCGAATTTGGACATAAGCTCTCTAGCATACTGCCCTGCATCAACACCAAGGTCCGCCCAGCCACCAACAATTCATCCGCAACACCAATAGCCTGCTCATCAACACATATAAAATGTGCATCCTCTCCCCAGTTTCCTCTTTATCTGGGTGTGGTAAATAACATGATCCAGAGAACAACTTCAATGTTCTATCACCGAGTAAATTCCTGCAACACAAACATCTTAAATTGTGTACTGGAGTAGTTCAAGAACAAACATGAATCCATTTTCAGAAAACCAACTAGTTAAATTTCTCAAGAAAAACCTTTCTAATGCAAACCGACTGCAAATTTGTTTGACGGGAGTGCATTAAAAAATAGAGGCCCTCAAATACAAAATTACACCAAATCAGCACAAACAACAGGCCTTAAACTGTTTCTGGCCATAAATGAATAATTCAATCATTATTTTGAAACACTGATTAAAAGAAAAAAAAGAGAAAAAAATATATTAGAATTTCATGGACCTCACAATAAATCTTCAGAAATGAAGCAAAGATCCAATGGTCACAATTTCAATAAGTCTGTATTTGTTTAATACTGTTGTGTTGAATTCTAAAGTAAATAAGAAGTAACATAATAGGTTCAAAATCGTAGCTTATCAATAAAAAAGAGAAAAGTGAGTGCAGAGAATTAAAAGAAAAAGATAGAAATAAATGAAGACAATAGGACCATCCATCAAGAATTTGAAGTGCATGTCACACCCATGTGAATTTCAAATTGTTATGCTCTTAGAAATAAGCAAGACTGGATGACAGTCACAGATGTCAGAAATTGAATACAATTGTGTTCCTGAGAGCTTTAGCAAAAGAGCCTTATCCCAAATGTTTAGAATCAGTTCAAAATGTCTTTAGCCAAAAGTATCAATGGTTTGGTAAACCAAGAACATGCAAGCTGTAAGAAGTACCAATATTCTATGGAAGCTACTTTATGTGCTTAACTTAGATTATCAATGAAAACAATTGATAAGTTCTATGTTGTCCTACAAACATTGTTAACGGATGGTTCCCTAGGAATAAGGTAAAATCATCAGCTTAATTACAAATGTTCTGGATTCATAACAAAGACAAATGTCATTCATCTGATTCACTAATAAGAGTTAGCAAATGCATTTACTAGTCTAAAACACCTTCACAATCATATAAAGATAGCAATGAGAAACCAGAGTATATAAAAAGGAATGCAAAAGGCATACTGATCTGAGGACTCTGAAGAATTCTCAAGCTGGTTATCTCGTGGAGCCCCTGGCCAACCGTCATATTAGTAGCTGTTCCAAAAGAGGCGGACAAATCACTCCACAATCGAAAATCCCTCCCCCTGGGTTCCAAGAGAACATTCTTCTTCCAACTCATCTCAGTAGCAAGATACCCAAAACACTTATAAGCTGCATTACAGAAAGGCTCTTGATTTCTTGGGATCATAACCATTTTTGTGCAATTTTCAAGACTTCTACCGCTAGAGCAAAGTTGAATTTTCATCATGGTGTTCCACATCGGTGCACCTGCACCCTTCCCATCCAAACAATTCACTCCCCGGGCACCCAATTTGGCCGGGCCTGGCAGAGAGTTGCAAGAAGACATGATGTTCCGCTGGGAAGGAGCCATCAGTTGCCCAGAAAAACGCCCAGAATGACCAGATACCAACTCCTTGCACTGCCCTATAAGAAACTCCGCAGAAATTTGCAGTCCTTTCCTCCCTGAAGAGTGTCTGTATAACATCTTAGCACCCCACAAACAAAGAAATTGGCTTCTTCTAGCAATCAAAAACACGAATCCAGCGGGCAATACGGAACATCAATACTCATAACTTTTTATTCGTCGATCTTAGAGTTTCCCCTCTCTAATTGAATTCACAAACCTACTTGGCAAAAATACAAATTGTCAAAGAAGATAAAGAGAAGAACCTGCGATTCAAAAGAATCAAAACAAATCCAAAAGAAAAAATAACAACAAACAAACAATCAAACGAACGAAAAATGGAGCTCCTAAGGCTAACCTGGAAGAAAGATTGGGAGATTGAGATCGAGATATCAGAGAGGATGAAATCTCAGACGAGGAATCGGCTGGAGAGGGTGAGAGAGAAGAGCTCTGGGTTTTCGGGGCGCTCGGGCTTGTTAGGCTGGGATGAGGTTTAGATCGTTCTTCCGAATCTCGAAGCGATTCAATTGACTGTGACTGTTGGAACGGTTTCACAAATGAACAGCAACTTAAGACTGAATTTATATTTTCAATTTTTTTTTTCAATTGTTCTATTGTTTAAAGAGTTATTTGAAATAATTTTAGTTGTTTTTTTTTTGGCTGTATAAATACTCATGATTATATATTAGAATTCCAAAATATTATAATTACTAATTACTCGAAACAGTAAAATAAATGTTTTTACTTTTTATACCCTTCCGAAGATCACCAACCAGGTAGAAAACTAATAATCTATTATATTTTATTATTGAAGTATAAAATATTAATAAATTTAAATTTCTAAAGTAACTTTAAATATAATAGTGTTTTTGATAATATTAATATTTTCTTAATGTTATCTTAAAATAGCTAATTGTTTTCCTATACAGGGGTGTAAAAGCAAATTTTGGATTGTATTGATAAAATTTAGACAATTAGAGGTATCTACAAGGGATACAAATTAAAAACCCTAATTTCTGTTTATTTTATAGCTATGAAAATCACCATTAGAAAATCACAAATTTTACTGTCCTAATAAACCAAAGTTCAACTATGTTAGAAATAGGGTTGTCAAATGATCAAGTTATTCATGAACAGTATTTTGATAAAAACTTGAACTAGACTTAGAATTTCAAGTTTTTTAACCTAGCTTGAGCTTCAATTTCTAGCCGAGCTTGAGCCGAGTCAAGCTCGGCTTGAAAGCTCATAATTAAATATTAATATATTAATATATAATATAAATATTAATAAATATTAATATATAAATAAATATTTAATTTCAAACTAAACCGAGTTCAAGGTTTTAAAATTATTATTAAACTCTTAATTTCAAGCTACATCGAGCTCAAACTTTTGCAATTAAAATCGAACCAAACTCGAATAAATTTATTCAAACTAATTTCAAACTCAAACTAGACAATTTCAAACATAGCTCAAACTATGCTCAGCTTGATCAAACTCAGCCCGTTTACAACCTTAGTTAAAAATAGTGATTTTTAATAAATTTTAATAAATTACTGAGTAATATTTAAATTTTAATTATAATATTAATAAATATTAAACATAAATTTAATTAATACTATGTATTCTAATAAATATTAATTAAGTAAATAAAATCCCTCGAAAATGAAGTTATAAAAAAAAAAAAACCACCTTCAAACCCCAAACTACAGACCCAACTTAACTTATGCTACCTATGCACACGTGAATGCATGCATGGTGGCATTTGGTCCCGAGATAAGGCTCCACCTCAGCATGAGGCGTGAGTTCGATCCCCAGTGAGGGCTCATTTCTTGTGGCGTTCACGCACGCTCGGGTGGGGCCAGTCGGTTGTGGCGTTTATCCCCCCATTGCTTGTGCAGTTCGATCCCAAGACCGAGCACGCCCATGGGTAACTTTAGCTGTTGGTGCTGACCAGTTGGCTCTTAGTTCCAAAAAAAAAAAAACAAAAAACAAAAAACAAAAACAAAAACTTATGCTACCTACAACCAAACACCACCGAGTCTAGAATACATAAAACAATGTCAAGGAGTTCCTACCCACAAAACTCAAAATTACAACTTAAAAACTGAGGGCTGAATCAATATGGTTCATCAACACAGTATCAACACATGAGCATTTCTACAACAAATACATTAAATGTACTCCCACTAAGCCATGAAAGGCCTACACGCCCGGTAGATCTCAGCGCGCATTGCCGCAATGGCCATGTGATCCAGTGTATATCGCTCAGGGCCAAGGTAGACACCTGTCCTCTGCAGCAGTGATAGCCCTTCCTCCCTTCCAAACTTCGAAGAGTACAGGTTCAAGTATTCGATGTCCTGAAGGCCACAAACATGAATGCAATGCCTTCAATTTAAATTGAGAAAATAGCAAATGGTAGCTGCAACTATGGTGCAGACTAGAAAATTGAAGAAAATTGACAGAATGCATCAGCAAAATGGAAGTGTTCTTAGACAGCCAAATAAAAAGCATGTTGGAGTTGTTAACGAGCGGAAATAAATTCTTGCCATAAAAAAAACTTCACATTCAGAAGAAAAGGCGGAGGCATCGTTTCTGTTTTTGCCATACCAAGAGAATTTGTTTTTCTATTGCACTGAGTGTGGCACAAATCTTGTTGATCACATACAAGAGAAATTTCTTATTAATATATTCCACTAACCAATATTTTTTTCCTTTTGAGAAAATCACTGAGATTATGAAAGGTTATTTGTTAAATACCAAGATAAGGCGACAATCCAACTAGGTTAGCTGATAAAACAAGTACCTGCATGCCACTGAGAAAGTGCTCTAGTCGGGCTGAAGCAACTGGTTCATGTGAAGATGAAAAAACTTCACCAGGATAAAATAGAACTCCATCACCGGGGGGAAGTCCTCGTCGAAATCTTATCTGCACCACAAAGCTTAAGTCACGCATTTGGAACATGCTAACATGTCCGTGACTTGGATCTTATTGCAAATCATATCAGCTCAGGTTTTTGCTTTGTTCAAATCATATACATATGACAATGTGGAATATAATTTTGCCGGGAAACAGTAATACCAAGATTGCCACCCAGCCGCCGAGATGTATAATATATGTGAAGGTAAGTACATATTTGTGTTGCCCCATGTGCAGCATGACACAACTTCTCATTTCTAAAAATTAAATATCTGCATGCATCACTTAAGTAAAAAACAATCATGTGGGTTCCAATATAAGGAGTGTAAGCCCTATACTGAGACCAGAGGGAATGGTAAACAGTAACACAAAAGATGTGATGCCTAGTAGTTTGCACTAAAAACATGCAAAACACTCTTGAACAGTGGTACATAATTATGACCAAAGAATGTCAAGGGGCAGCGTGTGAAGACAGCATTCGAACATAGAAATAAGTAAATGTGAATTTAAGATAAGAAGATAAATAACGAAGGCATAGAGGTTGCAGCACAAGAAAACGACATCTGCAAAAATTGTGTGCATATAGTCATTATTAGGTGCTAAACTCAAATCATACCTCACCACTAGCAATCATCGTTTTTTCATAACAATTGGCACCCCAGTAGAGGAAACCTGTGCTGCCTTCTTTCCAGACTCTCCACATGACTGCTCGACTTTGTGTGCCTCGCATACCAAGATGTAAGTTTGGGAGGGGATCAGAAGGTCCCAAGCATACGTAAGTCCACCATTCCTGCATGAGGACAATTCAAGACATAACATATGCATGTAACACGAAGAACAGGCATTAGTTCCAACATCAATTGTAAATATAGCCCAGCAATAACAAAACCATGTTGTATAGGTTTTATTGTAACAAGAAAGGGCTCAAATTAATGCAAAATGCATAAAGCTTACACCTGAGTCATTTCTACAAGCTCTTAGACATTTGGATCTACAATAAGAAAATAAAACTATTGTTCTTATTATTTTTGGTAAACTAGGGACAAAGCAAAAGACAAACCACAAAATTTCAAGAAAGTCATTACCATGCCATAACTTATTCTAAGCTCATTTTTAGGGTTTTGAAAAACAAAAATATACCATGAATTTAATTTATGAAAACTTGAATCACAAATATTTGCTATAGATCCATAATTACCTAGTGATTTAATTTTGATCAAAATGCTTTTTCATGACCATCAAAAATAAAATTGTGAATTATTGCACAAGTATTTTTAACCATTGTAAAATTCTAATAACCAACCATATTCAAAAAATATTTTGAATAAAATCTATTTATTTAAAATATGAGATAAAATAAGAAATATATTCGAGGATTAGATGTGTAATATTATATAAATGTTTTTTTAATTATCTTTTTGAGGGGTATGCATACAAGAATCTTGGTTTTTGAGGTGCAAGGATATATGAAACAATAAGCTTTTATATATATATATACATATATATATATATATATATATATAAGATGTTGATAGATCCTACGGCCGCAACATCAGACTTAACATCTAGCCCTTATTTGTGAAGACGCTTTGAAGCGATATCTAACGATATAGATGGGAAGATCATCGGTAAAACAGTTTCACAATTTTCATACAATTTGTACCGCCGTCCTCCCACTTAATCGTTGAAATTTCGACCGCTCAGATTCCTATAAAATAAGAATCGTTAAGTATTTCAAACTAAGCTACCAAATCAGTATGAAAATCGATGCGCTAGCTTATTTTTCACGATCTTCCATCCATACCTGGAAATCCTTCAAACACGCCTGCAGTGTAAAATGACGCCAATCGTAGATGCACAAGAAAAAATGTACTAATCTTTATCACGCCCCTATATATATATATATATAAATGAACAAAGGTTCCGCCCCCTTAAAACTGATGCCAAGACGGTCCGCCTTTTTTTAAATTTCAGACAAGTTGTTTTATGAACTAACTATATAGATGAAAAGAACATCGAAAAATAAGTTAGCATGTCAATTTTCATACAATTTAGGAAGGTGTAGGGTCTTCATCTTAAAGGGTGAAATTCTGAACCAGTAAGATTTCTATAAATTTTTACCCGTTAAGATGAAAACCCTACACCTTCATAAATTGTATGAAAATTAGCTTATTTTTCGATGTTCTTTCCATCCATACGGTTGGAAATCCTTAAAACACTGTGCAAGTGGCCAAATGGGAGGGGACCTTAAATAAACAGTGTTCCGGCCGATCTTATCTTTTATATATATATATATATATATATATATATATACGTTCCGATAAGGTCGCCTAACATATTTGGCCAAATGCTTCCATTTGACCCACTTACACAAAGTTTGGAATCCAACCGTGATGGATGGAAGAATATCGAAAAATGTTTTAACATGTTAATTTTCATACAATTTGGGAACTTGTAGGGTCTTCATCTTAACGCGAAACTCAACCTAAGTAGGATTTCTATAAATTTTCACCGTTAAGATTAATACCCTACAAATTCCCAAATTGTATGAAAATCGACACGCTAGCTTATTTTTCACGCTCTTTTATCCATACTACTGATTTCCTTAAAACACGCCCAAGCGCCAAAATGAAAGCGACTCGACCGAACAAATAGCTTCCAAATTCTACCGATTATCTTATATATAAGTGTCGCCTTCCATATATATATATATATAAGTGTTTTAAGGATTTCCAACCGTATAAATGGAAAGAACATCGAAAAATAAACTAGCATGTCAATTTTCATACAATTTAGAAACTTGTAGGGTCTTCATCTTAACGGTTGAAAATTTATAGAAATCTTACCGGTTCAAAATTTCACCCTTTAAGATGAAGACCCTACAAATTCCAAAATTGTATGAAAATTGACATGCTAGCTTATTTTCGATGTTCTTTCCATTCATACAGTTGGATTTCCTCAAAACATCAGACATAAGCCAAAACGGCGTAATCGCGACTTCAAGACAAATATAGGCCACCAGATAAGATACATATATATATATATATATATATATATATATATATATATATATATACACACATAAAGGTACATATGGAAACATCCATAAGAAAAAATATTTTGCAGAGGTATGTATGCAAGAATCATGGTCATATAGGGGGAATAAATATAATTACGAATTTTGAAGAAGTATATATATGTAAAAAATAAGATTTAATAAATTATATATGCAAACAACAACAACAACAACTAAGCCTTAATCCCATACTAGATGGGGTTGGCTATATGGATTCTGCTTTTACGTCAGCCTCAAATATGAAATAAAAATAAAATAAAAGGAAAAGAAATAAACTGAAATAAAATGAAATAAAATGAAAAATAAAAATACATAAATAAATAATAATAACAATGAGATAATTTCTATGAGAGATTGGGATATTAGTAGTTGAACAAGATCCCTACAAACAAAGTTTAAGCTAATGAAGGAAAACCTTTTAAATTTAATTTATCGGTAATCCTATACTAAAGTGCGGGCCACATTATATGAATTCTTTGTCTCCACGTCAGCTCTATCAAAAAGTAAGATCCTACCAATATCTAACATACGTGGGCCATTAGACACTACATCTCCACGTAATCCTGCGCCTACCTCTACCCTTCTTCTTACCTTCTACAACTAAACTATCACATTTTCAACCTGGAAGCACTGGATCTCCTACAGACGTGTCCAAACCATCTTAAACGCCCTTCAGATTTTTATCTTCAATGCAAGTGCAACATGCACCTTCCGGATGACGCTGTTCATTTCTAATCTTGTCTAATCTTGTATGACACTCACGCATCTTAACATCCTCATTTCGCCACATTCATCTATTATATATGTTGAACTTTAGTTGCCCAACACTCGCCTCCCAGATAAAGATAAATTCTGGCCTAACTGTCGTCCTATAAAATTTTCCCTTTATTTTGTTAGGTATCTTTCTTATCACTTATATTTTATATATGCAAAAATGAGCTTTTATAAGGGCATATATACAAATACCAAAAACACACATACAGACGCCCTTGGTCTGGGTAATTATAAGATATAAGTGAATAAAGCACATTTCAAAGACCGGTAAAAAAATCTTAATTTCCTAAACCCTAGTTTACCATGCAATACTTCTAAAAGAGTAGAATGGAACTTTCTCCTAGATATTATTGATTCCCTATCAATTCAAAGGTTTCCTATACATCTTAAAATCATGAAAAATGTATGCAAATCATGCAATCATCATGCATATATGATTGTTTATCAAGAAGGTTGAAGAAATTCTTTCAATAATGCAAAAAGTAATGTTGAAGATATAACAGTAAGCTCATATGACAAGAGAATCAAGATCACTCCAAACATAAGCCAAACAACGGATATAAAAGTTAAAAATTTCCAGATAGTATTACCTCACCCTTCCCTGGTTGTAATTCAGCTGTAATATCTTTCACTAAATCTTCTCTTGAACCAAGAACCCATTCACTGCCAAGTAAAGCAGATATAATGATATACATGATAACGCTGCCATCACTGAGCACTAATGCAATATAAAATAGATGGGTTGCAACCACATCCCAAAGAATGCCTTGTATTTGTGGTTAATTATCATAGGGTTATTGGCGATGTGAAAGTGCACCTAAACATAAAATCAATAACCTTTCTAGAAGGAAAGAACTGTGCAGCCGTAGTTTTTAGTTATAGATAAGATCACACATACTCACTGGAAGTCAGCGACAGGGTATAACAGCAAATCCTTAATGTTGTTTTGATTAAAACCACTAGTCCAGCCTACCAATGGACTAAGGACTTTATATCTTAATAATTACAATCATATCAGAAATGACCCAATAATCCCAAAACTTTTTCATGCCCATGAATCTAATATAGCATCCTTCAGAAACTAAGTGCATGATTGTTTGTTTTCAAGTTTCATTATTAGTGCTTGACTAAGGTTAGGTGGCAAGGCACTTGAGGGCCTGAGAAACCCACAATCAAGTTAATGTGCTACAAAATGCCAAAATCAATTATACACCATCCAATATGGACTTGAAGTTTCTTGGGGGAAAGACAGCATACAACCATGTACTGTTCCTCAAGACATGGAAACAAAAATTAACAGAGCCCCAACTGAAGGTGCATGATGAATAAATCAACTTAATGGTTAAATTTAGAAAACAATATGAATAAAAATATTATCTTTACAAAGAGGGTAAGAATGAGTTTTGGAAAAGAGGCGAGGGATACCTTGTACAAAATATTTGAGTATGAGGACGTAAAAGATTTGGAACATTAACAAAGGCCTCAAAGGTATTAGCTGTAAGATGCGCATCACTTGGACCTATATCAAAACAAGCACATGCATATATAAAGCGTCCATACAAGGAAGTGAATTAATCAATAAACTTATCTAAAAGTATCAATTTTGTGATAGAGTAGCATTAGAGGGTTATTTACCTACAAAAGATATCTCGAGGAACAACACATCATATGGAAAAATATTAAGCAATTAAGCTAGTGTCTTAGTAATAAATATTTCAACCAAAAAAAGAAAAGGATTGAGCAGACAGCTAATTGAATAAATAAACAATAGCTAACGCATCAAATCAATAAATAATAATGACAAATATGCAATAAGGCACCTTATAAGGGGGTAGGGTTACAGTTGCTGCTATTGTCAGGGATCAAATAAGGGTTCTCTAAGGAAATATATTGATGTCCTTTAAACATAGACTTCACCATTTAGTCCTCTTTATGAAAACCTGATACCTGATATAGTTCATCGATCATGACAGACTGCTTTTTTAGGCCATTACTTCAGAACCATGGTCATTTGTAAAATATTTGAAGGTGCTGGAGATTTTATAAACGTTTGCAACCCATGCCTATCAATTATCATGGGAACTGATCAATATCACCTTCTGACCACCCCTATCTCATTTGTTGTCCCATTATACCAAATTTTTGTGCATAAAACTCCCATGAGACCTCTCCTAGCTAAAATAGAATTTCTGCATATTAAGTAGTGGCAGGTTTAGACATGAAACACTAATACAGAGTAGAGTAATGACATGAGTATATCAAGAGCTTTCAGGTAAATAAGGCTTAAATGAGCATTTTTAGACCACCTGAATGGATTCATAGGCTTAAAAGGAACGTACAACATAAAGGATCATACATGACTTAACTTTGTCTTCATAGGATTATCTCACAAGGACCTATAATTAAGTTAATGTCATCATGAACCAGGCAGTTTTGTAAAATAGTTGGGATGGAAAAGTCAGCCGTGACAAGAGTGGGGAAATTTAATTTTCTTTGTTATTTAAAGTCGTTTTATATAATTATAAGACAGTACGTAAGGTGGCACGGAGGATACCTATATATATTATTTTTTATAAATGTATACCTAGTATATCAAGAGCTTCAACACTCATTCTTTAGAACTAATGCATATAACCAAATTAAGGAAATAAAATGGTATTCCCCAGGCACATGTTTGGTTCAAGATTAAAACTTAGAGAAAGGGGTTTTATCCAGAATTAACTGCCAAACAAAAGATAAATTCAGGGTTAGCAGGCCCGATAGCTAACTAGTCAAACACTTAATCTAGGTTTAGGCCTATGTAGCTACTTTTATTGGTGATGCTAATAATTAAACTTATGGTTTTACTTCCACCGAAATACAAATAGGCAAAAACTTTTAAAATGGTAAGTTTTCTCCTACACCATAAAGTTATTGATTAGTAAGGTAAAAAAAGGGCAACCCGGTGCTACAAAGCTCCCGCATTGTGCGGGGTCCGGGGAAGGATCGGACCACTTAGGTTTATTGTACGCAGCCTTACCCTGCTTTTTTAAACCAAGAGGTTGTTTCCACGACTCGAACCCATGACCTCCTGGTCACAAGGCAACAACTTTATCGTTGCACCAAGGCTCCCCTTCATTGATTAGTAAGGTATTTGCATAAATTAACATAGTAATTAGCAAAAAAGTCATAGGTCATTAATGAGCAGGTAAATATTATGTATTACTATTTTAGTTCTAACAATAATAACAATCACTATCAAATTTTATAATCATTCATCTATCTCTCTACTTTTAATTTAATGATATTAACTATCATTATTTGATATAATTTATATGATTATTGATATTATAATATGGGTCGGTTTGGACAGGTTTTTTTTTATTTAGTGTTTTTTAAAGTTTTAAGAAAGTTCTTGCATTGTAAGTTAAGCAATTTTGTATTTGGACAATTTATCTTTAGAAGCATTTACAGAGAATTTTTGGTGTACATGGCTAATTTGGTCAATAAAAATCTCATAAGTGTTTTATTTTTTTTTTTGGAAAATAGGCAACAAGCGCCTCCACAAGGGATTTCAAGAACGTGCACAATTGCACGGAACACCCAAAAGCTCACGTGCTGCACAGAACACCCGCAGACTCAAGCGCGCTATGCCCTCACCCCACGCGGAAAGGGATTCAAACGCGAGATTGTCCCCGAACGAACCTTACCTCTTAGCAGGGGGCATACGTGCTACCTTGTGCGAGTGGAGGCACCCGAGACCACTCATCTAACGCAAGGGAGTGGTACTGCTAGGCCAAGAGGCCTTTGGTAAGTGCTTTCTTTTCATGTCCCAGAATTGCTCCTCCAAAGAGCTAGTACCCAGCTGCTTCTAAGAAAAGCAATAAAACTGTTTTTTTCAGTGTTTCTACTTCTCCAAGAAACCCATCCAAACACCCAAAAAAGGGCAAAAACTGCTTAACTTACTCCAGAAACACTTTAGCCGAAAATAAGCTTGTCTAAATGGGGCCTTTAACCGGTAAGAATAAGTATATTACTATAATTAAGATTATTGATTACTTGTTTATATATCAATTAATAAATAGTTAATAATGTAACTCAACACAATCTAATGTTCAAGGATAAGTAGTTGACTAACAATATACACAAGTAACACAATACAGCCATCTATACCTCCTTACATCATTAGCTTCATTTATTCTATTAATCCACATGAATCCATCCAAAAAAACACTCACCTATCCATGACTTTGGAAACAAATATTGCATTTCATCCAACTTCACTCCCTTCACCTCCAAAGGAGAATCCATTTTGGAAAAAACAAAAACAAAAAAATAAAAATAAGCATAAAACTATCTACAGAGCCCAAATTTGAATAATTCATATTCAGCTATTCTTGAACCAAAGTTCTCTTTAACCAAATAAGACGTACAACTTCTTTGGAAAGGGTGTCAAGCATTTTGAGCACCACAAATCAAAAATTCCAAGAGGGAGACGAGGATTTTTAGCTTACGATGGAATACAAGATTTTTTAACTTTCATATTCCCACTTAAGAAGTCTTTGAGATCAACTAAAGATGAAAACAGTTTCAACTACTAAGCCAGGAGTTTTGAGAGCAATATTATGCCGTGGTTGTTTTTCTTTTGATTATAGATTACCCTTCAATACATGCTTTTACCATCTAAAATGCTCGGAGATGGCTACTAATGATATTGAGGATGCAAAAGCCAGAAGAAAGAAAGGGATGAGGAACACAGGAGAGAAAAGAAGAGAAATGGCACACAAAACAGATGTGCTAGAAGAAAGAAAACACAGGAAGAAGATGGGAAGAGAAGGGCCATGCAGGGAGCAATGAATCCACAGTATGTTTTTCATGTTTCAGATAATATATTTGAAACAACCAATCCAATCATCTTTTCTTTTGATTATAGATTACCCTTCAATACATGCTTTTACCATCTAAAATGCTCGGAGGTGGCTACTAATGATATTGAGGATGCAAAAGTAGAGGAAAGAAAGGGATGAGGAACACAGGAGAGAAAAGAAGAGAAATGGCACACAAAACAGATGTGCTAGAAGAAAGAAAACACAGGAGGAAGATGGGAAGAGAAGGGCCATGCAGGGAGCAATGATTCCACAGCATGTTTTTCATGTTTCGGATAATATATTTGAAACAACCAATCCAATCATCTGATTGAGTAAAACTGGGTTTAGCAAAGCTAAATTTTATATTAATCACTGTAATCAAATAGACCAGATATGGTTATTTCTATATTAAAAATAAGTTGCAAGCAACGGTCACTTTATACAACAAATGAATGATAAAAAATACAAAGCATTTGCATAGCAATGTGCCATACAAAGTAAAGAACTTAATGAGTGGATGCAAAGAGCAGTATAAAATTTTCTCACCACAGTAATAAGTGGTCAGGACTCGCGCATCAGGTGCATACGCCCGTATGTCGCTGGACATGCTCCGTATCAATTCAAATTGCTCAAGATTTAATGGCTGCAGGAAAAAAAAAAAAAAAAAAACATGTGTTCTAGGTAAGCAGAGACATAATAAGAAAATTACACGATATTTAACAGCTTCCGAAGAGGAGTATAATTAAGGACAACAAAAGAAAAGAAATTGTTCAGATGTGCAGAAATCTCATCAAAGTTTATGAATTTGCATCTAAAGCCACTAAAAAAATCAGTAAACAATAATAATTTAGTCAATGATACTGATATAGCATGAACCTACCTCATCCCACAAGTAAAAGTAAGCTTTTGGCCAATGAACCTTTGACTTCAGGATCTCAAGCTCTTTGCGCAAGGCAACTTTTGCTGCATCACTACTGTTACATGTCAACCAGCCAGTGGTAGTTTATAAAATCCAAAAGAAGAAAGATTGACAACCTATACTGCAGACATATGAAAGATTGATGGTTTACCAATAAAGAATTGGAGCATAAGGCACAGCATATGCAGCCAATCTTGGATTGGAATAATATTCATCTGATTTTGGATGGTCAGCTACAGCAGCAAGAAAAGCAATGATATTCGACCGAGGACCTCAAAACTATGGTTTGAAAACTATCAAGAAGCAACTATAGGCCGTGCGTCACACGACTGCCTAGCATTTACAATTTACCAGGCCAGGGACAAGTGTATGCCAAGATGCGCATGCCATCACCCCATCTGCAAAAGAAAGGACTGATTCTATATTGAAGAAGCCAATTGAAGTGCTGATCTAACGCACTATACCAGCCATCACTCCCATGCTCCAAACCAAAGCGATCCTCAATCACAGTTTCAGATATCTACTTAGCAGTTAAAGCATACATTGCACAGATAAAAGCGGCAGTCTTGCCTCAGCATAACTATGCAAAGCAAATTTAGTATACATAATAAGGATTTGAATATAAACAATTTCTATACTAATCATACAGGACAAGCCAGATAAAAGGTCCAAAGATTTTGAAAATAATGTGGAGTGTATAGAAAATGCATAACGGTAAAGTGCTTTGGCAGCAATGTGATTATCTTTTAAACAGAAAAAAATCAATTTCTTTCAAAGGAGGAACTGGAAATAAGGGATTCCAAGATGAGCAATAGTAAGACGTACTTTAAAAACCAACAGGTGATTTATTCTAAGTTCAAATTAAATGGGCTTGAAAGATACTCTTCAAGAAAAATATCACTCCACGAGAAAAGAAGCAATAATTTGAAGACGGAAAGATTGCATGGTTAGAGTACCACTGTATACATTTTCTGAAAACAATGTTGGGAAAAAATTTAAATCATCTTTCAAGATTGAAAATTTTTGAAGTCCACATAGGATACACCAAAAACAGCTGGAAGCGAAGGAGTTAGCGGCAGAGTGAACTCCCACACTGTGATACTGATTTTTACATGGACTGAAAGATTCGTCAAAGCATCTTCATCCATCATGTCAGCAGAGCCATTATCTTGATACAACTCTTGGAATGTTGGTGAAGCAAGAACTTTCTTCAATGTTGACGTAGCACATTTTACTCGGTTGATCTAAATAAAATAAATAGATAATAAGAATGAATAAAAGCAACGAGAATAATCAAAAATGTAAAAGATTCTATATTAAAATGAAGAAAAATACCACTTCCTCCAATGGTTTTTCATCAACTGGTTGAATTACATCAAGGCAGTTTTTAAGCTCTTTGTATAATTGAAACTTCTCCGACTTACCAAAAGATTGAAGCAAAGAACTGAAATTGAACACCAAAAAAAAAAAAAACACTTGAAATAATTAAAATATTGACCATGTGGTTGTCCAGTAGGGAATCAACTAAGGTCATAGCAGCCAGATTATCACTCTGTCTCAGTCTTTACAGCAGTAATGGAAATGTGTCCTTCATATTGACCAGGTGGTTGTCCATTAGGGACATCAATTGATGCCCAAATTGATGTTGTCTCTCTGTAGAAAAGAATGAACACATTAACAATCAAAATACATAACATATAGAAAATTCAAAATCACCAGTATTTAATACAATAATAAACATTATAAGAAACTGATACCCAGGGAACAGGTTAATTTGAGTGTCTGGGACATCAAGAGGTGCAAGAGCATCAGGTACACCTAAGATAGGTACCACCCTCCGCAGAGTCAACGACTGTCCCACCACCAACCTGCTCAAGCCACCGAAGTTAAAATCTAGATAAAAATCAGGGGCAACTTTATAGATGAAGAAGAGGCATAAACTTAACCTATCACCAGAAGAGGAACAGAGGTCAGAACAACGGATATGCACAGTCCCTGCAATACCTGAACTTCCCCAAGAAAGCTTAGGGCGAATAGCAATTTGAACGCTTTCTCTCTCATTCCTCGCAGCCAGAAGAGATATCTTCAAAAAAAAAAAAAAAAAAACACATCCATTTTGAAGACATGAAAGTTAAGGCAAACCACATCCTTTGCAGTGACTCACCCAAGCCTTTTAAGGCACTCAACATTACAAAACATTAAGGCAATCCAGTATTTGCCAGAGATATGTGGATAAACATTTTAACATGCAAACCTTTAATGGAAATCACTACATAAGATGCAAAATACACCATCCAAAGGAGACAACTACTTAAAAATATTAAGGTTGACTAAATGTCTTCCATATCATCCTTAACATATCACACATTGTAGAAAATTTCATATACAAACCCAACCCATGTATGTGTCTATGCAGGATAAGTTTTTTTGTATTATAGATACAGTATGAAAATGCACATAAAGCTAGAATGATATGATTCAAGTTGATTATACATGGAAAGCCAATTTGTTTGGAGGTGGGAAAAAATATCCTCAAAAGGCCCTACAGCGGTTATCTTAAGTTTAGAGACTTGGACAAAAAGAGTAAAACTGGTGCTAAACATGGAAAAAAGGATAGAGTTATGCCACTTAAAATAATGAGCTTAAAGGAGTGTAATATAACTTCAGAATAAACAGAAACACAAATGAATTATAATTTCTATAACTAAATTTAGAAATATATAATTCACATACTACACAAAACATCATGCAATACAAGAATACAAGAATATGCATTGTAATAAGCACATAGGATTTGGGGCAAAGTAGATGTGACATCAAAACAGGAACTGTCGCCTGAAACATCTAGCTAATGAACACTCAGAGAAAATAAATCCTCTTGGATCAACATTGCTTACATAGTTCTCCTCTCATATCTGGAACAAGTAGCCGAACTATATCATTGAAAATTCAGATAACATTTAATTTTAGAAAACTCACAGATTCCAAAGGTCTAGGCATTTCTTGTTGACCGATATTTGCTGTACTATGCATGCACCATACATGCAGTAGTTCTGCAGATGGAACCTTCGTAGGATCTGCCACTCCTCTGAATGAATATGAACTTTCCAAGCTTCCATCAGCCCAGCCATAAGCAGTACCTCCACCACCAACACCTTCTACAGGAGGCACACCCATGTTTTGTGGATTTTCACCTGCATTGACAGAAGTGAAAACCAGAATTTTCATCAATCTAAACATTCAAGACAGATTGAAAAGATCAGACAATAAAACCTATAACCTTGAAGTGCAAGTAAGTTTATAATAGATGATAAAATTATGCAAAGTACCTAGAATAAAATGTCCCTGGACAAAATCGTGGAGTTTTTGCTACTCACAAAGGGTTTCTCCACCTTTTAACATAAAAATAAAACTTTGGTCTCATGAATCTCATAAGCTACTAACTTATTAAATTGCTGCTTACATATACTTTCTTTTACAACATGATGAAAACATTGTCCGCCTTTATTAATTATTCATTTATTTTTACCTCAGCCAAGAAGTCATATATGACAGTTTACTCAAAGCCTGAAATCAATTCAAGATATCATGTGCTTCAAAACATGTTATATCATGCCCAATAAGCCTAACCCTGCTGCCAATATATATCCTGAACAAGTAATAAGATCCATATTTGACTTATCATAATAATCCGGAAACTACCACTAGCAAACTAAATTCTGACTGAACACAAAATATCATAATAATCAGAAGAAAATTATTGACAGGGCACCTCCTTGAGCAGCTAGCCATTGTCACTACGAAAGGAACCCCTAGTCCCCTAGGACAACCAAACAAACCATAAAATATGCCAACGATCTTTTAAGTTCTTATCCACTCCATAAACTGAATCATATCCTGCTCAACACTGATCTAAATTACAAAACGATAAGCAAAACACTTGTCAACAGCTTCCTCGCTGCATGAAATACCTTATAAACCTCAAATATAACAACTCTAAACCAAAATTGTTCCACTTCTTGCCCAACAAATGCAACCACACTAACCACTAAATCACCTTTCTCAACCCATTCATTCATGCACATAATATGCTTCAAGCTGCCTATCATAGTTCATTATTGATTCTCTAAATCACATAGATTGTGTCATTGATAGCAAACTCAAAAACCTAAGTAACAAACTCAAATCACCTAGCATCATATCAACAACTACAGCTTATCTGTTTCCATCCCCACTAGAATCTCATAACCTGATACAATAACAATCAATACTAAAGTTCCAACTCTTTCCAGCTAACCTCTCCTCATCGAGGAATACCATATTATCCCATTGACTTCACATGGCAAGCCCAAGGGATTCTAAATCAGAATCTCTAAGCATCATTAAGCAAATCGAATTTTCTAAATCACATAGCACTCTGTCATACAATCAAGTAGCAGCTGATCAAAGTTTTACTTTTATTCTACCACATAGATGATGACATTCATAGCAAATTTGAAAATCTGACAAACTCAAATCACCTTGTCTCAGTCCCTAGAACATGACACAGTAACAATCCATACTAAATTTCCCACTCTTTCCAGCTAAACTGTGACAATTTGAGATAAAATAAGCACACTCACATCGAGAAAAACCAGATGATCCCGTTGATTTCACAACACAAACCGAAAGGATTATAAATCATCATCTCGAATTAACATTAGGTAAATCAAATTCACCAAGTTACATATCTCACTCACGCGACCGACAAGCAGCGGAGCGCAAGAACTCAATCAGCAAACAGTAAAGCATGACAAAGTATAGAAGAAGTCCTAAGAAGAGATCCGTAAATTGAAAACAAGGAAAGGAATGGAAACCCTAGAGAGTACCAATGGCGTCCATGATGCTTGCTCGCTCTCTATCCAGCGATCCGCGGTGATCTTCTCTGATGCTAGAGAATGGTTGCCAGGGGGAAAGATCTATCAGCATGCTTCGTGATCGGTCCTAAGGAGATGGACTGTTGGGATTGAGACACGTGGCCGAGAACTCGGAAATGGGGAACTTACAGGAGAGGGAAACGTGGCGAGGAGCTTGATAAGCGGATTTTAAATTATTTTTTGGCGATTAAAAAGACATTTATTATTTATTAATACATGATAAGGCTATTAAATTACAAATATTTATTATAATAATAATAATTAAGCCAAGAGCCCATGTTTGGTATTGAAGTGATGAAAACGGAATTCAAGTTCTAATAGATTATACATTTCATGGTGTGTTTTTTTTAATGTGAATAAATCACTTTCATTTAATTTAAAGATTAAAGATTGTAAGTTAAGTACATCACTAGTACTTCTACGTAGTTGCAGATACAAGGTAGGTCAAAGTTAACAGGTATAAAAACATGAGAGTTGGGTCAACTATCTGGTGGCTTAGCTCGGGTGACCGGTGCTCATGATTAGGTCGGGGTCATCTTCAAAATCATCTTCTACCGGCAGTGGATGGGCGTTCTCTCGGAGAACCCCCAAACTGCGTTTTGTCATCATTTCCACCTAGTACAGCTTTGATCTTTTGGCTTCAGGTGCAGATTCCATAGTGTTTGGTTTGACATTGAAATGGTTTCCAAAATTACACTTTCAATGTATTTTTAACACTGAGAGCTTGATCATGTAAGTCCAGTTTCACCGAACTCTCACTTCATTTTTTTTTTTTTTAAATCAAAACATGTAAGTGAGAATTCATGAAAGTTTTACTTCCCACTTTTGATATAAAAAGTTTGGTTATTAAGTTGAATATTTTTTTTTAGGTTTATCATAAATTGGAGAATAATCCTACAGAACTTGGGTTTAAAAACGAAAAGCATGGCAGCCATCCTTGCAGCAACAACAGCACAAACAAAGTTGAGTGAAGAAGAATAGATAGAACAGAAACATCAACAAGCAAGTACAATATTCAACCCACAAGTACAAGCGCATTAGGGAAAAAAGATTTTAAGTTACCTTTTAGCATGAATGTGGTATCAAATGAAAGTTCCACAACAGACTCTGTCAAGTGTCAACCAAGTGTTTAACAATCAGCTTTCTACTATTCATGGTTAGATGGCCCTCAAAGCAATAAGATTGAAGCAACAAATTATATGGAAAATTTAAGATATGACAGAGAAGGCATTATTCCTTCACACTTGATGTGAATAATTCAAAGCCTGTAATGGACTGATAACAAATTCACAATGCATAACTTCTGTAACAGTTATACCGTCTCAAACTGCAACAAATAGTTACAAGGAGTCATAGGCTTCAATCAGTAAAATTACACTTACTTTTTGTAAGGTGTATGAAAATAAATGTATTCCATTGGAACTGTATCATGTTTATTTTTCACAATTAAATACCCAAAAATGCTGCAATGGCTGAATTACAAATCAGCAGAGCAGACCTCTGCAGGTCAAAATTTCAGCACTTCCAGTACAACAACAACTAAGCCTTAATCCCATACTAGATGGGGTCAAAATTTCAGCACTTCAAGTCACATCTCAAAATTCCATGTACTTTCAGCTACTAGCTTCGGAACCATCTTTTGCTCGGCCAAATTCATAGATGCAGATATCTGAAGAAAAGAGGAATAATTTCAATGCTAGCATCTATGTATATCATACATAAAAGCCAAGTCATATCTGACATAATAAAAAAAGACATATATGCATACATTTCACAGATAATTGACAAGAATTCTTCCAAAATCTGAAAAGATGCTAAAAATTTTAATTTGAAGAGAGATTTGTTTATTTATTATATAGTGAATAAAGCATACATACAGGTTCTTAATAATAGAGCAGCACAGCATAATTTCACAAAAATGTCAAACACCATGTAAGAAACCGTGCATATATGGTATATCATAAATGGAAGCCAGTGTCTGTGAAGATAATAGATATGCAAATGCTTAATATAATCCCCCATAGTGGGGATCTGTCAGATAAGAGACATTGATGTCATTGGGGCTAGATACCATTTTTTGAGACAGAAGCAGACTTCAATAGCAAAGCACATCATTTGCTTGATACCGGAAGCAGTAATTAAAGCCTTAAAGGTGACGAGGCATGACAAAACACATATTGAAAGTCTGATATTGATAAGCACATCAAACCATCCCAGGCTCACCTTATTTAGTTAGAAGATTTTCTGCCTGGCTAGTTTCAAACTTTCAATTCTTCCACCTAATCACAAAATCCAATCACTACATCCTGATTCATTTCTTCATTTACATGCAATAGTAAATTTACCAAATTAAATTTCACATGCAATAGCAAATTTACTAAATTAAGAATTCTGTCTCCAAACTAAAATTTCAATTTTCTCTCCACAAATCGTCCAACAGCAACCAAAATACAATGCTTCAGCATCAAAAGAGTTGTTTGATTTTATTAAAGGGACTCTCAAAGATGGGTCTTCACCTATCCCTGCCATTAAGCATCAGTATGGGTGTAAATATGTCTCTTAAGATATTATCATTTCAGACTACCGTTTAATATTACTTATCATAATATAAAAGTTATATTCTATCTGCTTCTAAAGCACCTGGTTGCAACTTGTAAAAGCTCTATTGCACTAGACTAGACTTTGGCCACCTGTGGATAAGGGCAGCCCGGCCGGTGCTACAAAGGTCTCGCATGCGCAGGGTCCGGGGAAAGGTCGGACCACTTGGGTCTATTGTATGCAACCTTACTTTGCTTTTTTTGCAAAAGGTTATTTCCATGACTCAAATGTTCACTAGATACCAACAAAAAATGTTGCTCTTCTATTTCTCCAATGTTTACTTAGTTTAACTGTAATTCCCATAAAACTAAGTATAAACAGAAATACTTCATTGAATTTCTAGAATATTAAGTGATCAAGTTTCTTGTATCCTGTGGACTCTTCACTTCTGACACTAAAAAATGTACTTATCAAACTCTTGAAGCCTTCCCACATTTCTAGTATCCATATTCACCACCCTTTCTACATAAAATTTAGCATAAATTATAGTTCAAGGAAACAACAGCCATTGACAAGGAAAGCAAGATCCTCTCAAACTCTCGGGCAATTCTAAACTCATACAGCTAAAAATGTGTCAACTTATCAATTCAACAAACTATACAGGTCAAAAGAAAAATCCACTAGTAGATGAGGTTGACGAGAAGCAGATTCATACAAGCACATTGAAGTGTTAGTATTCATTTGAGATAAGATGTGAATCGAAGCAGACAAAAATTCCACTTTTTTCCTAAGAATTTGTTCAAAAGATACCTTGAAGGACCCGTTGATCTTAGAATCGCGATTCCACTCGACTCCAAGCATCTTCGCCGAGGTCTGGTAGGTGGCCTTCACTGAATCCCCACCTTCAAACTTCCTCGACACCGCAAAATCCCAAGCATTTTTCGTGACATCATAGCATGGCTCAAACACCGTCCGGCGGAGCTCCCCGTGGGCGTACGCGTACTTCACCCTACAATTCCCCGACCCAAAGACATAATTCACCGATACCTTATTGGCTGGATCGAAGGTCACCGAGCCATCGAGCGCCGTCCGGTTGTCCCCGCGCGCATGGGTGTAGGTCAGGCTGATGGGTTTCTCCATCACCCTCACCGTGTTCATGAACTGGAACCTCACGTCCTGCGAGCAAGGAAAAGGTCATCGGCCCATGAGATCTCAAAGTTCCAACCCTAATTCTACATCTAGTGATGGGGATGAGGATGGGAACCTTCTTTGGGATGTTAAAGTCGAAGAGGAAGGCGGCGGGCTTCTCGACGGAGAGGGAGAGGCCATGGAGTGAGGGGGCGTTGAGGAGGGTAGCATCGGTGAGGGATGCCTTGAGGCGGAGATCGCCGGTGGTGAAGGAGATGGTGGCGGCGGCGGAGCTCTTCTCCACCTCGTACCGGCCCTTCACCGTCGCCTTCATCATCTCGATATCTCTCGCTTATGGCCGGAGGTCTCTCTCTCTCTCTCTCTCTCTCTCTCTCTCTCTCTCGCTCTTCACCAGCGCGAGTTTTGGGTGCTCCGCCGAGGTTGGAGAGAAGCGACCAAGGAACTTGTTAATTTACGAAATTATCCCCGTATCCCGATTTTACATAAAAACCCAAAAATAACTAAAAAATGATAAAGTGTGAAATAATTAAATCTGCTTTTTCACTGCCAGAATAAGTAATGATATATAGGTCGATTGAGTTTCACGCAATGCTTTCACAAATCTAACCCTGTTAGTTGAGTTAGATTCTGAAAGTAATTCATGAAACTCTACAGATAATTTTAAATTTTAAAAAATCTCAAAAAAATGAATTTTAGATTTTTAAAATTAAAAAATATATAACAATTACTTAAAACTACACGTTTTAAAATAATGGTCAATAGTTGTTAATTGATATAAGTTATCTTATGTGATTATTATTTTTATGAAAGTCATTAGCAATATAATGGGTCGTTTGTTATTATATAACTGTTGTAATACCCAAATTAGTTCTTATATTATACCAAATCGACCTTTTTTGTCCCTCTATATAATTTGAGCCCTACGATCCCTTTACTTTCATGATATGTTAGTCGGTAAGGCATATTTAAAGGTCTGTTTAGCCCCTGAAATTGACGAAGTAAGGGACACCCCCATGATTTAAATTATAATGAGGGACCAAAATGACCGATTTGATATAATAGAGGGACTAATTTGGATATTAAACATTTTTTTAAAAGTCATGAGCATTGAAAATGGTTTCGTGGGTTTTTGTATGGTTTTGTTATTATTTTTAAATAATTAATTTTAGGGCAAATTATTTATAGGTCCCTGAAAAAAGTAACCAGGGAGTTAGGGACCCCCAACCCCCCCTCCCCCGCCCCACCATTATTTGCTACACCCACACACACCTACCAAAGGAAAAAGTAAACAGTGGCAGGGACCTATAATTAATTTCTCTTTAATTTTATCTTTGTCTTGGTTTAACACAATTAATATACCCAAACAAGCCAAATTGGAGGCCAATGAGAAACTAACAGTGATGCGTGGATTTCGAGGAAAGAAAGAGATGGAAGAAAGGAAGAAGAGAAGAGATCAGAGAAAGGAGAGAAAACTCAATTCCATTCAACACAACATTCAACCATTTCTCTGAAAACAGATTACAGCTTTATATAGAGAGAAATGAATCTATGTACGGCTGAGATTAAGTCATCCTTCTTCTCAGCAATCCGACGGCAGATAGTGTGCTGCTACGGACGGCTTGGATGCACTCTGGTTGCTGGGACCCAAATTGTAATAAGATGGACGATGGCAATTAGAACCCTCATCGACGCATCTCACCAATGAGAGTCCACTTCATCAACAGCTAATCTAATGGAATTATGCCACATCAGCATATTCCAACTGAATTACCAGATTCTCCTCCCAATTGCTGTTCATCGTCCCTGACCTGCAGACGACTTCAAATCTCCTGGTATAGTATTGATGTGTTCTAGATTTCTTCACAACAATACTCCCTCGCCGAGTTCCCTTGTCCTCAAGGGAAATCAGGAAATCTCTTCTGAATGTCTTCAGCAAGTTCCCAAGTTGCCTCCGACGGTGATGCATTTTCCCAATGTATGAGCCATTGTGTTGTTGCTCATTTTCCCTTCTTCACTATCTTTCTGGTTTGAGAGGTGTTGTTTGAAGGCAGTGCTGTGGTTTTCTGAGCTCCTGGCAAAGCTTTCTTCAATAAGGACACATGGAACACTGGATGTATCAAGGAAGTAGAGGGGAGTTCTAATTTGTAGGCTACAGCGCCAATTTTCTTCAGAATCTTAAAAGGCCCATAGTATCTGGCTGCCATTTTGGGTGCTTCCCTGTTCACCACTGAATTTTGCATATATGGCCTTAGCTTTAAGTAGACCATATCTCCCACTTCGAAATTCCTTTCTGTTCTGTGTCTATTGGCCTGTATTTGCATTCTCTCTTGTGCTAATTTGAGCTGTTGCTTGAGTACTTGAATAACTGCTTCTCTGTCCTGTAGGTCTGAATTAACAGAAATCATGGGTGAGTCCTTTGGGAAGTAAGGCAGATGAGTAGGTGGAGGTATGCCATAAAGAGCTTGAAAAGGGGTCATCTTGATTGATGAGTGGTAGTTGGTATTATACCAAAATTCTGCCAATAACAACCAAGAAGCCCAATTCTTAGGTAGATCACCAAACATACACCTTAGATACATTTCCAAACATCTGTTAACAACTTCAGATTGGCCATCTGTCTGAGGATGGTAGGCTGAAGAATGTTTAAGTTTAACCCCTTGAGCTTTGAAGAATTCCTTCCAAAAGGTACTCAAAAATATAGGATCTCTATCACTGACAATGCTTTTAGGGCAACCATGTAATTTGTAAACATTGTCTAAGTAAGCCTGTGCCACAATTGCTGCTGTATAAGGGTGTGCAAGTGGTATGAAATGAGCATACTTAGTCAGCCTATCTACTACTACAAGTATGACATCCTTACCTTTAGATCTGGGGAGTCCTTCAATAAAGTCCATAGTAATGTCTGTGAAAACAGATTGAGGAAGAGGTAAGGGTTGTAGTAGTCCAGGCTGAGCTACAGTCTCAGGTTTGTATCTATGGCAAACCTCACATTGCCTTACAAATTCCCTGACTGATTTCCATAATCCCTTCCAATAAAAGTTTGCTGATATTCGAAAAAGAGTTTAGGGGGCGTTTGGTTCACGGATTAGGAATGGATTGGGAATGAGTCGGATTGGGAATGGTGCGGGAATGAAAACTGTGTTTGGTTGGAAGGAATAAGAAAGGGGTAATGTATTGTGAATGAGAAAAGTAAAAAGAGGGATGGTATAAAATGACTTTTATGCCCCTTATACAAATAATAATGTTATATATAATAATGAGGTGTGTTAAATGATAACTAATTTTTAAATATTTAAGTATTATGATTAATTAATGATTATAAATAAATATTTAAATAATTATTTTTTAATATTATTAAAATTAAATCAATAACTTTATTAGAATATTATTAAACCAATATTATTATCATCAAAAGTTAAAAATTAAAAAGTTAAAAGTTAAAAATTAAAAAAGTAGAAACAAAATACTGAAACATAATCAGAATACTGAAATAGTAAATTAAAAACTGAAATAGTTATCCCCTGAACTGCAGCATGAACACATTTTTATCATCAAAAGTTAAAAATTAAAAAAAATAAAATAAAATCAGAATACTGAAACAGAATCATGTAAGACCTGAAATAGTAAATTAACAAAAGTAGAAACTTATAATCTGTCACAAAATCACAAAACACTGAAACAACAGTAAGTTAACAACAAACAAACTTCAACAAACAAACATAAGATTACATATCAGTTGGGACAAATATGGATCTTGATAAAATTACACGACAGAAACGCAACTTCTTGTCGTCAGGCAAGTCCAAAAAAATTTGTAGTTGATCATCATCTTTGGAAAAAAACTGCAGCATGAACATTGCCTCATCATCAGAAAGACCTTCAATCTCAAAAATTACTCGTCCAAGTAATTTTTTCCTTTCTTCACGGGCCTTATCACGATCTGTCTCGCGGGCCGAAGACTCAGCTAGTGCCTTAAATCCTGGACCAACCATTTCCACGAACATGAGAAAATGTTGGGATATTTTCTCCATTGATGGATCCACAAGACTCTTCCTCTTTCCACGTGCTCTTGAGGTACCTGTCTCCGATCCCATAGGCGATGGAGCTTAAGTGGGTTGCTGCGTAGACATATTCTCATCATCTGCCATTTGAAATAAGGGTGTATCCTCATCCAAAGTTATGTTCTCATTTAAATATTGCTCCGCATCATCTCCGATGTCCCCCCTTGCATTGCCATGCGCTCTATCCCTTGCGAAGACCGGGGCAAGCTGATTAAAAAAAGGAAAAGATTTTCAATAAAGACCGGCTGCTTCCTTATGGTTCTGCATTGCATTAAAAAAAATACTGTTAATAAGACAAAAATCACATAAGAGTCATTGTATTTATACCAAATAACATTATGTATACCTTAACATATTCATCATATGCACTTTTTTCACATTCAACAGTACTCCTCTCGTTGTTCCAAACAAAGCCACTGATTTGTAGTATATCGGCGATTGCAGTAGTCTTGTTTCTAAATAATTTAACCCGAGACTCAATATTGGGCACGGCTTTCAATGTGGTTGTCGGAATCTTTTCCTTCACCATTTTTTCCAACTGATGAACGTATCCATTTCTAAACCCATTTTCTGCTCGCCACATTGAATTTGCAGATAACTCAACTAAGGCGTCGATAAGGGCTTCATCTTCTTTAACGGTCCAATAATGTTTGTTTTGGCCCCTACCCCGTGTTTGTGAATCTGTTTCCATGCTACAAAAAGAAAGGGAAATTAAAAAAACAGAAGTGTCAAACATGTAAAATTGTCAAGTAGCTTGAAATATATATTTTTAATATAATAGATTCATACTTCAACATTTAAATATAAGGTTTCAAAAAAGACCATCAACATAATAAAACAAACACAGTCAACATATGCATAAAAACTACTCAAAATATTGTTGCCAAATAACACAATCAAGTTAACTGCCCAGTGTTAAACATGTATTCGGCCTTGTCAAGTCTAAATTGCGTCCACTCATTTGTCGGCTCAACAGCTGTAATGTTTTCGATATCATCTTGTGTGTTTTCCTCTTGGTTTTCATTGTCAACATCATCTTCTACAGGGTCTTCTGTCATCTCCCTTCTAATAAAGTTATGGAGCAGACAACATGCATTAATGATACGACGTTGAGTGCTTATGTTGTAAAAACTAGGGCTAGATAAAATTTTCCAACGACATTTTAATAGACCGAATGTCCTCTCGATCACATTTCTTGCACTAGCATGTTTCATGTTGAAAAATTCTTGAGGTGTAACTGGTTGATGCCCATCAGCCCAAGAACTTAAATGATAGTGTTGTCCTCGAAAAGGCGCAAGAAATCCAGGGCAATTTGCATACCCGGCATCCACTAGGTAGTAGAAACCTGGTAGATCATCAAACATTTCATAATAAGTTAATGGTTTACGGGTCATTTATTCGTAGGAACTAAAAAGCAATCACATAACATTTTTTTTACCTTCAGGAACCCTCAATCCATTAGGTTTTGTTACAGCATCCCTAAGAACTCGACCGTCATGAGCTGAACCTTCCCAGCCAGACAAAACATAAATAAATTGCATGTCTTGACTGCAGACGGCGAGAACATTGGTTGTTATTTCAGATTTTCTTGATCTATACCTTGGTCGATCAACTATGGGTACATTCACACGAATATGTGTTCCATCTAATGCTCCAAGACAATTCTACATGGCATCAAAAGTTAAAATTGTTAGTTATGTTATTTATGTGTATCCCTAACAAAGTATTAGGATCGAGTTTATTACCGTAAACCACTTCCACCTATAGTCATTTGAATTTTCGGGTACAGCTTCCGGTTTCTTCAGTAGAACAGAATGACACAGAATAACTGACTTTAACACTGCATGGAAATGCCGACTAACTGTCTCGCCTGATCGGAGGAAATCAAACTTAATTACTCTATTCTTGCCATGATGTGCTAGAATGTTTAAAAACATTGCGGTCATCTCCTCGACACCAACATTTTTGGTTCCTCGTAGCCCACCGGTTGTAGTTAACAATTTGCATAAACAATGAAAACACCGTCGATCCATGCGTAGTTTGTCAATGCATCCAACATTACTTTCATAAACTAAGCGGCGGAGGTATTCATGTTGTTTGCGGCGTCTAACAGATGTTGACACAATCTCATGTTGAATCATTCTTCTTCTAACTTTACGTTGCTTCGTTGCACATGCATTGATCATCACAATTACTAAGTAAAAGTAGCACATCATCATCGTGCAATATAGTCGAAGTTGTTCAATCTTCTTCATATTACCAAAATCTAAATAAACAATAACACATATGTCATTAACTTGTTATTTCTCACTAGAAATATTGGATTTAGCACCAACATGATCACTGAAGAAGAAAGACTAGAAAGCTTGCTTTGAAGAGGAAAGACTATAAAATTGATACATGGGCATTTAAATATTCAGTTAGGTGAAAGATATAACACTTCAGCATCAAAAACATAAAATTTAGGCAAACATAGTTTAATCTAACAAGCTATTCCACCTTTTCATACAAAATCAAAAACATAAAATTTAGGCAAACATAAAACAGATATAAAAAAAAAACAAAACGCATTTCCAAAATTAAAAAACTAAAAAATCAAAAAACTTTACATTTAACTGCCTCACTTCCTCGCCCTAAATGCCCACAAACAAACTTCTCAATCTTCCAACAAATTCAACCGCACAATCACAAACAAAGTATATCATCAAACAACCAAAAAAGCAAATTAAATCCAACAAAATAAACCAAAAACACAAATCAATCACCAACCTTCTTCAATTACTCCCTCTCTCTCTCACATCAAACAACCAAAACAGCAAATTAATTCCAACTTTACCAGAACAGACCCATCTAATTCAACTTTACCAGCACCAACCAACCGTCTAATTCCAACTTAGCCACCATTCCATAACAGTACTAGAATCACTCGTTCAAAAAAATACTTTCAAAATTTGCTGAGAAATCCCAAAGAAAATTTTATCAATAAAAACCAAAATAACATGAGATGGGATAGAAACTTCAACAAACAAACTTTACATTACAAACACACAAACAATTTACACAGCTCTATCATAAAAAAGAAAGAAAGAAAGAAAGAAGTTGTGTGTTGTGTTCTACAAGGTCTTTGGATGCAAACAAACAAGTGTATGTAGATGTAGATCTTTATTTGTTTGGGACCAGAAAACATTACAAATTTTCAATTCCTTTGATGAATCAGGACCAGAAAAATGAATTGCATACCTGAGAGAAAAAGGAACTAGGGCTAGCGAGGGGTGGGAGGAGGAGGAGCGGTGCTTTGGCGGGGAGGAGCAGCAGCGGAGGTTCACGGAGGGGGGGCGATGCCGCGATCATGGAATCAGTTTTCTAGGGCTGGCTGTGAGGATGAGGGCAAGTGTTTTCACAGATCCAACCACTTGAATGGGGGCAAAAGGGTAACTACTCAATTCCGGAATCAACAAACCGAGTAAATTGAGAGGAATGAAACTTCCAAACTTTCGGTGTTTGATTTCCCCATCATTCCCAGCGTATTCCAGACCCGGGACATCCAAACGGGGGAATGGGAATGATCCCAGCCCATTCCATTCCCATTCCCCCAAACCAAACGCCCCCTTAGGTTTTTATAAGAGAAGAGAGCCCAACAGTGATAATTCGCATATGATTTATGATCACACAAGCTAAACTTACCTTAATTGTTACATTTCAATCCTTGCGCTTTCTGCCAAGCAATCTGCAAGCTCGTTCTCCTCCCTTGGGATTTTTGTGACATTCCAATGGCTAAACTTTACTAACAGTCTATACTCCATAGCATTGTTCAACTCTTCCCTCCATTCTCCACTCTTGATTGCACCTCATTATCCGTATAGATTTGTATCGTGTCTCCCTTTTGTTCAACAACTTCCTTCAGTCCTTTCTTTAATGCCTCAAACTCTTATTCTAATCCAAATTTCACTATTCCAGGTGAGGCTCCTGCAATGAAAATATATATTTTATCATTAATAATTACATACCTATACCCCTCTTACATGTTTCTTTTCCCAAATCCGACACCATTAGCTTGTGTTTGATAGGAGGATATCCCCCCCAACACATTCCCCAATAAAAATTTTTTCCGCTAAAAACTTTAATTTAAGTTTAAGAATATAATAATGACCCACCCACCAATGTATGGAAGCCACATAGGTATCTTATCATTAATACCTTTACTTTAAAATTTATCCCCTAAAAATTTAAAACTTTTTAAAAATTATTCTTAATCCCAAATGGGATATTCCCCTATTAAACACAAGCTTAGAGAATATCAGTTGTTGTGGTTGTTCTAGTAGTTTATGCTCTCATCTCCTTTTTCCTTTCATGGGTCTTTGTTCTCTACATAATCCTTGCTAGATTGTAGCTTGTTGCTACCACCACAACTGGGCTAAATTTTATTTTGTTGAATACTCCATTGCATCTTTTTTCTAAATTTGTGTTGATGATGCGTAGTACCAATTTTGACATATATACATCAAATTTGGGAAAAAAAAACACATTTTACATCACCAAATTGGATAAAAGTAGCTAAAAATATCTATTGGCTTTGATTTCGTAAAAAAATCATATCACTGAATTGAAAATTTGTGGGAAGGTACTCCTATTCATGTTTTTTTTTTATCATGAGTAACATAAACTATTTTTTTATTTTTTAAATCATTCCCAAACTAGGTGTTTAGAAAAAAAAAGGAATTTATAATACAAAAAAATAAATAAATTCAACCATTTTGCTAATATTTTAAAGTAAATCCTTATGCTAATTATAATAATTAATTTAAGGGGAAATTGGTTATATACCCCTCAAAAGTTTCATAATTGTATATTTACCCCCGAAAAAATCATAATTGCTTGTATACCCCTGAAAAACAAGTTGAATTGCGGATATACCCTCATACCGTTAGGATTGGATGTGGTTAACCAAGTAATTTTATCCATGATTACAACTTAGGTTAAGGGTTGAAAAATGTCCAAAATACCCCTCTTTATATATTTTTTAACTATTTTAAATTTTAGATTTTTAAAAGGGTATTTTTAAATTTATAGTCAAACAAATTTTTTAGGGGTATATATGTAAAGGGTATGATGGTCATTTTGCATGTCTACCGTTTGTTAACTTGATGGTTTTTCATTTGATTTTAACCCAGGGGTATATACGCAATTATACCTATTATTCAGGGGTATGCATGTAATTATGTTTTATTCAGGGGTAAATACGCAATTTCAAAATTATTGAGGGGTACACCTGCAAAAAGCCCTTAATTTAATTATAAGGTAAAAAAACAAATTATTAAGACCTCTATTTAATTATTTCCCCCACTAACCATTTTCAGGTTCAGTTCACAACCCGACAAACCCTTCAGAAGGTGGGAACGGCCCAGGGCCCACCCAAAACCCAACTTTCTAATTTGTCCACTAACATGCCTCGAGATCGACTATCTCATCGATCTTACGGCCAGGATTCGCATCGGGGAACACGCAAAACCCTAGACGACGCCCCCATTTTTCCCGCCAAATCCTTGGCGCGAGATTTCAAGCCCTAAAAGCTATCCCTTCGTTTCCTTTCCTCATCCCTCCCCTACTCCCCCATTTCCATATCCAAAGATCTCCACCCCTGGACTATCTCGTGTGGGTTCTCTCGATTGAGGTTAGTCTCTAACGAATCGGCATTCTTGGATCTTTCTTTTCCTGTTCGTAATCTCTGTAGATCCTCACAGCTGCATTGATTCTTGTCCTTGTTTAATTTCTATGTTTTATTTCGTCTTTAATGATCCATTCTTAGTGGTTCGAAAAGAGAAAAACAACAAGATGGTGATTATTTTCACCTTTGTTTGGAGTCGAAGAAGAATTCTAGAAAAAAATGATGAAAAATCGGACCTTTTTTATTCCTTAATTCTTGTTTCTCACCATTACAATGTTTTATTGTGCCATCAGTGGCGCATTTTTGCTGGTTCAAGAATAAAAAAAGAAACTTCACAATGGTTATTGTTTTTATTGATTTCACGGAAGTTGGGTTTGTCTAATTTGATGAGCATATTGTTCCTAGTTTAGTCTATTTTTTCTAATAGCACTTTCATTGGTTGGACATACCCTGATCTGAGAACTTGAATTTGTAAGATCAAAGAAATGCACTCGACTAGGTTCACCATTCTCCTATCTTTTGGATCTTGAAAGGCTCATAGTATTGTTCTTTATGTTTCATCATCCTCATAATCCTTTTGAATGTTTGTTCATTTATTGTAACCTAAGGAACTGTGGATTGTTCTTTGTGCACCAATATCCTGTTGATGCTTGACATTTAGCTCCATTTAAGGGCATCCTCAAGTATCCTTATTCGTTTGAGTTTGTGTAACAGTCATACAGTGTGAGTATAAGGTTTCAAGTTCTTATATTTTTGGAGTTGTGTCTGCTAGACCTACGCAACTTAGGATGCTGAATAAAGTTTCCTGCAAGCCAACAAGAAATTAGAATGAGTGCATTAGGAACTTGTTCCTGAAAGTGAACCAGACAGTAGGTTGAAATTTTAGCATGTTTGTTTTACATGCAAATTCTGTATTCCCGCTGCCAACCATTAGTTGTTGTTAAGTTATATATTCCCAGGTGCAGTTGAAGCAATAAAAAAGCCATGCTGTGATTATGCATAAAATAGTAGCAGATGTCCTTGCACATACTCGTAGGCATGATTTAGGTTTATACTTCTCCACATAAAGTATTGGATTGTATGTAATTAGGCTTCTACATATCGCAATATCTTGAATTGCCATCCTTATTAATTGTAAAATTTATTGCCCTTCACTATCAAATAGTATGCTGCCCAACTTACTGTCAAAAAGCATATTACCCACTTATACTTGGAAAATCACTCAAAGAGAAAGAAAAGAACCATTTCAGCAAACTTAGTGTCTTCCTTGCTGTTGTTATTGATCAAACATTTCAAGACCTATTTACCTGTGGCTGGACTTCTTCTGCTTGAATGTTTGTTATTCATGTTCTAATTTATTATTAAAATCAAGGCTTATAAATAAATAAGTAAATATATGTATATAAGTATCATTAAGGCTGACACAAGAAGAGCTTAGCAGTTAAATTGTTTAATCATCATTTATCAAAACCTACTTGAGAATTACATAACCATTTCCTTCTAATCATCAAACTTAGCAATTACCTCATGTGCTATTAAAAACTTTGCTTACTTAAGTTTTGGCTTTTGCATACTTGAACATGTGATATGCCTGTGGTTTTTGCTGTTGATTTATCATGTGCGGACCTCAAGTTGTGCTCCTATACTAACTGCTTTGCAGTAGATTACCTTTGTGACTGTTGAGACACTTGTTTGTTAATCAAACTAAAAATATGCCATTTTAATTATCTCTATTAATGTCTCGAGCAGGATTAAGAATGACGGTCAGAGGTACATCTAGTAATGGAGGGAAAAATAAAGACCTTACTGGGGAAGACTCCATGCTAGCCAATCACAGCTCTATGCATTTTGAATCTAGTACTACTGGCTCCATGTCAGGTATAAGTCCTACAAGGAGACAATCACCAAGGCTTAAGAGGATCAATGCCGTCTATGAGTCAGCTGATTCCGACAGTTCCAAACTTCATCAACCAAGTAATGATATCCATTCTTTGGTCACCAGAAAAATCAAAGCCGAAGTGCTTCATGAGGAGGGCAGTCTCATTGACAACCCTAAAAGCAGTTGCATTTTAAATGCTATCAATATAGATCCAGATGGTGACTCTGATGACCCAAGCATCATCAGCATGACTTTGAAGGATATCCGAGCCAGATGCAAAGCTAAGAAACGCAAGTTACTCAAACCTAATGCCTCAATGTTCACTTACTTTAAGAGCCAATCAAGTCCTGATCTATCTCCGCATTCCTCTGAGGAGCCAGAAGAGGATACCGACCTAAATCTACCTCTTATTAGCTTAAAAATGAAAGTAGCGAGAAAATCCAGTCCTGGGATAAAGGGGAGATGTGTACGCCCTTCAGAACATGCGATTTGTGTTGGAAGGATAAATACAGAGACATGTCCTATCTCAGATATTTCTGCCAAATCTGAGTCGTCTGGTAAGTCATAAAGAAAAATTGATCTGAGTTGAAAGTCTTTAACTTGGAAAATGGATTATGTCCATCTTTTAATCTAATTCTTTGCATCCTTCCCCTAATTTATTTACCTTTCTTTTTTTCCCTTTCAAAAGGTGGTGAAGAGGATTCTCAAGTGGTTACAAGGAAGAATATTATTGAAATAAACAACTCTTTCCCTCCAGTAATTAGAAAATTGGAGATGGAACCTGAACCACTTAATATCAACAAGTTCTTGGAAAATGGTTCCTGGGATGTAGGTGATGCACTTGATGTTGGTGGAAATTCTTCCCTAAGCGGCAACACCAAGATTGGTTTCCACGACATTTCTAATCAATATAAAGAGGGTAAAGAGGCAGAGTTCAGTGAGGAATCAATCTTTTTCACTAACAGATTTCAGAACTTCTGTGCTAATGATTCAATAGGGAACACTGGCCACAATTCTTCTCCAAAAGCTGTAGCACAGGCACTGATAAATGTTCATGCAGACAATCCTGAATTGGCATATCATATAAAAAGTGAGATATTGGATGTTGTCAACCATGAGGGTGAGAACACACTTTTTATTGCCAATTCTTCTAATGTGGATTTCATTGCAGAATTTGACTGTCCTGTTAACTTGTCAATGGAGCTAGATGGAGGTGATGAAAATGATTTAAGAATGGAGGAATTGAATTGTTCTATTGATAAAATATCAGGATGTTGTGTAACTGAGGTTTCTATGGAACACATGAAATCCAAGTGTCTTTCTGAGTGTACTGAAGAGGTATTCTGTACTGGAATTTCAGAGCAAGTGGCTACATCAAGAGTTCCTCCTGGCGGCAGTAATTGCATCTATACCACTGACATTCCACTCGAGGGTTCCGTTTATGACAAAAATTTGAATCAGTCTAATGATTTTTGTGAAAATGTGGAGATAACAAATTGTGTCCCACTCAAGGTTATTGAGGACCATGGAAATTTTGCTGGTGAAGAACAGGCTCAAGAGCTTTCAGCATGCAGCATCAGAACTGATGTGGCTGTTGGGGAACCACATGATTCAACAGATCCTTTTGGGCCTGAGAACAAATTTGAATGTCTAGGTAATATGGTTGGTGATGTTCTTACATCAAATTTGCTAACAAAACATAACAAAGGGCTTATTTTTTGTGATAGTAGAGGGCATTCTGAAAATGGAACATATGATTTATGTTCACAGGAAATGAATCAGTTGAAAGATGGGAATATTAGTCATCGTGTAGCAGCCATGGAGTTGGTCAATGACATACATGATTGTGGCCCTAGCAAGGCTATTGAGGACCACAGTATTGTAGTAGATGACGAACAATCAAAAAAGTTACCAACATGCAGTATCAATACTGATGGCAGTATTGTCAGTAGTAAACATTTTAGGGAATTTCATGATTCAGGTGATACTTCTGCTGCTAGTGCCAATTTCAAGTGTCTGGATAATATAGTTGCTGACGTGCATGAAAAAGATTTACAAACAAACAGTAATGAAAGGTGTATTCTTTCTCATACCAGTGGACATTCTGAAAATGGTACATATGATCTATGCTCACAGAAGTTGGATGCTTGCTTTAGTAATGGTTTCAGTTCACATATGACCAATGACAGCTTACAGAAAACTGATTTTTTATCTGGCACATTGGAAAACAACAATGTGGGTAAAATCACCTGTGATTCTGTGGAGCTCGCCAATGCGAGTGACACCGAGGAAGTCAGAATAACAGTTGATTGCCATTCACATCAATGTTCCGCACCATGTTCTGGTTCTTTCTGCGTTTTGCAGTTCACTGATGATAGTGCATCAGAAGTTGGAGAAAATTTTTTGTCTTCTACTATTCACAGTGTGACAGATGCTGCAGCAGACAAACCAACTTGTCCTCGTAAAATCTTGCCCATGGATGACAAAAACAACAACACCCAAATGGGGTTTAATCTAGATCAATCCATTGATGGACTGGAGCATACCCCAGAAAAGCTACTGTCAAATAGAAAGGTTCGAGCCATAGCATACTATTTCTTTTGAACCTGTAACATAAACTGCCAATGCTCAAATCAGTTGTTTTTATTATGCAGACAATTTCCCCAACATCTCAGGAAAAACTTTGTATGGCTGTGAATGGGATAGACTTGCATGATGCCCTGCAAAGCTCAAGTAAGCATTACATGTGGTTTTTTGTTCTTTATTTTTGTCCTTTACTTCAATGTTATTGATTCTTGTTTTGACTCCCCAGAGACTAGAAAGAGGCTTTGGTATGAGAATTATAGTGGAAACGAGGTGCCTTCAACAGTGTCAGGCTTGAAGGAAATTAAACCCATATTGGGCTCAGATAGAACTACTAAAAAACCAAAAAACAGAAATGGCTCTCTTCCTTCAGCCGTCAAAGGGATTCTCAAGTCTGATGTTTCTAGCAGGTCTCCTTGTTCTTGCATGAAGGGATCACCAGCCCATAAGCAAACCCAGAATGCTATTGAATTCTCACAACGACAGATGCATGATATAGAAGGGGTTGCTATGAGACTTCTAAATGGGTTGAAATCCATGAAGAGTATTGTGCAAGGAAATATGTTTTCAGAAGATTGTTTGCCTACGACTCCAAAATTTACTACTGATGAGGTAGGTACATGGATGAACTTAATTTATTATAGTTTACAATGAACTCCAACAATGCATATTTATATGCTCTCATCGATGCTCAGACCCTCGTTTGATGAATCTCTATTAATAGGTGTATTCACCTTCCTCATGAATAAATACAACGCATCTTTGCTAATTAGCGGTCCTGATGCATTTTCAGCTAGGAATTCAATAATGAATTTGTTATATACTGTTGAAATTCTCAAGTTCCTTTGGCCATAGTCCCTTATATCTAGGAGTGAAGCTTATGTCCCTATTTTCTCATACAACCAGAATCTTTATATATTGCTAACACCTTCACAGCTTCAAGGTTCATTCTAGTCAACAATTGACAAAGTTCAGGTCTGCCATTAGTTCTTTTCCAATTGTTTAGGAACTCGTGTTTGGTTGGACAGTGAAATCCTCCAGCTTGTTGTGAGCTTATTCCAGAATATGCTCAACTGACAATTATTCTATATTATTGATAATTATCTGGGTGTATACAAATGAATTTGCCAACTTTTCTGTCTTTGATACTTTTTTGACTATTGTTTTTATTTAATATTCCTTTTTGTTGATTATTGTCCACAGATCAGAGAAGCTCTTGAGAAGGCATCGAATCTTGAAGAGTACACAAAGAAATGGCTAACTATAATGGCAAGGGATTGTAATAGGTTCTGCAAAATAATGGTTAGTCTTGATCATCACATTGCATTCAGTTTTAAACTATCTAATTGTTTACTAAAAGCACATGTATTTATCCATTTCTGCATTGGTAATCACAAGAGAGGGGACAAGAAGGCAGCTTCTCCTGTTAAGGGACCTCGCAAGGAGGGAAAGAAAATAAGCTTCGCTGATGAAGCTGGAGGTTTGCTATGCCATATCAAGGTTTTTGAATAACTAGCATCTGCTGTTTCAACCAAGGCTTCAAGGGAAACATTTGATTTTTCTCAATGTTTGATACGATCAATGGGCAGATGGAGGAATCTACAATGTTGTCTTTACATTAACCCGTGTTTGTTGAAACATGTATTTCACTGCTTGTTTTGTTGTTTGTATCTCCTATCCTGTGCAGCTTGAGTGATCATGCATAACTTAAAAATGATTGCTATTCTAACTAATTGTACTAGAAATACTAAGTTGCATGATGTAACGTAAATAGCAGAGGTAATCTAATTCATTGATGAATGAGCTCTACGTTTTTTTTCATTTCATTTTATTTATTGATTTTAATGTTGACCTATGCCCATGGACAGTGACCTCCCTTTGTGCTCTTGCATGCAGTTGTTTATTACTGTGATGTGTTTGTATAACCGAATTGAGCCCATGCATCTAGTACTCTCCCATTTGTAATGCCAAATGGGACCTCCAGGGGAGGATTTCTCTTTGAACTTCTCAAATATGCATCTCAATTTCAGACAAACATTTGACCCAATAATTATTCATAACTATAATGTTGTATGGCTTTTAGTGGACATTGTTTGTGATTTGTCTCAATCTTTTGTGCAAGCTTGAAGAACAAAGAATGTTTGTCAATAGTAGTATATAATAACTAGTGCTCTGCTCAATGTGTTTCAATAGGGAAATCCATCCCAAAACTTTAGCTTACATCAATGTCACTTTCTAAAGATAAAAAAGAAAAGAAGTTGGTGTGTCTAAAGTCTTTAAGTAGATAACCAACCTGCTGAGTTATCACTTATTATTTTAATAAATACTAAATAAATCATTATTGAAGGAATATAATAAAACATATGATTTTGTGGTGGTATTGGGCAAAAACACTGGAACAGTGGAGATTTTGTAAAATTATGTATTTATATTATATCAAGGAGAAAAAGATGTGACAGGGAAAGAAAAAAGAATTTGTTTGTATTTTTTTTTTTTTGGACAAAAGCAACAAGCGCCCCCTCCCCGTAAGATAAGTCAGGGGCGGCCAACGCGGTACGTGCGCCCTCACCTTGTGGTTGTGGGGTTCGTTTCTGGGTTCATCCCAACCGTTTATGCCCTATATAAGAGATTCGATACCGATAGGCCAAGAGGCCGTTTGGTTGTTGTTTGTATTTTTTAACTAAAATTTGAAAAATTAGCAAGATCTCTCCTATATTTCCAGGATTTTAGAATTTATTAAATAAAAATCAATTAAGAAAGTTCCATGTGGGACCCACGCGGAACACCCAGTTCAATGCCTGTTATGTGCCAATCAGATGAGGCTAACAGCTGGGAAATCTCCAATCTGTCGTGTACCGGATCATAGAATGACACGTGGCAAAACTAAGTTCGATCTTCTTGAACTGGGGACGCGTGGAGCCCGTTGATCACCCATCATATACCGATCACAAATTAGAAGTCGGACAGCGTAGTCACTAACGGATGAGATGAGGTTACGTGTCAGCATCTCATTTGTTAGATAATGACAAGCAATGCAATTTGTTCCCTTATCGTCGAAAAAATTAAATCAAAACCTAAATAGTTTATTTAGAAATTAGCTGGATCAAACTTCGATTTTATCTTTCATTTCTATTTTTTAGGCAAATACAGTCAATGTGTTTCAATGAGTCATTTTGGTGTGTTAAACTCAATTAATTGATCATATTTGAGTTGATTTTCGGACTTTCCTAAACATGTTAAAAACTATATGAAAATAAATAGTGTATAAAGATTTACATAAATTAGATATTGAGCCGGATCTTATCTTTGACGACATAAAAACGGAAAACTCATATAACCGACCCATCAACTATGAGATTAAAGCTTAGTTATTGTTGTTATTGTTGTTGTAAATAAACTGTTTTGCACAATGTATCAATCGTCCATTTTTTTTTTTAATGTCAATTCGATCAATATCATGATTGCGAACTGTGTGGTTAAAAAAAAAGAACAAGTAAACAAACATGTAATTCAATTCACTCTACATTAACAATTCTTTCATATGTCATAATCCTCCAAGTGATTCAATAAATATACAGACAAATGCTGCTCTAAACCAATCACTCTCTCTTAAAAATCAAAATAAATAACAACAACAATTGGCAAAGCCCCAAATGAGCATCTTCAAGGCTTTTGATCAAGCACCTAATCAACCTTCATCAAAACATATATTTTTTTTTATTTAAAAAACAGCTCAACATTCATTTAGTATGTTTATTTAAGAATAACTTAAAAAGAAAGTTACAAGACTTGTAGTATTTGTTTACATATTATTGGTGGCAGGGTACTATTTCCAAGTCTCTGTGTATCACCCACACCAACTTTATCACAAGTGGAGTTAGTATCATCCAAAATAAATTTAAAATAAAGGACTGTTTTATTTTATGATTTAATTCAATTTTTTTTTTTTGGAAATAACATTTTTCACCCACGTGTTATACTATATATTTATTAATTATATTAAAAAAACCACTTTATGCTTTTTCAAAATTATTTCTGATCATTAGTTTGCTAATTCCCATTTTTTTATTTTTTTTCAAATTAATAAACAAACTCAATAAATAAATAAATAAATAAATAAAATCCCAACTATATAAACCCCATGAACATCACTCTCTCTCTCTCTCTCTCTCTCTCGAAGCATCCTCAAAAGGTTGAAGAAAATGGCGAAGCGTTTGAAGCTAAAGCTCTCGAGGATCCTGCCATCCTTCCAAACATGCCGGAACGAAGACGACGATCCGATCACCATCCCCACCCGCCGGGCTCCGCCGGTCGTTTCCCTCGGCTGCGGCTGCCGCCCTTCCCACCCTCGGCGCAACCCCTTCGCCGCCATTGATGCCGATGCCGACCTCTCCCGAGCCCGCGAAACCCCCGTCTACCTCTGGCGCCAGGACGACCTCTCCCACATCCTCTCCCCTCCCCCAACCCGCCGCAAGATCGACTCTCGCCGGAAACCTAAGCCCAAGCCTAGACCCAGCACCTCCTCCGCCGACAGCGGCTGGTTCTCCAGCGACGACGAGAAATACACCGATCTCTTCAACCAAAGCTCGCACGCCGCTAACAACGGCGACATCGAAGACGATGAAGACGACGATGAGACGGAAACCCTCATCTCCTCATCCTTCACCGACTCATCCGACGCCATTAATTCCAGCAACGAGGTGGAGAGGTTGAAGGTGAAGGATAGCTTCGCGGTGGTGAAGAGGTCGGAGGATCCGTACGCCGATTTCCGGCGATCCATGGCTGAGATGATAGTGGAGAAGGATATGTACGAGCCCCGCGATCTGGAAGAGCTCTTGCATTGCCTCCTCTCCCTCAACTCCCGCCACCACCACCGCGCCATCGTCTCCGCCTTCTCCGAGATCTGGGACGCTCTCTTCCCGCCGTCCGGCGAGAAATAAGGCAACAAAGGTTCACTGTTCCTCTACTTGGTTTCTTTTTCTTTTTTTCTTTTTTTTCTTTTTTTCTTTTTCCTAAATGGTTTGTAAGTAAGTCAAAGTGCTTGGTTTTTATATATATATATATATATATATATATATATATTATATCTTTTTTCTTTTTTATGAAATTAAATAAGTGATTTATTTGCGTGTGATTTTGGAGATGTATTTCTTCATGAGATTGAGAGGATTGATGGGCTTGTGTTTTCCATGTTGTCCTTTTCATTGCAATTGATGTACTTGTGTATGAAGTACATGCATATTTTGAGGGAAATTTGCATATATACACCTACAAAACTAAATATCACAAAAGAGGTGTTTTTTTTTATATATCATGGATGGTGTTAGAGGTTAATATTGATAATTTATGTGTATAGTTTTGAGTGTAGATATGCACCTTTATACACTTATTTTCTTCATTTTAAATATTTTATTTGGGATTTTTGGATGGAAATTTGGGATTTTTGGATGGAAGGAGTCTTGATTTGCTGCTTTAGTGGAGAACAGCTTATGCTCTTCTTGAATTATTATTATTATTATTATTATTATTCAGTTGGTTAACTTGTCAAAGATGAGTTTTTATTTTAGCAATGCAATTAGAAAAGAAAGTTGGGTAGAATTGATTTAAAATTTAATAATATAATGTCTTCTCAACTTAGAATGACTACAAGTTAAATGCAGGTGTAGTTTTTCAGAATTGCAATATGAACTATGTTTGGGTGGAGATGGAGTGGAGGGATGTGGGTTGCATGCTGTGTTGTATCTCTAAATCTAATTTTAGTAGTAGTTAAAAAAAAACAATAAAAATGGATAATGTTAAAAAAAATCAATAAAAAATATAGTTAAATATCCAAGTTTAAATGTTTTCTTTGTTACCAACTATCACAAAAAAAAAATGATTAGCTCATTTAGTTGTGAGGTTGAGGTTTTTTTTATTATAAAAATAGATAAATCATATTCATTCATTCACCAAAATATTACATAACAATAGGCTGACTTGTATCTTGCCGGCCGCACTTGCGGCCGGCCCATTAACACACACAACGTGTTGCTTATTTATTTATTTATTTTTTTGGTGTGTTATTGGACCGACCGGACTTGCGACCGGCCGGACAGTAACACTACCCTACATAACAATAGCATAACTTATATATGGGCGTTATCTAGTATTTTTGGGGTCAGAATCATCCCTTGTTCCTCTCCCCTGAAAGTGAGGTTGAGGGTTCATGGATATTTTCCATATTTATAAAAATAAATTGGTAAAGTATTCATAAATATTTTTTATCCAGGATTTATCTTGCATAAATATTGTTCTCTAATACTAGCACATTTCATTATTTTATTTATTTATAGTCATTAACTTCAAAATAGGTTTAGTATGCAACAATTTTTTATTATATAAATTTGGTTTTATGAGTAACTTATCTATTAAATAATTAATTTAAACTTATTGATGAATTGTAACAATTGGTGCTGGTGGTGATGGGACCAATAAGTTGGATAAAAATTGGGCAAGGATTCAAAAGTGGGTCCCGTGTCCGGGCCGCACGCTTCCGGTCGGGCTAAGCATGCACAACCATATCATTTCATTCATTACTCATTTTTAAGTTTTTTTTAAAAGTTTTTAAAATTTGGTTTTAAATAGTGCTGTTTGACTTGTTTGTCATACAAATATAATAAAAATGATAAAAAAATACATAATTTTTTCAAACATTTTAAAGAAGGTTTAAGAATTTAAAATTATGAATATATATTATCTTTTTTTTTTTTTTTTTTGACAATAGCCATAAAGACCGTCAAGGAGGCCTGCGGCAGCGCACGCTTCTTTCACCTTGTAAGGAGGCGAACCCGCCGCACGCTGCAGAACCACAAGTCGAGGCCAATATGAGGAGCGTCTGCAAATAGGACCCATGGTAGATTATTGGTGAATATATATTATCTTTAATAATTAAATATAATAATCTTATTTATTTGATATTAAATGGGCCATTAGAAATTACATAAAAATCAATTTTGGGTTTTTTGGGTTTTGATGGTGGACATACGTGGTTATAACATTTTGGAAGTTAAATAAATAACTAAAGATAGTTATATGTAACAACGATTTTAGCCCTAAATCTTCATCTTTCTTTCCCTAATGGAAGAATTTTATTCATTTCTGTCTCTTTATATTTGAATGACAAAAAAGGAAAATCAATTATCCTGATACATCACAAATCCCAGCATCCATGTGTCGAAATTCTTGCATGACCCATAAAGGCGGTGACACAAATCTCAAAAAGAGACGTTCTACCTCCCAATATTATGGTAGGGTCACGATCATCTCAGAAACATAAGGGTTGTCTACACTTTCTCTTGTGATGGTTGACAAGACCCCCAAAAGATGATGAGACGTAGCCTAGACCCCGAGAAACTCCAATAGCACAATAGGAGAAGACCTCAGAGAAGGATAAGCTCACTTGAGACAAAATTAAGAACTCTCTACCCCTTCTCCACCAATATTCCCCGGTGATCTCCCAACTAATTTTACTGTTGAGGGGGATTTTGGCATCCAGGCCCTCCCCTCTCTCAGAGTCGTTCTCTTTTCCTTTTTTTCAGATAATTTCCTTGAAGAGACATCTTCGAGATTCACTTCAATCGTAGAAGATTTTATCAATTGGTCTGAACCAGAGTCTACCTATATAGCTCCACCGGATTTTGGCTAATATATCATATCCTGACTTTTTTTTAATCTATTCTTAATCAATAAAAACATATGAAAAGTAAATTTAGTATACAGATATAACCTCTTAAATAAAACACGCTGGTTATTCTACAAACCAAACCATGTGCTGAAAGTTAGACAAACAAGTCATTTACCAACAAAAGGAAAAAAAACCATTAAATGAAGTAACTTGTGGTCTACGCTGATGGATGGAGTGTTTGAAATGAAAAAGGAGTTCGTGAATGAAGAGACAACCCTGATTTGAAGGGATGGTTACTTAAGGTTAAGGATTCTATTAAGTAAATAACAAAAATATAAATGTACGTGCATACCCTACCAATTTTATAATTATGAACATAGCCCTAGATTTCACCGATATATACATACATACCTTAGCTCGAAAATTTCATTTTTAAAAACAAGTCACATTTGCCCGCTAACCAAAAAAGGGACCTAGGAGATAGGGGACCTATTCTAGGCACTCACATCGATTGAGGAGGAAAGGGAGTATACCTACACTTGAAACATTAGAGCAAACAGGTCATTCTCAGTTAAATCCCCGTATGCGTTCACTATTGATGGCGTAGTACGAAGTCAATTCCCAAATAACCTATGGAGGCTTCCGTGTCCAAAGAAGGTTAATCTCTTCGTGTGAAGCCCATAATTTTTAGGAAATTATGTTTTCATTATTAGGTTTATTATTTTTGGATTTTGTTAAGGAATAAGGGAGAGTCTCCCAAGAATTTATTATTTGAATTCTATCTAGAATAAAAGTGGTTTGATTATTTTAGGATATTAAAAGTGTTCCAGTTATTAATGGTGTTCTTAGTATTCCACTTTACAAATTATTTATATGGATAAATATCATGTTGGTATAATTTGAATAAAAGTCCCTAGTTCTTAGGTCAAAGAAATAAAAGTGCCAAGATTGGAGAAAAAAAAAAAGAATAAATGATCTCTAATTTCCTTAGTTATAAAGTTAATTAAAGGAGTCCTTGGTATTTAGAATTTATTGGATTTTTGAGAGATCGTGATAACTTATATAGAGAGAATTTAGATAAATAAAAATATATGTCTAGATGATGTTAAAGATAAGCAAATAGACTTATTTGAAATATCATGGAGATATATTTGATGGGAGTATATATCCTAAATATCTATTGGGGAGAGATAGATTAAGATTAAAAAAAAAAAAGGGAAAGGAAAAAGGTTACACCCATGCACGTGAATGGAGGCATAGGTAAGTTATTCTTATAAATTTAAATATCTTAAATTAAGAGATAGAGAGAGATATAGTAAGAAAAATATCTTATAGAGAGAGAGAACACTTCACCTTATCTTCACCCGCGATTCAAACCGGCCAGCGCGCGATAAACCCCATCCGAATCATACGAATCTTATCCGGATCTCCCTCTTGGTTGATTCTATAAAAGGAAGACTCATCTGAGTTCCTAAGCGACCACCGCCCCCATCCAACGCCAAAAGGGAGAGGAGGAGAGAACGCTGGAAGGGATCCGTCGCGCCACCAAGCTTCCGAAGTCGCCTCGAGCCGCTGCCGTTCTGGTGAGTTCCCTTGCCTTTGTAGAGTGGTAGCACGAATAGAATCTTATTCGCCTGCATGACTATATTATTAATATGAGTAGTTAGCTTTGCATGGAAGTTAATAGAGTTTGAAACTGAGAAGGTTGAAGTTGGAGTAGCTCTAGACATTTCATAGTTTAAGTAAACATGTGTGATTAATCCACTAATGTTGCCCCTCTACGATGGTTGCATGGCCAATACTAATTAGTTTAAGATGGTGTAAAGACATGACAAGGTAGGTTGCAGGATTGGAGAAGTTCTACTTGATATTAGGAATGTTTTAGTTGTTTGATTTGAAGTTAAAGAATGAATTTACAATGATGGTTATACCCATCTACACTAATGAGAACTTTGAAAACCCAGGGGAGGGATGTACAGGGAGAGCTTTGAGTGGGTTCCTTGGTGTGCTTGTTCCTTAGTAGATGAAGGTTGGATGGTTCCGGACCTTATAAACTTAGCTAGAGCTGGAGGTAATCATGCAGGGTAGAGGTAATCATGCCAGGAATCGGTGACAATGTTTGCATGGAATAAGCAAAGAAGAGTGGATCATAGTGCATGTATGGTCATGGGTGGGGTATGATATTCAGGATTTACCTCCTTGCAATGAAATGAAATTATCTTAGAAATAAAGGACCATGAATATAAATAGGTGGGTAATGATTCATGGTCAAGACTTGTGTTTCAGTTGAGGTTCTAAGTGCTGAAGATTTATTAATGGGTGTTAAGTATAGGTGGAGCAAGACATTTGGTTTACTGTGTTTTATTGAGGGTGATGATATATATATATATATAAAATCAGATTTTAGTTATTTTAGGGCTATGAGATCTCTTCTTAATGATTGTGACTTGAAATGGTTAATGAGGGGATAATTTTTGGGTTGGTCTTAGATGGAAGAGGGGCTGGCCCGATGGGCTAATAATAAAGAAGTTAACCCAATATAATTTATTGGCTTAATTAAGTAGGATAAATTAATTAAGTGATTAAGTAATTGAGACAGTTGAGCTAGGTTTAATAATGGGCCGGGTCCATTTAGTGAACATGCAATATGGTAGTAGTCAATCCGAATTACATGAGTAAGTTTTGAGAGTGGTCTTATGGTTACCAGATATCGGCGTGGATGCGTCAGGAGGATATTCCGTGGAACACCAGACTACGTGATTTTAGAGGTAAGTTACCTTCGCCTTGTTTCCGCCAATTGCTTGGGGCTTTCTTGTTTTGGATGAGAGCTATTTGTTAGCATCTTTTCTTCATGATGTTTTCGGTTTATTGGTTTGCACGCACATGTCTGCTTTTATTGCTCTCTTTCTTTACATGTGTGTGGTTGAGCGTAAGAGGTAGTGTTTACTGATCATGAAGATTCGTTGATCGGCATGTGGCCGTGGAAACACGTGAGCCTGTGCTCCGTCCGGATCTGAGGGTGAAGTTTCACTAAGCATTTTGTGAGTTTATTCATTTTTAGGTTCGATTGGGCGAATGCTCATGTGAGTGGAAGCGTTGGTGAGGACACCACGGCGTCTCGATGGTTCCACTGCCGGGGAGATACTACTCTGGCGGTCCAACCTGTCGATTGGGGCGATACAGCGACCGTGTTAACCGTAAGGAGAGGTGGCTAGAGGTATGAAAAGAGAATTGATTTCAGTGAAATTTGTGGAAAAGCTTTGGTGTCACCAAAAATCTATTCTTGGAATCCCAATTCGGGCCCGAGGGCCAGTGTTTGGCTATGAGTTCTTGCTTGAATATTTCTAGACTCCTAGGTTCTTGATTGTGCGGGCACAGTCCCGGTTGTTTGTTTTATATTCATCGCTTACATTGTTTATTGTCTGGCTTTGTTGAGATCCCTGCGGGGAACTTACTGAGCTTTCCTTTCGAAAGCTCATTCTCCTTGATTTCCTTTTTCAGGGTTAAGGGAATAGTACTACAGGCCCAGGAGCTGCTCGTTGAGGTTCGACGATCACAAACCTTCTAGAGAGAAAGAGACATTGTACTTTATGTTAGGACCCTTGTAGGGCCCATAGCGTACCTTTACATTTCAATTTTTCCATAGCGTAACTCTTGTTATTAATGGAAAAATGTTATCTGTTCTTTATCATTTAGGCCTTGTATTCGGGTGGGGCTCGTCTCCACTTGGATACGGCCGATCTGTTGACGTGGCCGAGGTCCCGGGATCCAGGTCGGGGCGTTACACTTCGCATTGCTGGCAATGGAAAACAAAATACCCACGATAAACAACCTCATCAAAAGAAACTGGAGGGGGAACCACACTCTGTGCTACCTATGCAATAAACATGAAGAATCCGTAAAACATATGCTCATTACATGCCCTATCACAAGACAAATTTGGGAGTACTTCTGTCCACTATTCAACCTAAATACGTGCACTCAATCGTTGTGGGAGCTATGGGGACATAATAGCCTGGGGAAAAATCTCCTCAAAGAAGCACGCATGGGATAAAACCTCACAATCATGGCCATCACCTGGAGCATATTGCTGGAAAAAAAAAATGATGCAGGAGGCATGAGTCAGATGTTTCCAGGATGGCGGGTCAACGTAAAGACGGGAGGTGGTCGAGTCAATTCCAAGATTGAGTCGGTTTTGGACACGTTTCGGTATTTTGGCCATAACTTTGACTACCGATATCGGATTCGCGTGCTCAAACCCAATTCAAAAAGCTCGGCTCGACGCGCACGTGGGGTCCATAGCCTTCATCCTCAAATTCCACTGTTTTCCCCGTCGTTTATTTGTTTTTCGGTGTTTTTTGCTATTTTTGGTAATATTTCGTATGCCAATTTAGGATAAGATATGAATCCGATTTGAACTCGGATTTTTAGGAGTTATATGTTTTGTTTAGTTATTTTAGAATTAGATAAGTTTTTCTATTGGACCAAAATTTGCCGATTTGGGTAAATTTGGATAAGAAGATAGAATTTCTAGGTTATCTAGATTAATGTTTTTTAGCTATTTAAACCCTGCTTGTGGGTTGAATTTTATTCATTGATTATTGAGTTATATTTTCCTTTTAAAGTTTCAGAGACTTTTCTTCTCTGTTTGTTCTCCCTTTTTCTTGCTTTTCTATCAATCCCCCCTGTTTACCACCGCCCGCAGGTTGATCACTACCTTGCCCGGCGTCAAGAAACCGTCGATGTTTCCAAAACAAACAATGTGTTTGCTCTGAAATTATACTGGGAATTGCTTTCCTAATGCTAGCTTGGTTCGATGCAGCAACCGTCACCAAGAAGCTGAAGTTAGGACAGATGGAATCCATCGTTCGCAGAACCCTGGCCTTCGATTATGGGGGAACATTGCAAGCACCACTGAACGGGGATGACTTTGAAGATGAGCTGTCAGGGCAAGACCTACAGGTTTAACAAGGGCACCAGGGAGGGAAACCAAATGGGGTTTATCCATTTATGCATCTATGTATTAACCTTGGACCTATTATTAATTAATAAAGGAATGTGGTTTATCCACTTTAATCAATAAAAAAACAAGTTACATTTTCAACCTCTTTATATATATATATATATATATATATATATATATATATATATATATATATATAAGGGTGATAGAGTCAGGCCGGCTGCATTTGCGGCCGGCCCACTCTATCACTCACCCATGTGTGTTTTTGTTTGGGCTTTTAATTTTTTTTTTAATTTTTGGTTTGGTTTGGGTGTTAGAGTGAGGCCGCTCTACCACTCTAACACCTCCAGATATATATATATATATATATATATATATATATATATATATATATATATATATATATATATATATATATATAGGGTCATGATATTATGCGGTCGGCCTTATCACTGTGTAAGTGCGGTCGCCTCTTCTTGGCCCACTTGCACAGTGTTATAAGGAAATCCAACCGTATGGATGGAAAGAACATCGAAAAATAAGCTAGCATGTCAATTTTCATACAATTTGGGAACTTGTAGGGTCTTCATCTTAATGGGTGAAATTTTGAACCGGTAAGATTTCTATAAATTTTCACCCGTTAAGATAAAGACCCTACAAGTTCCCAAATTGTATGAAAATTGACATGCTAGCTTATTTTTCGATGTTCTTTCCATCCATACGGTTGGAAATCCTTCAAACATGCTCCAGGTGGCCAAATGGGCGGCGACCACAAATAAGCAGTGTTTCCGGCCGACCTTACCTTATCATGATTATATATATATATATGAAAAATATGATATTTTTAAGGATATATATTATAATGGGGTAAAATACGAGAAAAGGGGGGAAAAGCCATGAAGCTCCTCTCCATGGCTCTTGGTCTCTATGAAACTCATGACCCTTATTTTTGGTCTCCATGAAGCTCTTCTCCATGGCTCTCGGTCTCCATGAAATTCATGACCCTTATTTTTTGTCTCCATGAAGCTCCTCTCAATGGCTCTTTGTCTCCATGAAACACATGACCCTTATTTTTGGTCTCCATGAAGCTCTTCTCTATGGCTCTTACTCTCCATAAAGCTCATGAACCTTATTTTGGTTTTCATAAAGCTTTTCTCCATGGCTCTCAGTTTCCATAAGGCTCCTTATTTTGGTCTCCATGAAGCTCTTGTCCATGGGCTCACGATTTCTCCATGCAATCTCCATGAGTTCAAGACTTCTACATGGTATCTCCGTGGGTTCATGACATCTTCATGGCTTGTGGTTTCATGAGTTATCTTTGTTTCTTGAGATTATTAATAGATGTTGTACTCCTCTCAAAGAGGATTTGGAGTCATGTAGTCAACCTCTATTTAGTTGATTGCTCTCGTGGTTAGACCACCATAGTGTGATTCTTTCTCTGCCCTTGGATCTCTCTTCTTCCCACCATCTTCATTCCCCCAATTACAAATTATCAACCATTGATATTGATCGGTGCTGATCTACAGTAGAGACCAATTATTACATCAACATATATATAATTTTATGTTTGTTTGAAATATATATATATATATATATATATATATATATATATATATATATATATATATATATATATATATAATTTAGGTGTAATTCCCTAAATGGTCCCTCTATTATAGCCATAGTGCCATTTTGGTCCCTCTTAATTTTCGAATTTGATCCTTCCATCTCCCTCTATTATTCCAATTGGGAAATCTAAGTTTCGAGCCTGATGACCATTTCTTTGCTGTTTTCGCTGGCTGGCGTGACATTTTTCATATCTAAAAATATATTAAAATATTCATATTTCATTTGAAATAACAAAATAGGTTCGGATTTGAACCCGTCTCACTCACTCTCACTCATCCCCGACCCCTAGCATGCAGTCATCGGAAGTAAGATTAGCGTGATCAACATCGCCCTTCCAAGTCCACATGATGTCCTTGAGCCCTAACCGGACGTCGTCCTCGCATAACTTGGCGAACTTGAGTGTGTCGCAGGAGATCTTGCAAAACTCCACCATTGCCACCTCCGGCGCCGCCTCGAAGACCTCCACCACCACCACCAGCTGTCCTTTCTGCCCCTCCTCCCTCCCCTCCATCCTCACCTCGCACCCTCTCTTCCCCTTCACCACCCCAAACCCTAACCCTCTCCCACCTTCTTCAGCCTCTCCAGTATCTCAGCCGCTGGCGGCTGCAATGTGAACACCATCCTGCCCTTCCTCTTCTTCTTCTCAAAAAACCCCAACAAATTCCACCCGTCGGACATCGACGCAATGAGCTCAAACACGTAAAATTGGGGGGAACTCATGCTTTCTTCTCCCTCGCCGAACATCTTGTGCTCCGTAGATAAAGAGAGCGTACGAGGAATGAAGACTTTCCTAAACCAAGTCATCTCCTTGATGGCTTGAATGGAAATCCGTTTCTCATGTCAGTGACAAGAAAGCGGGAGACAAGTCGGCGAGCCTCTGCCAAGAAGCATGGTGGGATCAAGTACTCAGCTCGGAACATTTTAATATACATCTTCATAATGTTTTCGTCCTGAAACGGTAGGAAGCCGGCGAGAACATAGAGAATGACCCCACATGCCAAAGGTCAGCCTTAACACCATCGTATCCTCACCGATGGAGAACCTCCCACGTGACATACACCAGAGTGCTGCACTGCGTGTGAAGTAGCCCGTCATATTTATAATTTATGTCTAACAAAACTATAGGGTATCCGTGTGATTATAACTCTTTTAGAATATGTTTATAATAGAAATTTTCCAGGGTATATTAATAAAAAAATATAATTATTTAACTTCTAGTCCTTTGAAGTGCCCAAATTGTCTATAGGTCTCTTTGGGGGTGTGTAAGGGTTTAGTGTAATAGTATTTTAAGTATGTGTGTTTTGGGTGAGAAATAATGTTAAATAATGTCAGGGACTAAAAGATAAATTACCCTAAAAAATAAAAAATTATTTATTTAATTTAAGTTCTAGACTTGAAGTGACTTGTTAACTTTTCTCTTTCATATCTTTTATCCATCTCTTCTTCCCTCCATCACTTTCACTGTCTCTGTGTCTCCATGTCTCTGCATTTCAAAGTTTTTACAGTCATGGTACGGATCCACCATTCTCAAACTTCTATGTATCTCTTTTAACACTTTATAGATAATAATAACTTTCTTTTTTGTTGTTGATTTTCCAGAGGTTTTTTTAAAATATTATATAAAAAATATTTATTTACAAAAATATGAAACCTGCACATTATTTACGGAAAGAATAATTTTCTTTTTACTCCTATTTTTTTAAAAATAAATTTTTAGTCCCTCATCTTTTTTTTTTGAGTTTTTGTTTCTCTACTTTATAAAGTGGGGCTTATTAGTCCGGAGGCAAACGACGTTCACTTACACAGTTTCAGATGACTGGCGTGTCTGCCACATGACATTATGTTGATGTCCACGTGGCCATCAGATTAACGCAACATGGAGAGGATGAAGGGGAGAAGGGGCTCGAATTCGGATCCTAATCGCTTATGATCAAAATTCGAGGGTTTGTTTAATGTTTTTTTTTCATTTTTTTAATCTTTTCTAATGGTTTAATGTTTTAAAAGGCCAATTGGCTTTCTAATGGCCATGTGGACATCAACATAACGCCACATGGCAAACACGTTAGTCATCTGAAACGGCGTAAGTAAACATCATCTGTCTTTGGACTAATAAATCTCACTTTATAGAGTAGAGGGACCAAAAAGTCGTAAAAAAAGATGAGGGACTAAAATGATACTTTCGCAAAAATAGAGGGCCTAAAAAGGGAATTATTCATTTACAGAAATGGGCAGGATGCACATTTTTATATTATTAATACATTTTTATATTATTAGTATGTCCGCACGCACACCGCAAACGAGGGGTATTTCTGTGCCGACATTGCGTAGGTGCGTTTACGATCCCATTTGAATCCCGGCTACTTGACCATGCGAGCTTCCTGGCCTCTCCGGCGAGATCCACCCGGCGATCGGAGACCTCCACCATCTCGAGCTCCTCAAACTCGCTCTCCGGCATGATCCCGGAGGCACTCATCGGATTCTCGAGACTCGAATCCATCGACCTTTCTTCCAATCATCTCACAAGGAGGATCGTGATATGTAGCTCGAACCCATGCCGGCGTTGCTTCCGACCTTGTCGGCGTCCTCGCCAACTAGTCTCCGGCCACCGTGCGACCACCACTTCGCTTAGCGGGGTGTCTCCTGCAATGTCGTCTCTCGCGTCACCTCACTCAACCTCACCTCCCCATTGGTTGGAATGCCAGCTCTCTCCGGCAAGATCCACCCAATGACCGTTGACCTCCACCATCTCGAGCTCGTCGACCTCAATGGAAACAACTTCTCTGGTGAGATCCCTCTCAGCCTCGACAACCTTTCCTCGCTCTAGGTTCTCTACTTCTTTGGGAACCGCTAGGCATGAGCGAGGGACCGTGGCGGGCGCCGACCTCACCACCAGAGACCCCCATGCCAAGGTATAAGTGGAGGCCACGGGTGGAAGCGTAGGCGATGTGGCGCTGGATGTGCTCATACCATTTATTGCAGCCATCGATGATGGAGTCCCCGGGCTAGAGGAAGTGGGAAAGGGCGGAGGTGGTCTGGTCAACGGGGGCGTCGGCTTTGATGAGGATGATGATAGAGTGGGGTCGGGCGATGGAGAAGAAGATGAAATGGCGCATTCTCCAAATGTTCGTTTCCTTGTTGGAAACTCATTTCGTGGTTCCACCTGTCATTTGGTGATTGGGTAGTCAACAACTGGGTTTTGGTTATTAACATGCATGTCCCCATCTGTGCATTTTGATAAATAATGTGCAGGATGCGCATTTAAAAAAAAGATATTATAATATTTATTAAAAAAGCCTGATTTTCAATGGTAAAAAAACCCTTATATTATCTTTGCACATACTTCCGCAAGGTAAATACCTTTCATTAAAAGATAATTTGTTAGGGAAAAAAATCTCATCTAATATGAGCCAGCAACTAATGAATGAATGACACAAAATGACATTATTATTAATATTTTTTATTTAAAGTTTATCTTAAAAAAATTCAAAACTTTTTAAAATTTAACCCTAATCCCAAGTGGGATATCACTCAACCAAACACTTTAAGATATCTCTTGCTCCTTGTTCATCTTCCCACTTTTCCATTATGTTCTTTCTTTAAATCTCCAAGAGAGATCTTCGATCTCTCTCCTCTTCATTTGGAACTTGTTCATTGATCGTTGAAGAGTCTGAGAATAACTCCCGGACTTCTCTTGCAGATCGCCCTAGCGCCGATTTTCATTGACAAAAGGTGTACTCCCTTTCGGAACCACTACCGACAGCTGATTGACTTTTCCATTAGAAATAGGGAAAGCTAGCATCTTCACCAAATCTCACTCGTTGATCTAACCCCAATCTCAAGGAGTGGCATCAAGATAATTTATATAATTTTTTATTGTAAACTTAATGGTTTTATTAGTATTATTTCGAAGCTTTTAAATCTTTTATAAGTGCTTGTTTTTTAATTTATTCAATAATTTTGTGATCCAAAACAAAGTCATTTGATCAACTCCATTTTATTGGTTTATTTGTGAAATTAACATAATAAACATATGCTTGCAGTATTAATTTATAATAAAATTGATCAAACCCACTAATTTCATAAATCTGATATAAATTTACAACTGAGTCAATGCATTACAATATAATTTATATATATTGTGAGATAAAAGCCAATCCACACACTAATTGATCATTTTAAACCCTCAAATAAAAAATGGATGAAAAAAAAATCAAAATAAGATGTAGCATTCTTTATTATTGGCCTGGGGCCTATTACATGGGCCTCATATGTCTAAGAGACCTAGCTTAGATTCTATTTGAATATAGGGGAGATGTTTCCCAATAGAAGAAAAACCAACCTTTTTGTTTTGAGTTAAAACTTTTGGTTTTGCTGATATTCTTTGATACATCATGATATTTGCTAGTCTTTATATTAACTCATTTCTTTAGATATTTTACCAAAATATTGGACAGTATTTTTTTTAAAATTTAAAATCTATATTTTCGACATCTTGCTTGTTTGCAACATCAATGTAGTTCATATAATGTATTTATATTATATTAAATGATTAATTTATATGATTATATTATAACATAGAGTTGCTATTTCGTTTATTTTTATCCTATTATAACTAGACTGTAAAATTTATTTAAATTCTAATGACTAGAAAAGTAATTACGCATACTCACTCTTCTAGAGGTGTAAGCAGTGGCCCGACATTATAGCAGTTGGTCTGTGCCTTGGCATGACCCATATGTGAGTTTGAGGTTGTGCCCGCCCCCCCTTGTGTCATGCCAACCCCAACACACATGGGCTTGCATGAGACGGCTCACTTGGTGGACCAGACCGACTATTTTTTAGGGAATTTGTATGTTTTGGATAAAATGACATTTGTATCCTTCCTAACAATCACAACCCAGCATAATATTTATCATATTTTTGAAAATATTGTTTGTCATATTTATAGCATAAATTTCAATTTGTTTTTTGAAATATTTTTCTAGAAATAAAAATTTGTTTTTATAAATTTATGACATAAACATTTATTTGTTTTTGAAAATTAGAATTTGTTTTTAAAAATTAATGACATAAAATTTATTTACCATATCTTTTAAATAAATATAATATTTTTATTAGTTCACTTTTCAATAAAATAAAAAATTTTGGAGTTTGATTATTTTGTTATTTATCAGTTAAGTTTGAATTTTAATAAAAATTTCAGATTTTTTTCATTCATCCAACTAGTTTATTTAGTTTTGGGAATTATCTAGTTTTTTTGGGTTTTTTTTCGTTTTTTAATTTTTTTAGTTAAAAAACAATCCTCTATCTGTACCATATTGGACAATTAGATGTTAAGTTTGGCTTGGTTTACTTATAACTTATAATTTTTAATCTAATTCACATTTTCTATTTTTAATTTATATCAATATTTTATATGGATTCAACTTAAAGGCTTAAATCAAGAGAAAGAGACCGAAATTTATATAATTATTGAGGTTTGGGATTTATTACTTTAGAAGCATATCAATTATTAGAGTTTAATGTGTCCCACATTTATGAGAACATTAGTTGAAAAGGATCTCATAAACATCACTCTTATTTCATTGTCTGCTTTAATCAACCACACATGGTTATAAAACATTCAAGTGGATGCAAAACTAATAAAATAATACCTCAATTACTAGATATCTATTAAAACGAGAATTATTTAACATACTATAATGAATCATAGAATCACATAAAATCTAGAAAAACTTGCATGGAGCCGGCTCCACCTAAACCTATCTTTAGGTGGAGCCGGCTTCATTTTGATATTTAGAAAATATTTTAACTATTTTCAATTGTATAAATGGAAAGATCATTGAAAAATAAACTAGCATGTTCATTTTCATATAATTTGGTGGCTATTTGGTTCTCCCACTTAACAGTTGAAATTCTGAAATTCTAAACCGTTGAAATTTTAATACCATTAAGTGGGAGGACTAAACGGTCACCAAATTATATGAAAATTGACATACTAGCTTATTTTTCGATGATTTTTCCATCTGTACGGTTATAAATACTTAAAACATTTTCTAAATATCAGAATGGAGCCGACTCCACCTAAAGATAGATGGAGTCGGCTCCATTACAAGTTTTTGCCCATAAAATCATACCGACAAATAAGTCTCGTGAGTAATTTTTAAATGATGCAAATATAATTAATTTTTATAGATTTTACATTCGATTTATAAACATACTAAGATTAGATAAAAACAAAATTATTCAAATGGAGTGAATAATACAAACATAGCAATTAAAAAAACAACTTATAAGAAACAAAAAAATCTCAAGTCATGCTTTATTTGTTTTAACTTTGTTGGTGCAAATATCCGCTATTCTTTGGGATCTACATCTTCACCAACAAGAAAGATTAGTTGAAGATGGTTGGAATGCTTCTGTTGTTGGTTTTTTTTAAGAGAGAGAGAGGGGGGGGGGGGGTCATGGTCTTTGTTTATCTTTTTTTGTTCCTGTCGTCCTCCTGGATCAAGAAGAGGGCGAGGGAGCAATTTCAAAAGAAATGTCTCCAAATTTTACTAGGGTATTGGAGATTTCCTTTTATAGCTCATTGACTTAACTTTCCAGATCTTGGCATCATTGGAGATTCATTTTCCTTCGTTTGATTGATTATTCAAGTTTCTGTTTTAGCGATTTAGATGATGCCACATGTTCATTTAAAATTCATGAATATTTTTCCCTATAATAAATTTATTGTTGGTTATGTTATATTCAACATAAATTTATATGGAGACAAGTTCACAATCGAGCTCGAGTTAGCCATGCTCGTAGAATTTATCATGTCTATAAATCAAGCCGGCATTTTTTTAAAAACCACAATGAAAAACAATCGTTTTACCTTCTTATGTTTTCATCTTTTCTCTTCGTTGTTTTCTTTGGAGCAATCTTTAAGCACTTGCGGTTCTCTGGTTCGTGTGTACGGGACAGAGAGCTTTGTGACTGTTGTATCCTGGGAGAACTACGCTATCGAGATTCCTGCTGCACCGAGTAACACACTCAGAGGCGACGAAATAGTTTGTAAGGTCAGTGTGTCAACATGCGCCAGTCAACCCTTAATCTGATAACAACTCATCCCCATGAATTACAACAATATTGTTGGAGATTGAAGATGAACTGCTATGATGTAGAAGATATACTAAAGCATACGAGCGCACTATCCTTAAGAACTATTTTGCCTACTCGGAGTAAGTAACATGGTGCAACAAGGATCTTGATGGCGTAGTTCTCGCAAGATACAATAGTCTCAGAACTCTCTGTCCCATGCACACAAGCCGGAGAACCATGAGTGCTCAAAGATTGCTCCAAAAACAAGCGAAGAGGAAATATGAAAACATGAGAAGAAGGAAAAAGTTAAAGCAATTGGTTTTGACTGTATTTTTCTCAAAGAGAACATACATATTTATAGGGATCTTTCAAAATATTCTCTTAGAATGGCAGTAGACTTCACTAGATGTGTAGACAATTGAGCTTGAATATGTATATCTGCAGCCTTGTAACAAATTTTAGCTTCAATCTGTCTGCAGCCTTGTAACAAACTCAGCTTCAATCTATCTGCAGCACCAAGTTAGCAGAAATGAAAAACTGTAGCACTAGAAACTCAATTCAATCAAGTAGGAACACAAACGCAAAGGATTTAACGTGGTTCGATCCAATATAGATCTACATCCATGGGATGGCACTCAAGAACAATTCATTATCAACCAAGTACAAGGACAAACTTGAATCTACAGAAAACACATCAAGATTACTTAATACTCTAACTTCGTATTGATCTATCTTCCTTGTTCATCAACTGTGGATTAAGTTTCTCTTTCTTTGTTGGAGCTTTCAGCTGCCAAGGGATTTCCTTGTCCTGCTCTTTATAACATCAGTGGCCCCTTTTTTATGATCACCCATAAACCCTAAAACAAGAGAGAGTTGGTGCCTGGGCATCAACTCAAGGGCTTAAGTGTTAATGTGGCTCAACCTATTTACTTGGCTTCTGGCTAATTTTGAGTCAGATCTCAACAAGATGACAAATCCAAAACCATTTCAATGAATCAATATGAAATCTTGTTAAATTAGGAAATGGAATCATCAATCAATCAACATAAAATCTATTAAAATAGGAAATGGAATTATCAATTAATCAGCATAAAATCTAATTAATCAATCAGTTAAAATCTCTTTAATTGTGGAAACCAAATCATGAAAATATCAATCTCAATTAAAGGAGAAATTCCAAAACGGTTTCAATCAACTAGTTGTAAAATATCATTGAGATTTTCCAAAAATCAACCGGCGCGGGGGAGCCAGGAGCCTCAAAATCGTTGGACGTTTAAGCCAAACCGAATCCGACATTTGCTTCACATGTGCACGCACATAAGAGAGCCTTTTCACCAACAAGCTCAATAGGTTTTTAGAATGAAAACACATATAAGAGAAATGAAAGTTTTCTCTCTAACCGATGTGAGACTAAACACTTCAAAAGGTCTTTTTGAATATTATGAAACCAACTTTAGAATAGGCCCACAATAAAACCTAAAGTTGAGAAGGGCTTCCAACAGGTCAGCCACGGTCGTTTTTCTTTCTAGTTCCCATCATCCTCCAGGATCAAGAAGGAAAAGAACAGTTAAACAAAAAAATGTCTCTATTTTTTGGGTATTGCAAACCTACTTTTATAAGTCACTGATCTGACTCATTGGATCTTGGCATTATCGGAGATTTATTTTCTTCCGTTTAATTGATTATCCAAATTTATGCCTTGGTGATTGGATCATGTCAAATGTTCATTTAAAATTCATGAATATTTTTCTTCATGATAAACTTATTTTTGGTTATGTTATATTCAACATAAATTTGTGTGGAGACAAGTTCACAATTGAGCTCGAGTTAGCCATGCTTTGCTGATTTACAACTTTTTATATTAAAACAATAATTATATTCCATACTTATATATAAATAATGAAATTACATAGTATTATACCAACAAATAAAAATCTTCTAGGAGAGAACAAATACTTTAAATTCTCCTTGTCCCTGTCATAAAGATGAAGCCAAGAGAGACCACCATCTTGGACTAGGGCCAGTCACTAGCCCTTCTTCTCTGACTTAGAACAAAAAGATGGTCAAGAGAGTATCTTGGAAGTCATGATCAACAGTAGACAGAGATATTATTACTTTGTTTGAGAACCATCTCCACATGCCATGCTTCTCCTTGACTTGAGGCCCTAATCTCTCATCATTCCCCTCTCTCTCCTTGACTTTAAGACATTGTTATGTGCATGCATTGACCTTGAAAACAACTCATCTTGTACTACTTGTCTCATGCTACTACACTTCTACTACTATTCATTGTTGATAAAGATAGATATTATTTATTTATTTATTTCAAGTTCTTCTCCATTGAAACTTTGTTGTAATCAAATTAGACCTACATGTGTCATTGTTCAATGTGATGGTTCAAAGTTCAAACTAACAAAGAGTTTTTTTTGTTAAATATATATATATATATATATATATATATATATATATATATATATATATATATATATATATTATGCAATCTATTTGTATAATTAAGGATCAACATATCATCCCCCATCAACAAATGTAGCCCCACAAATACAAAGAAATTGCAACATAATAACAGGATGATTTACTTGAGATTGGTGGGCTTCTAATCTTCTCTAAGACTAGCAATTGATGAGCTGCTATAATTATTAGGATAAGTGTATTTACCCATCAAAGCTATCAATTCTAATATAATTCAAACTCTGTTATTTCACTTATAAGTAACACAAATTGGTGTACTTAGTAGATTGTGTTCAATCTTATATGAGAGTTCATATTCATATAAAATCAAATACTTTGAAACACTTTAACCAAAGTGTTTAATTAAGACAGCATAAAGAGAAAAATTCTCCTATGCCTTCTTGGTTAGTAGTCAATGACAAATACTTCTATATAGTTTTGATTTGAATACTTTGCTATCTCTTTATCTTTTCTCTCTTAATTTAGTCACTCTCATAGTGTGGAAACATTTTAATGGTGAGGACTTTGAGAATTATGATTGGGGTGTGCTTGTTGTTTGGTGGGAGGTGGCTAAAAGTATGGAAATAGATTGAAGTATCATTTTCTTTTTAAATGAGAGAATGTATTGGTGTTTTATTATCTCTATTAAAAACATAATTCTTTGACCGAACAGATTTAATTTTAAAAAGGATGGAAAATGAGTTTGTGGTTCCTTGTATTTAACAAAAATGATAAGTTGGGAACACTATATATAGCTATTTGGAATCGGCAGCACACCTAATAGAATACAAGATTTGTGGGGCAATGACACGACCCAGATCTATCTAGGTGGAGAAGGAGAAAAAACTCCATTAGAGCCTAGCAGTCCTAACAATCATCTGGGGCATATGGAGGGAGAGAAATCAACTATGTTTTCATAAAAACCATCCGGGAGATTGACTTCATAATGTTTTTTTTGGAATAATATAGTGTTCCCATCTAACAAGTCAAAGTTGATGGCACTAGATACAATCACGGAGAAGAGCTTGGCTTTCACTCGGGAGGATTTGGACTCGCCACTGGGAGATGACTTCAAGGACATCTCGACGGACTATGCAACTACCATCTAGGGGAGAAAAGCAGGGTACAGCTGACCCGAGGATCAGTTAGGACACCCCAAGAGCCTGGACCATTTTGATATCTACATCTTTGTACTCTTGCACCATGTACTATTTTTGATACGCCCTTGATGGAGGGGGTATCGAGTTTGCGCTGCTTCGAGCGAGCGCGGACTCCAAGAGACAAAGATAGAAGAAAGAACGGAGGAAGAAGGGAGGAAGAAGGGAGACCAAAGGGAAAACTTTCATATATTTCTCATTGATTTATTCAGTAAAACCTAATAGATATATAGAACCTCCATAGTGGTGGTCTCCACTAACTTATCTACAACTTACAAACTAAAAGATAAAAACTAAAAGATAAAAGATAAACTAAACAAACAAACGATTTTATCAACTAATTAAAATCACTTTTAAATCTAAGATATGAGAGCTAGTGGGACCGCATCTTCAGGGTCGTATCATTTCCCTCGCCCTTCAAATCCACCTTGTCCTCAAGGTGGGAAGATTGGGCCGCCTCCTTGTGCTTGTCTCCTATCATAAACCTTCTTATGGATCTTCTTAGCATCCCCAATCTCAATAATGATCCCCCATGAGACTAACGCCAGAAGTATGTGAAGAGTAGCCTTAGGTGGAACAACATCTTTATCACCCCTGGCCGGTCTACCTTTCCACCAAATACATAATGTGGTGGTGTCTGCGAGTACTGTGAAGATTGGAGTGGTAGGAGGGCCTCAACGTGAGCCTCATAAGCATGTTATGCTGGATCTGGTGGATCTGGCAAGTTTGTTACAATATGGAGAGAAGAGGGTGGTGAGCTGACATATGAGGGGCTGGAAGAGGAGAGGGATGAGGGTAAGACATGGGAGACAGAGTGGATGGATGGATCTGAAGATTGTGGATCTGGCGATGGAGGTGAGATGATTGTGGGGAATTGGGTGAGGAGTTTGAAGGGTTGAAGAGGAGGTGGCGGGGTATCATGATGAATGGGTTCTGGATAGATGGTGGATGGAGGAGAGATGGAGGGTTGTGGAATGGGAGAGGTGATACCTGTAAGGAGGGAAGGATGGGTGGTTCTCGGTGGTGGCGTGGGAAACACCGGTACAGGCGGAGAGCTGGAGTCGGTGGCGCGTGCTTCGCCGGTGTACACCAAGCATAAAGGCTTCCAGCGGTGTATGCGGCTCCGTAGTGATGCGACTCTCATGGGACTTCCGGTCGTAGCCCGCAGATAAAGAAAGTGATGAGTAAGGGTTCCGAGATCCCGGTGACCCCCTGCATCAAGTCTTCAAATGCTGCTCGGAAAGTAGCCACCGTGGTGGTCTGAGTTAGCTGAGATAGGGCGTTCATGGTTGCCCAACGATGATGGGCGTCGAACTCCGCTAGGTATTGTCGTCGAGTTTCGGCATCAAACTCCTCCATGGATGCGAGGCCGAGACTCTCAATGAAAGCACCAATGATACGCCCTTGATGGAGGGGGTATCGAGTTTGCGCTGCTTCGAGCGAGCGCGGACTCCAAGAGACAAAGATAGAAGAAAGAACGGAGGAAGAAGGGAGGAAGAAGGGAGACCAAAGGGAAAACTTTCATATATTTCTCATTGATTTATTCAGTAAAACCTAATAGATATATAGAACCTCCATAGTGGTGGTCCCCACTAACTTATCTACAACTTACAAACTAAAAGATAAAAACTAAAAGATAAAAGATAAACTAAACAAACAAACGATTTTATCAACTAATTAAAATCACTTTTAAATCTAAGATATGAGAGCTAGTGGGACCGCATCTTCAGGGTCGTATCAGTTTTGCTCTGCAATCAATAAAATATGGTTTATTCATTTCTTCAAAATAAAAATGATTTAAACTATGATATATGCAAAACTTGAATTTCGGACCCACTTAAGTTCGAGTTTGAGTTAATTAATTAGCTTGATAAATGGAGCTCAACATGATTCACTAACATGAACTCAAATGAATCTACCATTACTTGAGCTCAATTCATTAAGTATCAAATCAAACCTAAAAATATCTCTTGGAATTTGTAATCATTTTGAAATTATTTATTTGAAGGAATCCTCATCTTCAATTGCCACACAACACAAGCCAAACCTACTGATTAGAACAATTAATTGAAAAGACCAAGCAGAGTGTACAAGTGAAGTATTAATCTATAAACACTATTGTTTAATATCATAGAAGATAACAACAATATAATAACAATATATATGAAACAAAGACATGAATGGGTTGTTATTTGTATATAGATTTGATTGGAAGCCCCACCATGTGAAGGCTTTAATTAGTTTATTTGGTGAATAATTGAATACATACAACTTGTAAGTCTCTGTTTAGAAGATACAAAATTATCTTTGTTGCTTACAAGAAAGCCAAAACCATTATTTATTTATCATTGAGTTTGTTAGATAGAAAAATAATGTGACAGATAATATTAGGTCATGGGTCATAGGAGAAATACAAATAAACTAAGAACAACATAGATGATGAGAGTCATTGAATGATTATTTTTATCCTTTGCCTTTCTCATTTGGTGCCACATGAAGTAATAATATTTCAAATGTTTTTCAATTTTTTATATAATAAATAAATTATAATGTAATTAAAAAATTAGAACCATTAAAAATGGCCAAAGTACAACATCAGAAAAAAAACAATGACTACAGAAGACTATGGACCCCTTTGACAACAATCTTTTAGAAGACCCCATGTCCCATAAAAGTCAAATTCTTCGCCCAAGTAGCATGGGATTATAAGATCCTCATACTACAAAACTAGCAAAGAGGAACTGGAATGGCGATCGCACAAGATATTACCTCTGTGATGATGAGAAAGAAAAAAAAAACGACACACCTTCTCCTATAATACCCGTTCTTAGTGAATCTGGGATCATTTCTACAACCTCTTTGCCATCAGTAACCTTCTCGCTTAGATACAAGATCTATGGGGCAACGCCACACTTATCAAACTATTGGTAACAAAAGCCTGCAAAGGGTGGAATCTGTTGGTAATGGCAATAACCTAGAGTATGGCTTGAACGAAAACGATATGCTATCAAGCTAAACAATGTGTTTACTCGACACTAATCCTTCGTATCAATTTTCTTTTACTCACTTGGTTTGATGCATCTCATGTAGCAAAGTAATTAAAGTTGTTGGCAATAGAATTCATCATCAAGAGGAGTCTAGAGTTCACTCAAGACGAGGACCAATAACGACTACTAGACCCCAATATAGACTTTGAGGATGAGGGGCCGCCAAAGTAAGCTCAAGGAAGCAAGGCCAAGATTGTTGTCAACTAGAGCAGTGAACACGCCTCTCACTACCCACTCAATTCATATTGTATCTGTAAAATATATCTGGCTCGGGCTTGTGTCAGGACCTATGTAATATGGTATGATAAAAACTTGTTCTATCCTAATAAATATAGCTTATTCATTTAAAAAAAATTAAAATGGAGAAATATATATTTTTCTTGCATATATATATATATATATATATATATATATATATATATATATATATATATATGGAAATGTTAGTATAAGGTCAGTTGGATTACTGTTCATATAAGGTCGTCTCATTTTAAGGCACTTGGAGAGTATTTTTTTCAAATCCAACCATATGGATGGAAAGAACAACAAAAAATAAGCTAGCATGTCAATTTTCATACAATTTTGTGACCGTATGATCATTCATCTTAAATGGTGAAATTTTATAAAAATCTTAACGGGTTAAATTTTCACCCTTTAAGATGAATGATCATACGATCACCAAATTGTATGAAAATCAACAAACTAGCTTATTTTTCAATGTTCTTTCCATCCATATGGTTGGATTTGGAAAAAAAAAAAATACTCTTCAAGTGCTTCAAAATTAGGCGACCGTATATAAATAGTAATCTGGCTGGCCGTATAGTAACATGCCCCATATATATATATATATATATATATATATATATATATATATATATATATATGTTTGTATAAGGTCGGCCGGATTACTTTTCATTTAAGGTCGCTTCATTTTGAGACACTTGGAGAATATTTTTTTTTTAAAATCCAACCATATGGATGGAAATAACATCGAAAAATAAGCTAGCATGTCAATTTTCAAACAATTTGGGAACTTTTAGGGTCTTCATCTTAACAGATGAAAATTTATAAAAATCTTACTGGTTCAGAATTTCACCATTTAAGATGAAGACCCTACAAGTTCCCAAATTGTATGAAAATTGACTTGCTAGTTTATTTTTCGATGTTCTTTCCATCCATACGGTTGGATTTCCTTAAAATACTATGCAAGTGGGCTAAAATGGTGCGACCACACTTGCACAGTGTTAAGGCCAACCGCATAGTAACACGACTGTATATATATATATATATATATATATATATATATATATACACCCACATAACCAAGCATAAATTTTTCAAAAAAAATGTTTCGAAGATTTTTTTTAATTATTCGTTTTAGTTTGATTATCGATTAGATCATTAAAAATAAAGGTTGTCTAATTTTCTAAGTTTTTCTTAACTCCATTTTCACTTTTGTTGCAATATTAGAAATATGAAATGAAGCCAAAGATGAAAAACTATGTATCAAATTATTTTTAGAACTTAATATGAGATAGCCATGACATGGATGACACCTTGATAGTGTGTGAACCTCAAATAAAGATTCAAAGATGGCAAACCTTGTCCTTTGAAATTTTAATGAAATTTTATTAATTTTTATTTTTAATTAAATTCTAATGGAATTTTTAGAAGAGCATGTAGGATTATTTGGTGATCAAAACACGTAGCGGAAGGCGAAATAATCCAATGGAAGATCTATTTCCATTTAACATACCTTGGAAGCTAATTCCCTTTATGATATTCTTTGATAATGCGAAGACTCTATGCGTATCCATACCGAGACCAACCTTTGCTATCAACCTTTTGACAAATGGAATCGATGAACAAATTGAAAAAAATGGTTTTTTCTCTCAAAACTCACTTGATGGATTGTATCTCTTCTTTTTCTTCCAAAGAAAAACCACTACTAGCTATGCAAGCTTATCCATTATAAGTATTTTGCATAAGCCTTTATGTTTCTCAAAACCTTTTGGGTTTCCAAAAAACCTTTTTTTGGTTTTTCCCAAAACCCTTTGGCCTTCTCAAAACCAAAACCATCAAGTGCATGTGGCTTTTGGTTTTCCCAAAACCTTTTGGGTTTTCCAAAACCATCTAGCATGCATGTGGCTTTTGGCTTTCTCAAAACCTTTTGGGTATCCAAAGGCCTTTTGGTTTTCCTAAAACACCACATGCATGCATTATTCAATTTGTCCAAAATATATTATTCATATTCTCTATGCTAGTAAAGAATATAATAATATTCCATTTGAACTAATTAATTTATTTATTTGATTAATCAAATAATCTAATTTAATCATCAAATAATAAAATAATTAATCCTATAGCAAAGATCAGAACACTCGTTAGTGTGTGACCCCATAGGTTCAATACTAAGCCGGTAGTAAATTAGTCATACTAATTTACTAATCAAGGTTGGCGTCTAGCAACACTCCTTGACGACCGGATAGCATGAAGTATACAAATACTCTCAAGAACCCGTTGAAAAATAATGTAATATTTTCTTTCTGTCTATAAAGCTCCGGGCTAACCCTAGGATATGATTGACCTGTCAAATCCCAATAGGTTGTCAACTATGTTTCATGTCAATTATAACCGACCAACGAATGACTTAAGAAACTCTTTTCTTCTTCATTCGATTACCCTGACCAAGGTCTTAACTTAGTCGTTTATAAATAATGACAACATAGAGCTCAAACTCATTACCAAAAGTTAACAGATTCCATTTTGATCAATCATTAATTCTACAAGTATTTAATCATACCCAATATCCTTTCAACTATCATCCTAGGCCAATAGGTGTCCAGAATCAAAGTATGATAAATAGCTTATTAATTACTATAATGATCTCAGGTCAAAGGAACTATTATATCTCATTCTTCAAGAGAATATCCTATTGACAGTTTATGGTAATATTAACCATTAGGAATTCTCAATTGAGTCAGTTCAATAATCATATCTCCATATGCATCATCTATATATGTGATTTAGTTAATGAGATCAACAAAACTTTATCTTATAAAGACTATCACATATATATTGATCTAACCGGATCACTAATGTCCTAATCTTAATGATCCTATGATCAAGAACCTTCTTTAGATTAAATATTTTAAGACTTGACTCTCATTATTATGATCTCTATCATAATGACAAGTCTCTAAATTTAATCAAGGACTTCATCATATTAAACACTTAATATGATAACAAAAATAAGGCAATGCCATATATTAATCAAACTGCATTGTTTGAAATGTGTTCAAATTATTACATAAGAGATTGGGTCTAGGGCATATCAACTATATCCCTAACAGAGTAGACACCAAGATCCTCGGGAGTGGATTTCAATAAGCCGGAAAATCCCCAGGGGATAGAAACACCTCCTTGTAACACAAGAATCGGATGTGGCCTTGTGACCTCACTTCAATTATTATATGTATAACTCCCGTTCCACCATAAACCCTTTATCATATTAATAAATATGATTTATTTTTTTTAGCTTATATTTTAATATATACCTATAGGAAGATTTTTTATTATGTAATATAAATTATATACTGAAAAATAACAAAAATTGACGTGTTATTGGATAAAATAGTGATTTTTAAAGAATCAAGTGACTAAATCGTGCCAAATGATGGTTGTCAAGGGTTTTATTTTGTAATCCTTACTTATATTTTTTGTATTATCTTAGTCCAAATGTTTGATTAAGCTCCCTGTTCCACTTTAATTTAGAACTTTTAAGATTTCCAAATTTTTCTAAATCAAATATGTTAAAAGTAAAGGCAACAAAAATGTCCTTTTCTTCTTTTCTAAAAAAATAATTATTGCTTTCTTATAAATATAGACTTTTTTTTTTCAAGAAGATTGAAAACATTGTCCCTGTTGCTTGTCTCACATGTTAAATTCCTTGTCAAAATGGCGAAATTTAAACTTTTTTATTAATTATAAACAACACTAATACAAAATAGATTTAAAAAAAATGATTAGAAAGGAGGACGCTACCACACTGAAGTAAAACCATAATAAAAATACCTTTTTACCTTACATTAATGACCAATAAATTTGTTGTTGGTCCAAATTATTTCTTTAAATTTATTTTTATTTTTTTAAAAACTAATAAATACAAATAATTTTTCATAAAATGAAAAACATCGGTTATTGACAATAACCAAAGCATATTAATTCTTCATTATAATTATCAATGACTAATTAAAATAAACAAACAAAATTCACTTGGATGATAATAATAAATACCGACCAAAAAACAGTTTTTCCTCGGTTCAATATGCTATATAAGATAGAAAAATCGTCGCGTGAGAAAACTAAAATGTGAACTTAGGAAAAATATATACAAAGTTTTATCAAACCGACTAACCCACGTGTAACCCTAATTTTCCTTTAATGTTGAATAGGCAATCCCACAAGTTATCTCCTCTTGTAGAAAATGGACCAAAAGCATGCCCTATTGGAGAAATTTCAAGGAATCTTGTAAAGTTCAATGGCTCTTTCTTGATTGAGCCTCCCACCTTATTGGTAGCAACTTGGCACTTCTTAGTCCTCAAATGCCAACACCATGCTTTTTTAAGTAGGACCATGTGTTGTAAATTTCAGAACTAAATGAAATCTAAAAATTATTTGATTATTTCAATTGATAAATAAATTTATTTTTAGATTGGTGCAATTTTTTTCAATCGGATTCGTTGTATTAATACATTGAGCAAATTTTCAAGTAGTGATAGATCAATATTAAATCGGTGTCTCAATTGAATTAAGAGTTTGTTTGGTATTGCTTTTCAAGCCATCAAGAGAATTTTCTGATCATTAGAACAATTTCGAAATCGTTTTCGTGTTTGATATGTTTTTTTTAAGAAAACACTTTATACTGAAATTTTGAAAAATGATAGAATTTTTAGATCAAAACTCTTACGTGTAGATTTCCAAATAAAATATCAAATGGTTGAGCTAAGAATAATAGTTTGAATAAGGTGTTCTAGACTAACCGAAACTCGTATTTTTCCGATAAACTTTACACATATTACAAATAGGTTGTCTTATATATATCTTCTAAGTACTTGTGCAATAATTTCAATCGTAAACGGAATTAAGACTTCTACATTGAGTCAAAACAAATACATGTCTTATAATTAATTGAAAGATAGAGACAAACTTCATAAACAAATCAAATAAAAATTAAAACAATGGTTTTCAAACCAAGAGTCCAATTTGTCACAACAAATAAGTCAAAGCTTGTGCTTCATTAATTATCCAAGTATAAGGTATCCTTGGACTTCATCGAGTTCATTTATAGTATTCAATTCATCCAAACGCCACCTCTTCATATTCTCTTTTTAAACAAGCCAAACCAAAGAGTAAAAAAAAATACAAGGTTTAGAACAAAAGCCATAGTTAATTACATCTCTAATTAAAATTCTATAAACATAGATACATTTAATAATCTTCATGATATTTAATCAAGCAACGTAAGCATTAGTTTGACTCATTTGTTAATTGAATGATTTTTTTAGTTTATATATAGAGAGAGAAATAAAGTTTTTTCGGACCGAAATTTTCAAACCGATAAAATAAAGGAATTTTTATTTTATTTATTTTATTTATTTTATTTTTATTATGTGATAATATGAGAATATAAACTTGATAGTGACTAGTGAGTGATATCTCTTTAATTTAGTAATTAATTTTTTATATATAATTATAAGAGAGAAAATAAAAGCAAAGAGTGTGACAATTAAAGACAACAGGATAAATCCAATTATAGAGACCACACTTATTCACACCTAAGTCTTTGGGCCACAAGTTTCCAACGGATTAGGACCGTTCGATTCAGCTGGACCTTAAACTATTGAGCATTCATAGCCGTTCATTCAGTGGACCACCATTTGCTAAGTGACAAATCAGGGTTCGCAGGCTGAGTGTGTGCTTTTTCTGCATATAGACCCGTACTAAATTATTATTTACACAAACATCTTCATAAATTTCATTTTTTTAACATATACCCTTATGTTCAAATTAACTAATATATATATATATATATATATATATATATATATATATATATATATATAGACATGTAATACCGTAACACTATGTATTCTCGGTCACCTCCCATTTGACCCCTAGAGTATGTTTGAAAGATTTTCAACTATACGGATGGAAAGATCATCGAAAAAATGCCTAAGTAATGTCATTTTATATAATTTGGTAGCTGTTTGAGTCCCACTTAAAACTGCAGTTCTTATTTTTATAGAAATTTGAACGGTTAATTTCAACCGCGATTTTGGGAGACCAAAGCAGATACCAAATTATATTAAAATGGGATCTTTAGCTTTATTTTTCGATAATCTTCCCGATCCGTATCTGCTAAATCCTTCAAACACGTCTTTCGTATAGCCAAATAGGAGAAATTTCTGAGGAATGATGCGCATCCTAACCGCGTTATATCACGTAAGTCAATGTTAGAGGAGAAAATATCTGAAAACACGCGACATGAATATAAATGTCAAGATGAGACCACAATTGTCAAAATAAACAACTGGTCATCTAAAAGTGGAGGATGAATTCGAAAAGAAGCTGAAAACTGGCATATAATAGTCTTTATGCTATAAAAGAATGGTATTGGCTCACAAAGAAGGTAATTTAGATTTTATTGAATTTGATTGCTAGTTTAAGCATCTTTTTTTTTCCCTCTACTCTCCTTGTCTGAGACCCTAACTTATAGTTTTAGGCGCCCCTCGAGCACAAACGCTTGGATGGAAGGAAAGAACCATAAGACTCATTGATTACAGCTGATCTCTCCTCTAAAATCACATGAAGCACTCCAATTTTGACCGACTTCTCTCACTCATTGATCAAGATTCACTCTTATTCCCAGGAGAGCAGATCTCAACATGCACAATCGGTATTTCAAATATCGGGTCTTGTCCTGTGAACTAAAATTTTTTCATGTTGATAATGCAAATTGAAATAAATTTCTTATGATATAGTATTTTTTTAGGTTTTTTCTTTCTTTTTTTGGGAAATCATCTTAGATCTAAGATGCAACTAAGAAAGCAAGGAGAGAGAAAATATGTTCAGATTTTAGTAATTCTAAAAAAATCAGAAAATTAGGAACAATTGAGAGCCTCTGATCTCTCAGATTTTAATTTTGAGAAATTATAAATAGGATTTGTGTTAATTAAAAATAGTAATGATACAACATTTTCTAATATTTTCTTATCTTACATATATAGTTTTGTTATCCTCTGAAAAATCTATTTTCTACACTTTATATTATTATTCCATACCATGGATGAGTACTCAGATGAGAAAGAGAAGTTTCATATTCATGCAAGAATCCAAAATTTACATATTAATAGAAATTTTAAAATAAATTATAAAAAAAAAATATATGTAAATATATAAATATATTACATATTTTTAGGAAAAAAACCATAGTAACACACGTGCAAGAATGCATTTCAATTGAGGAAGCAACCAGCAGTGGTCGCATGTGACTCGGAATCAGACTGACGCCACCCCAGAGATTCACAAGACACCTAACTATATATAAATAATTAAATAAATAAATATTTTATTATATTCTGGATTTTTTTAACATCTCATTTTGTTAACCGGTTCTTAGATTGATTGGTATTGTTTATTTATTTTTTTCAAAAAATCGTCAATTTTCTGAAAACGACTTAAATCAATAATCCAAATATCTAAAATTTAGAACTTTTCAAAATGTGAAAAAGCTTTCTCTATCTCCTTCACTTTTGTTGCCAAAAATAATTTTTACCCTTTCTGATAAATTTCTTTTATTCTACATAAATGTGAAAAATTAGAAACTTAGTACTTCTTTATTACTTATCCAAAGTGAAGAAGATTAGAAAATTCAAGAAAAGAAAATTAAAACACCCCTCTCTAATTTTCTCAAATTTTAAATGTAAACAAAACAATAAAAACATTAATAATCCCATTTTTCCTTTATTTTCAATAATAATAATAATAATAATTTATAAAGCAAATTACATTTTTTTTTTTACGTAACAAGCCCAGCTTGAAAGATTAGTCAAATAGGACATACATAGTAACTCTAACCATTTTGGGTTTCACACAAAACAGTTTATTTTATTGTCCGAAGATTTCACACAGTATGCACTTATTTTATCGCACAAGACTAAACTCGAACCCATACGAAAAAAACTCACATGCATATATAAGCACCCCACTGGGTAATCCACGCCCTATGTCTTTACTTTGTGCAACAAGAATTCGACATGGGTCTTTCGGGTGTCAAACAGCTTATACAAGGAACTTATGCCGCTCCACCAACAAGTTTTTGGCAAAAATACTGATGACCACCACAGTCAAAGATTGACACAAAAGACTGATGATCCCCATGAAAATAATTAATTAAACTGTAGTTTTGGATTTAAAAATAAATTCGGATAACTCTTTTGTTTACTCTACTATTATTGAGTAGCTGGCTGTGATTTTGCTTCTCTCTTCTATATAATCTCCATCACCACACACAATCCAGTACTGTCACATGCCCTCTCCCTCCATCCATCTCTCTTTAAGACCTTCAACTTGTTTCATCTGTCTCTCCAGTACCAACTCTGAGAGAGAGAGAGAGAGAGAGAGACAGACATGGGATCAGCTGCACAACCAGAACCCAAACTGGCTTCCAATGCCACCAATGACTTCGTTACACCTCAAAAAACTCGCAACACTAAGTTCGCCTTCTCTTGTGCCTTGATCGCCTCCATGGCTTCCATTCTCTTAGGCTATGGTACTCTCTCTCTCTCTCTCTCTCTAAGTTTACAGAGAAGTAGAACAAACTAATTGATTAACTCATGAGAACTTGTGTTAATGTTTTGTTGAAATATATCATGAAGACATAGGAGTGATGAGTGGAGCCTCGCTGTTCATCAAAGACGACCTCAAGATCAACGACACACAAGTCGAGATCTTGATGGGAATCCTCAACCTCTACTCCCTCGTCGGCTCCATCGCCGCCGGCTACACCTCCGACTGGATCGGTCGCCGCTACACACTCGTCTTCGCCGCCTCCATCTTCTTCACCGGCGCCCTCCTCATGGGCTTCGCAACAAACTACGCTTTCCTCATGGTCGGCCGTTTCATCGCCGGTATTGGTGTCGGATACGCCCTCATGATCGCCCCCGTCTACACCACCGAGATCTCACCGGCGTCCTCCCGCGGCTTCCTCGCCTCCTTCCCGGAAGTCTTCATCAACTTCGGCATCCTCTTGGGCTACGTCTCCAACTTCGCCTTCTCTCACCTCTCGGAGCACCTCGGCTGGAGACTCATGCTCGGCATCGGCGCCATCCCTTCCGTCTTCCTCGCCGCCTCCGTCCTCGCAATGCCGGAATCCCCCCGGTGGCTCGTCATGCAAGGCCGCCTCGGAGACGCCATGCGCGTCCTCTCCAAAACCTCCGACACGCCGGAAGAAGCCGAACTCCGTCTCCGAGATATCAAAGAAGCCGCCGGAATCCCCGAGAGCTCCACCGGTGAAATAGTCGCCGTCCCCAAGCTCCGCCACGGCGCCGAAGGAGTCTGGAAGGAACTACTCATCAGCCCCACCAAATCCGTCCGGCGAATCGTCATCGCCGCCGTGGGCATCCACTTCTTCCAGCAAGCCTCCGGCATCGACTCCGTCGTGCTCTACAGCCCCCGGGTCTTCGAGAAAGCCGGAATCAAAAACAAGAACGCACTCTTAGGCACTACGGTCGCCGTCGGCTTCACCAAAACCCTCTTCATCCTCGTCGCCACCTTCTTGCTCGACCGAATGGGCCGCCGGCCTCTACTTCTCGTCGGCACGGGTGGTATGGTTCTTTCCCTTGCATGTCTCGGCTTCGGCCTCACCATCATCGACAACCACCACGGCGACCACCAGCTTGCATGGGCGATCGGCGTGTGCATTGCCAGCATCCTGGCCTACGTCGCCTTCTTCTCCATCGGTCCCGGCCCGATCACGTGGGTTTACAGCTCGGAGATTTATCCTCTGAAATTGAGAGCTCAGGGAGCGAGCCTTTGCGTTGCCGTGAACCGAGTCACCAGTGGAGTGATCACAATGACGTTCATATCTCTCTATAAAGCGATAACCATCGGCGGGAGCTTCTTCCTCTATGCCGGTGTCGCCGCCGTGGCCTGGCTCTTCTTCTTCACCTTCCTCCCGGAGACGAGAGGGAGGACACTGGAAGACATGGAGGTGTTGTTCGTTACAAGGTACAAGGGTTCGTCGGCACAGAAAAACCAGGTAGAGTTAGTGAAGAATGAGAATGCCTGAATGACTGCTATAAAATTACTTTTCAAAGTTCAGACAGACTGGGCTAAAGTGCAAAATGGATGAACACCTACATGTAGGACTTTTAGTTTTAGCTGGCTTTGAAGGACTCTCTCTTTAGAGAACAAACAAGGTAACATGAGTCATGATATATTTGTATGGATGTATGTATGTTAATTAGTTTGTATGGTGGTGATGGATGATGTTTCCTAGTTTACTTGGAAACTAACTTTGTGTTAACCATGAATAAAATTGGGTGAGTTTTTGCATTGGTTGGTTTTATTTGATGACACAGTTTGATCTGATTCTGAACTACTGTTTGTTAACAACTATGAGGCTTGATCCCTGTGTTTGTCTGAAGACTGAAATAGTTCTCCAGATGTTGAGGCTTGATCTGATAAGATTTGTGGGAGAACCAGAACCAGAGTTTCTCACTTTTGTACTTGTGGATGTCATTCATGACCTGCTACCTATATCTTCTTATATTTATGTTTGAGTCATTTTTTCAGTAATGTTAGATATAAATAAATTGCAATTTTAAGTTAATATTTCAAAAAGTCATTTTTGGTCCCTAACCTATAGTATATTGTTCATTTTGGTCTCTGTACTATAAAAATGTTCAATATGGTCCCTGAACTATGGGGCTTTAAGCAATTATGGTCCTCACTAGCGATGTGGCGGTCGTGCTTTAAATCATCTGATCAATTTTTATTGTGGCGTGGCGGCCACGTGGCTCTTTTTCACGGCGTGTACGATGATGTAGTATAAATTTTTTTGAAATATTAAAAGCGAGAACTTCTTGGTGACTCATCATGCCACATCATGCTGACATGACATGCTGACGTGGCACATAAATAAAAAAATCCAAAAAAATCAAAAAAAAAAGGAAAAAATCTGAATGTTTTTCCTATATATTTTGTACCTTAATCACATTAGGAACATGGAAAATTGTTTTTAAAAATAAAAAAATCATAAAAATAAGAAGAAAAAAAATAACAGGGTAAGCAACCTAGAAAAAATCTGGATTTTTTTCACAAAATTAATTAGTTTTAAATAAAAATAGATATTTTTATGACAAAATTAGTGATTTTAATTTAAAATTAATTTGCTATTTAAGTAATAAATTAAAAAAATATAAGCCTTGTGACATTATTAATTAATAGATTAAATTAATGAGTTGCTACTTAACATATAATGTGGTATTATTTATTAAAAGAAATTGAAAGTATGGTTACATTATTAATAAACATTATAATGTTGACTTATATAAATTAAGGTTTTTTTACTTTGCCTGTTTATTAATAATGGATATTTTTATCACTAATTTTGTGATAAAAATATCCATTTTATTTAAAAAATAATATTTTTAAAAAAATTAATTTTGTGAAAAAAAATCTAGATTTTTTTCAGGTTGCTTACACTGTTATTTTTTTTTTTCTGATTTTTATGATTTTTTTATTTTTAAAACCAATTTTTCAGGTTGCTAATGTGATTAATGTACAAAATATATAGGAAAAAAATTCCAGATTTTTTTCTTATTTTTTCAAATTTTTCAGATTTTTTCAGATTTTTTTATATTTTATGTGCCACGTCAGCATGCCACGTGGCATGCCACGTCAACATGCTGATGTGGCATGATGAGTCACCAGTAAGCCTTTTTTAATATTCCAAAAAATTATTTTTTATGCGGCTGCCACGTCACAATAAAAAAATGATCGTATTTAAAAATGACTGCCACGTCAGCAGCAGGGACCGTAATTGCCAAAAACCCCATAGTTCAGGGACCGTATTGAACATTTTTATAGTACAAGGACCAAAATGAACAATATACCATAGGTTAGGGACCAAAAATGGCTTTTTGCCAATTTTCTTTTGTAAAAAAATATATTATAAATTATTGCATGATATCTCAATATTTTAATTTATTAAATAATTAAATTTAATTATTTTAAATTTGAAAAAAAAAATGTATTATGTTAGTACTAAAATTGGATTTAGGGCCCAATTTCAGCCTAGCAATTGAATTTGTATTTTGAGAGTAGCTATCCTAGTGAGAGATCGAAAGAGAATCCAAGTAAGAAAGAGAAGAGCCAAATTTACGTGGAAAAACCCCTAGGAAATGGGGAAAAAACCACGGGAGAAAGGACTTCCACTATGAGTGATCAAGAGTACAAGAGATTCTACCACCATTCTTCAAATGGAATACGGGAAAAGGAAAATGTAGATCCTGTTTCCAATTTAGCAGAGCTTCGCTACTTGGATCTCAGAATATCCAAATGAGCTGTGATCCTTGCCTTTTATAGGCATGGGTTGCGTGCTGAGTACGTTTCTCAATTTAGTCACGTGTCTTCCAAATTTGTCGGTCCAAATTAAGCACCCTAAGCATCCGAAGCCGCCTCTATATCTGTTCTAGAACTTTCTGGAATGCCAGTACGGTCATGCCTTTCTTCTAGAAGGCTGAAGGCGATATGGACTATTGCGAACTCTGTTATGCCTGCACATGATTGATGAGCTTCTTTCCGATATCGATATGGACCATAACTATTTCGTCGTATCGGTTATTATCGGATCGGTGTGATGTCTTGTAGCGAGTCAACCCGATCCTGACTAGATGTCCGCATCGGAACTTCGCACTGTAATGCCGATATGAACTTCTGGGCTGACGCTCTGACACGTGGCTTAGTCAGATGGATGCCACGTGTCCCACTAGTTTCACCCCTATCAATAGTCTCCCATCAAGTATGCTTGCGAATGAAATGAAGCTAAGCATTACTGTAGTTAGGCTGTGCCAGCGTTATCTGTATATGCTCCAATGTCTTCACTCAATGTATCTTCTTCTATTCGTACTGTATTTCGGTGACTTATTTGTCAAAACATTCCTTTTCATTTAATGTTCTCTATTCGGCATTGATTATGCCCCATCCCTTACTGTAGAGATACGGCCCTTGGGGACTGTAGTGAGAGAAAGCTCATGATGATACCGCCTTTTCGTCTTCCACGTGTCAAGAATTTGCAGCGTTTTGAGTCTCTTTTCGGCCCTAGCCGTCGGATGAAGGGTTTTGAATAACTGCTCACATTGATCTTGACCATCGATCTAATTCTCAAATAGTGTTGGAGAACCCACCGTTGAATTTCAAAATCGTTCGAAAACGGCGGCTTCCGTGCAGAACTCTTTTCGTCTCGCTCCCCAACTCATCTAGCTCTTCTTCAAGAAGCCATTTCTCTTTCTCAGAAGGGGCTTACCCATTCAGGTACGAGATTTTTTTCTAACTTTAGGGTTTAGATCTCCATCGCTCTGGTGTCTGGATTTTTTCCTGTTTTAGGGTTTGTCTCGCTAGTTTCTTCCAATATGCCGAAGCTTGCTAGGGACCCAAAACGTTGCTCTTACACCATTGTTAGCATCCTTTCTGAAGACAAGGTAGATGATCTAGTCAAGAAATATCGTCTTTCCTCTCCTAGTATATCTTATCGGATCCCATCTGCTGCTGAGCATGCCTGTTCTCCGTCCCAAGAAGGAGATTTCGTTATCTATCAAGATGCACTCATAGCGGGACTCAGGTTGCCCTTTCCACAAATCTTTGTTGATATTTTTCGTCACTTTAGCTTGAATCCCTCTCAACTAACCCCCAAACTCTTGGAGGATCCTTTGTGGTTTTGTCGTTGTTTCAATGCTTTGCGAGGTTGAACCATCTGCTGATTTATTTAGTCTTCTTTTCAACCTTAACCAAGATAGACAGTCCAATTGGTTTTACTTTGGTGCCAAATCCGGTGCTGCTTTTCTTGGTTCCCTTCCTGATTCGATCAAGGGCTGGAAAAACAAGTATTTATTTGTTTCTAATAGTGAAGGTTGGGGTTTTAACACTAAATGGGGAACTCCTTTTACCCCATCGGGCTCCAAAGCTAAAGAAAATCCAACTGAGACTGATTGGTTCAAAAGATTCAAGAAGTTCAAGAAGATCGCATTAGATAAATCTTTCCTGTCAGATAGAAGGCTTCAAGAATGTGGATTATACTTAGCTTTAGGTAGGATCACTTCGAGTTCTTGGTCCGTATTTTTTGAATGATTTTTATTGTTGTCTGATCTGGACTCATTTGCTTCTTTGTCAGAGAGAAATATGCCGCCAAGAACTCTAGCTGAAAGGATGCTGGCCATCTCCCAGGCTGACAAATCCAAGAAAAGGGGAAAAGAAGCCTTAAGTGAAGGGGTCCCCAGTTCTGGTGACAAGGAGATTGGGAAAATTCCATCCCATGATGCTCCTTCTCAACAGTTGTCGTAAAAAATAGGGAGGAATCCAATGCTCCTGTCAACTGTGAAGCGGTAACAGTTCCTGTTATTGCCAGCCTTCCTCCTGTTCCTGTTGACAATCCAGTTGTTAAAAGGAGGAAATTAACAAAGGCCGCCGATAAAGCTACTTCTGTCTCCGTTCCATCCGCTCATGCTTCTTTAGAGAGAATCATAAAGGATGTATCTGGTCCGGTTCAGGAAGGAAACATTACTTCTTCTTCCCCCCTCCCAGCTATATCGAATTCCGATACTTCTATTCCCGATGTGCCTATTGTATTTCCTCACACTCTCGCCATCGGATCGGGTTTCGATATACAGATTCCAGATCGACCATCTGTCTTCAGATCGAATGAGCCTGCTCGGTCAGAAGGTCGGGACCGGTCATTCATAGAAAGAAAGGTATGAGTTTGGAGCCTTTCATTATACTTTTGGTACTTCTTCGATTCCATTTTGCTCCACTGCATGTCGGCTGAATTATTTTCCTTATTTTGATTTCAGGGGTAACCGGATGGTGGATCCCAATGCTGGTAACTCAAGTGCTCAAGGGTCTGGAGTTAAAGTTCTTACTCATCGGAGGGACAACGTTTTGCCCGTCAATGTTAATGCGGTCAGAGACTCTCTCCGTGGTTGGCGACAAGGGGATGTCAAGAATCATTTGAACCAGTTTAATTTAGAGGAATCCTGTGCCCATTTTCAATGGTCGATGGCCTCGGTATGTTTCTGATTCCCTTCTTCAATCAAGATCGTAATTTCATGCTTCTCCTTTCTTAGACAATTTTTTTTTTTTTTTTTTTGCAGACTGTTTTATGGGGTGATCGGGTTGTTGCGTTTTGCAACCAAAAGAATTCTGAGATGAAGACCCGCATCTCCCAATTGGAGGAAGAAAATATGAAACTCTCGGAGAATCTTCTTCTCAAAGATGTTGAAATTACCAAAGTTAGTGAGGAGAATAAACTTATTTCTGTCGAGTTGAAGGAGTCACAGAAAGCCCATGGCTTGCTGAAAGTTGAACATGAGAATTTGCGAGCTTCTCTTTCTCTTTCCGAACAAAAGCCGGCCTCAGATTGGACCTCAATAAATGTAGGAATCAGAAAGACTCCATTACTGACGAAAACAGAAAGCTCTCTGAAATGATTTCTGAGCTCAATCGTGAGGCTTCTATTGAAAATGAATTGAAAAAGATATTGCAGTTCAAGCTCAAAAACGCTAAAGGAGAAAGAGATCTCTTATCTGAACAATTGAAGGCAAAAGAAGTTCTCCTCTCCAATGCCCAAAATGAAGTTCTTACTGCTCAAAGATCAAACGAGGCCATTAAAGAAGAGAAGTCTTCTTTGCGATGCAGGCCCGAATAAAAAGGCTGGAAAAAAGAATATGGAACTGGAGGCTAAACTTGCTGCGTGAGAAAAAAGAGAACTTTCTCGATGGACGAAATTAGAAGAACGACATCGAAGTCTATTCGATCTTAAGTTGTGTTCACTCTGTAGACCCTTGATCAACTTTCATCGGACTCCCTATGATGAGGTAATAGAATTTTACTTAAAGTGCTTTGTAGCGGAGGAGCAAAACAAAGACCCCGTTCTTTGAGGAAGTTAGAATTTGAAGTTTCTGCTGCTGAAAAGTTGAATCCCGATGCTATAGACGGAGATTGTGCTGCTTCTGTATTGGAAAAAGATATAGCAGTTCTTCCTCCGTCCACATCGGGTCCTTGTGAAATTCCTGAATGCGAAAAGGCTATATCGGATCCCGATCCGATATATAAAGCTATTCTTGCCGAATCAAAACATTCTCCTGAGAATGTGGCAAGTGGAGAAAAAACAGATCATGACCAGAAGCCGATTCGTCCAGGGGGAGACCATGAAGCCTCGACTGAAGACTCTCCCACAATTATTGAGATTGAGGACGATACTCCCTCTGGAACGTGTAAGTTTTGGTTTCTCTTTCATCCGATATTCCAAATTGTACAATCGTTTATTCATCTTTCTTTTATCTAGTTAAAGTTGCTTTTGTTGTGCCAAGTGGAGGAATTGCTCCTGTTTTTCCAAGTGGAGGAGGAGATCCTATTGTTCCATGTGGAAGAAGAGATTCTGAAAATACTGATGTTGTCTTTACTGAGGCAGATAGAATAACTGCTCCCGAAGCTGATTCAAGGAGTAGATCTTCCACTGTGCGTAGGAAGGAAGGTTAGATAAATTATTTTAGTTTTCCTCTGCTTTTTTTTAATCACTTCGTTCTTTCTCTTTCGTCCTGTCAGATCCACCAGAAGTGAGACAGCTTCGGAGTGAAATTCAAGAATTGAAGGCTGTTCAAGAAAAAATCCTGCATGATAAAGCCAAAAGGTCTGGTGAAGCTCTTGAAGCTAAACTTCGTGCTCAAGCCCGCCAAGAATACGCTGCAAAATATAGTAACTGGGACTCTGTCTGATGAATAAATTTGTAACTCTTTGCAGTTTTCCGTTCTGATGTAGAGATTTGACTCAAATCGTATAATCTTGTGAGTACTTTGATTGTTCCTCTCTTTTTTTTGAAAATGAACGAGATTGTTCTTAATAAATTCTCTATTTGTTGAGCATCAATCCTTCCGATGTCGATCAGTTTCTAAGCATTTATATTGGGTCCTGTGATGTCTTCAGTACTTGTTAACAGTGAAGATATTATATCGGATCGGCTAACGTTAATCCTTCAATTCTTCATATCGGATCGGTCCTGCCTTTTGATTTCTCCCTTCGGAAAAGATAACATTAATTTGGTCAGATTGAGCCTTTAATTCTGAAGCGTCCCGAGGCTTTCTATCAAAAAGACCAAAGGTCACCCTTCATGACTTGAAACAACGCGCCTGACGTCTTTTGATATCCTGGGACTTAAAGAGAAGCGTCCAACGCCTTTTGGTATTTTGAACTCACATTAACTGTCTTTGCGAAATCTTCAATATAAATAGGAGAGACTGCAGCCAGCCCGTTTGGAATATCCTTCTTCTCCACCATGGGTAACAACAGTTGCCCCTCTTTCTTCAGATTCTTTCTCAACGACAACTTTCGCTATCTTTGGATCCCTAGGGCATTCCATGGTCACATGAGGGCGTTCTTCCAAGCAGGGCCTCGTTAGTCATGCTGGGCCCAAATGAAATTACCGGATCATTCACGTTATCTATGTTTCCTGAACTTGGGGATATCAGATTCACAAACGGTTGGGCTGACTTCGCAAGGGATCATCGACTAGTAGAAGGAGAGTTGCTGGTTTTTGTCCTCCGAGAGGATTTGTGTTTCGAGGTCCACAGTCATCGACGCTTGCAGCGGAACCCTCTCAAGTCCTTGACGGCACCTCTGATTCCGATCCCCCTGTTTCTTCGGATTCGTCTTAATTCTTGTACTGCCATTGTACTTCTTTGCTTTCAATTAATGAACTTCTTGTTTCTTCGATTCAGTTTTTTCCGATTGTTTCATATCTTGAAGTTTCTCATTCTTGTTGTTGCGGAATAAACTTTCTTCTTAAAAGTAATAAATTGCTAAAGTCATGTAGAAATGAGAAATTTGATCTTACTTGTATGAAAACTGATTTAGTTTGTGAATGTGTCACACTTGTACGATGGTTCCCGCGATTATTTGATTGGAGGAATTATTCATCTTGGCATGATTTTTGTTGATGAACGATTGGTGTAGTTGTCTCCTTTTTGGGGTTGCTTTAGCTTGTTAATCCTCCAAGTCTGGTACGTTCCGCTGACGTGATCCGTTGGGGTCGATATGGTCCGTTGAGATCGTCATGGCTTGTTGAGCCCGGTATGGGCATTGGAGCTGATATGATCCGTTGGGATCGATATAGCTTGTTGAGCCCGGTATGGGCATTATGACCGGTATGATCCGTTGGGATATATACGGTATGACGAGACCGGTATGGTCTGTCGTGAGCGTTGTGACCGGTATGATCCGTTGGGATCGATACGATATGACGAGACCGATATGGTCTATCGAGATCGATATGGTATGACGAGACCGATATGATCTGTCAAGATCGATATGATCCGTTGGGATCGATATGATCTGTTGGGGCCAGTATGGCCTGTTGATATTGATGAGAATACTTGGATCGGTATGATCCGTTGAGCCCGATATGGGCATTGCAGCCGGTATGATTTCTAAAGTTGGTTCCTCCTTTCTTTGTTAGTGAACAAACTTTTTAAAGAAGTAAAGTAGAAATAAAAAAGAACAAATACGTATGGAAGTAACTAATTTTATTGATAGTACCTCCGTAGATGTTCCGAATAGTATGGACGCTTGAGCCTACGTCCATCCATCTTAGAAAGCCAATATGTACCGGGCCTTACAATTTCTTGTACAATATATGGGCCTTCCCAATTGGTATTGAGTTTTCCAGTTCGACTCTTGTTACCTTGAAAAATGTTTTCTCTCAATACTAGATCTCTGACCTGGAAGGTCACTTCTTTCACCTTAGCGTTATAGTACCTCTTGACCTTCTGCCGATAAGCCGCTGCTCGAACATTAACGCAATCTCTCTTTTCCTCCAACAGATCCAGTTCAGCCCGGAGTTGCTCCTCATTTCTTACCGGATCAAAGGATTGCGTTCTTGGTGTGGGTAAGGTAATTTCAGCTGGGAGTACAGCCTCTACTCCAAACGCTAACGTGAAAGGAGTCTCACCAGTTGGGGTTCGAGCAGTTGTCCGATATGCCCATAGGGTATTCGGAACTTCGTCTACCCAGTTCGATCCGTTTCTTAGGACCCTTGTCTTCAAACTATGCAAAAGAGTCCTGTTGGTTACTTCCACTTGTCCATTCGCTTGTGGATGAGTAACAGAAGTTAGCCTCGACTCAATACCAAGATCGGTGCAAAACTTCTTGAATGTTGGGTTGTCGAACTGGCGGCCATTGTCAGTGATGAAGGCTACAGGCAAACCAAAATGACAAATAACAGACTTCCATAAAAATCCCTAGCAGGCCTTTGTTGTGATCGACGCCAGTGGTTCTGCCTCTACCCACTTAGTAAAGTAGTCGATAGCCACAATTAAGAACTTCATCTGCCTGGTAACTACAGGGAATGGCCCAACTATGTCAACTCCCCATAAAGCAAATGGTCTCGTACTCACAACCGCGGTAAGTGGTACCGGAGGACGCCGCTGAACGTTAGCATGGCGCTGACAAGCATCACATTTCTTTACAAAGTCAATTGCATCCTTATTCATAGTCGGCCAATAATATCCTTGTCTAAGGACCTTATGACTTAATGCTCTTCCTCCCAAATGATCTCCTGCAATCCCTTCATGAACCTCCTGAAGAACATATTCTCCTTAGATACCGCAGTGCACTTTAACAAGGGAAGAGTAAAAGATTTCTTATAGAGCTGCCCATCCACCACACTATATCGGGAAGCTCTTATAGTGACCCTCCGTGCTTCCTTTGGGTCTTGCGGGAGAGTTCCATCCTTCAGATAACACAAAATTGGATCGATCCAGCATGGCTCGTGATCGATATCTGTAACGCCCCCAAATCTGGGAGCTCCAGATTGGGTGCGTTAATCCAAAAACATAACGTAAACATACATAATCCTTACATACTTTATTACATCTCCCAAGATCATATCAAAAGTTTAGGAGTTTAGGAGTTTAGGACACCATATACATTATTACAACCTTTTATACATAAGCAAATACTAAACACATAAACTTAAAGTCTTGAGCAGCCTAGCGTCCTATTACGCCACTCTCCTCCTTAGATTTCTAGTTCACCTGGGGTGGGGAATTAAAAAAATAAAGGGGTGAGTTGAAATAGCCCAGTAAGGTAAACATGAACTGTACGAGTAAAAACATAAACTGTGAAAGTAGAGTCATTGAAATAACAAAGTCATAGAGGTACTAAACATCAAACATAAGCATCAAACAGGTGAAAAGATATCATGAATAGTCTGGATGTTATAAAACTTGTCAAGGCTAACCGCCGTGACTTCATTCTTACTTTTCATAAGTGTGTCAGGGCTAACCGCCATGACACCATACTTGTTATCCACTGGGTCTACCAATTCCAGGGATATGCTTTACCCAATGCATTGGAGGGTCAGATAATTCGCCCACCCACAACATAACATTTATCCGCACTTAAAAGCGGAAATAAAGCATTGAATCCCAAGGAAAATAAAGGATTTCAAATATTCCTTGTTCATAAGGAGGCCAGAAGCCATAGAGCACATATAAAGAATTCAACCATGAAAAAGCGTCAAGGTTAACCCATAGAAATCAAAATACTGCAAGAAAAGGGTTAACTTTACCCCGTCAAAAAAGTGGATCCCTTACCTTAGCTCGTCTTTGTCTTGTCTTATTGTCAACCCCCTTGTGGATTTTCTACGGCCATAATAAAAGTGAGGTCATTGTCGTTTCAAATCTTTCATTCACTCGTATAGTTTAAAAGCATGATTGTTCAAGCTACAGTAGTCTTTTTGTAGATTCCATATAAAAATTGATTTTAACCCTAAAATTCATGAAAATTTACCGGTATGTACTTATAACCATTGAGTACCATTCCAGGTTTGGATCTTGTGAATATGAATAGATTTAAGAGGTCAAAAAAAACGTATTCACAGCAGGTTCGTAAAACTGCAGCAGTCTTGGTAAAAGTTCAACACAAGTCTGAGGAAATGTTCAAAAATGCTGAAATTTTTGTATGTGGTAGATAGCATCTTTTACTAAAACTTTCTTATTTGTATCCAGTTCCAAAGATCACTGGATGGTCCCCAGAAATATGGTGACATGTCCAGGTTCCAGCAGAAGAACAGATCCAGCAGGCCCTTTTTGTAAAAATCATTAAAAATTGTATTTGTCATGAAAGTTTCTGAAATTTTGTAGGCATAAAGGAAACATCCAGATATGCAACCTTTGTTCACAAAGTTTTTGAAAAATAATTCGTCTATTACTCCAGAATAGAGATGACAAGATATTCTTGTTTCTAGTAGCAAACTTGCACTAAAAACAGACCAGCAGTCCCTCTTTGGAAAATCATTAAAAACTGGATTTTTCATGAAAAAGTCTGAAAATTTGCAGTCACGAAGGAGACATCATGATCTACAACCTTTGTATACAAAGTTTATGAAAAATAATTCGTCTACTACTCCAGAAAAGATAAATACAGTAGGAATACGATTGATTATTAAAACACATTTATGTTCCTCTATGGAGATTAAAAACCTTTGTAAAACTCTTCATAACATTGGAAAACTCATTCACATGGATGGTTATATGTGTAAGAGGTTAAAAACCATTGTAAAACTCTTGATAACATTGGAAAACTTATTCATATTGATGGTGATATGTGTAAGTATCAAAGAGCTTTTGGAAAAAAAAAAACTTATTACTTGAAGACTCTTGATCTTTGAAGACTCTTGATCTTTGCAGGGCTTCTCCAATGGAACTTAGAGGAAGATGAAGAGATTAAGAGAGTAAGAGAGCAAGAGAGAAGAGAGGAGAAGAGGTGTCTATTTATAGAGAATGAGAGGCATGAACATTTGAATAAATTTGAGAAAAGATGAGGGCAATATTGCAAATTAACAAGAGAAGAGAACTCCCTGGAAGACTGATCTGGCGGTTTAGGAAGAGATTTTTTTTTTGACATTTTGCAATTTAACCCCTATATTCAATTAAATCCCATTTTGCAATTTAACCCCTATATTCAATTAAATCCCAAACCTCCTTTACTTCATGACTTAAATAATAAGTATTAAATTTCTACATTTCTTCTTTTCTTTTCTTCTTGTTTAATCTATCATTCCACCTTATTTTCATGATTTATTTAAGTTGAAAAAAAAATCAGGGTATTATAATATCCATGAGTTCCTCTGGTGGCCTACAATCAATTGTCCTTGTTGCTAAGTACTGAATGTTGACTGGCTGTACAACAGTGGCATTTGCTGAGGCAATCTTTGATAAGAGATCAGCCTGATTCTCATACAGGAATTTTGGAAATGTGAAATTTCTCGAAGCTTGTGGTTAGCTTCTGCAACAATGACTTATATTTCACCATATGATCTTCTCTCGCCTCAAATTCCTCACTCAGATGGCCCACAACCAACTGGGAATCAGTATTAGCTTGCAGATTTTTCACACCAAGACCACGAGCCAGCTGTAATCCTGCTATCAAAGCTTCATACTCGGCCTCATTATTGGTGGCTTTGAACCCAAACTTCAGTATGGTTGAAGTGTTCCATCCCGATGGTGATTGCAGGATCAGTCCTCCTCCAGAACTTTCTCCAGTGGAAGATCCATCCGTGTGTAAAGTCCAACAAGGTGAAGGATCATCTTCTATTTGAGACAACTTGATGTTTGATGGATCATTATCTGTAGTTGTCGTGAGCTCAACAATGAAGTCAGCGAGAACTTGGGCCTTTATCGAAGTTTGCGACTCATAGCTGATATCATACTCTGCTAGTTCAAGCACCCATCGGGAGAGACGTCCCGATGTGTCTGCCCGATGTAAGATTTGCTTTAATGGTTGGTCGGTCAACACTCTTATCCGATGTGATTGGAAATAAGGACGAAGCCGTCGGGCCGCAACTACTAAAGCATAGGCCAGCTTTTCAAGAGAGAGATATCGGGACTCAGTATCAGTGAGTACCTTGCTTGTATAATACACAGGCTTCTGCAAGTTATCCTCAATCTTCACCAGTACTGCACTGACAACTGCGTCGGTTGCCGATAAGTAAATATAGAGCTCCTCCCCGGGTTGAGGCTTTGCTAACAAAGCGGTGGATCAGAATACTCCTTCAATTTGTATGAATGCCTTCTCGCACTCCTCGTTCCATTCAACTTTGGGAGCTCTTCTCAGTGCTCGAAAGAAAGGAAGATTCTTTTCTCCTGATTTGGATATGAACCTCCCCAAAGCTGCAAGCTGGCCGTTGAGTCTTTGTATCTCCTTGATTGTCCTTGGGGATCTCATTTCCGTGGATCGCCAGATCTTCTCCGGATTTGCTTCAATACCCCAGTGTGTGATCATGAATCCCAGGAACTTTCATGATCGAACTCCAAATGTGCATTTATTGGGATTGAGACTCATTCGGTGCGCTCGAAGCGCACTAAAGGTTTCCTGCAGATCGGCAGTATGTTGTTCAGCACTAGCACTCTTCACCAAAATGTCATCAACATACGCCTCCACGTTTCTTCCGATCTGATCTTTGAAAACCTTATTCACCAACCTCTGAAAAGTTGCACCGGCATTTTCAAGCCAAAAGGCATGACTTTGTAACAATATGTTCCTCTGCCTGTAATGAAAGATGTTTTCTCCACATCGTCTTCCGCCATTTTGATTTGATTGTATCCCGAGTATGCATCGAGAAAACTTAGCATTTCATATCCCGATGTGGAATCTACTAAGTTATCAATTAAAGGCAGGGGGTAGCAATCCTTGGGACAAGCTTTATTCAAATCTGTAAAGTCCACACACATTCTCCACTTGCCTGTGGATTTTTTCACCAATACTACATTGGACAACCACTCAGGGTAATAAACTTCTCGAATGAAGTCAGCCTTCAGAAGCTTGTCCACCTCTTCTTGTGCAGCTTGAAGCCGATCCGGAGCGAAACTTCGTCGCTTCTGTATAACTGGCTTATGTCCCGGATCAACATTAAGTCGATGCTCTATAATCTCCCTTGGGACTCCTGGCATCTCCTCAGCTGTCCAGGCAAAGATATCGGCATTTCTCTTCAAGAAACTCAATATCTCCTCCTGCTGATCTGATGGGAGACTCGCTCCCTATATCCGGGCCGATGCGTTCGGTTGTTCTTCCTTTAAGGGCACGATCCTTAATTTTTCAACCGGAGTTGGCGGCGCTCTTCTCTCTTATCATCCTCTTGCTGAATATCTTCTACAGTGAGAGCTTCTCCAGATCGGGTGCTTCCTTCACCGTGACCTTTGAGCATTGTGGCATAACATCGGCGAGAAGCCAATTGATCACCCTTTACTTCGCCGCAGCCATTGGGTGTAGGAAATTTAATCACCATATGGTATGTTGAGGGAACAGCTTTCAACAGATTGATTGATGGCCTCCCAATGATAACATTGTAGCTCGAAGGACATCGCACAATCAGAAAGTTAATGACAACAGTAGTAAATTTTGGGGGGGTTCCGAGAGTTAAAGGTAGTGAGATCATACCGTCAGGTTGAAGTAGACTCCCATTAAACCCGATGAGTGGAGACCTTATCGGCTTCAGGTTCTCCACCGGTAGCTTCATTTTGTCAAAAGCTGACGAGAATATAATATCCACCGAACTCCCGGTGTCGATGAGGACTCGCTCTACTATGAATACCCCGATCTGGGCCGTAATCACGAGTGCGTCATCATGAGGATAATGAACTCCTCTCAAGTCCTCGTCGGAAAAACAAATTTGCATAGGACTGCGAGGCCTCTTCAAGGAAGTAACATTCTGAACAGATCCAACCGCTCTTGTATGGTTCTTCCTTGACCTTGAACTCTCTCCCCTCAGATCCGGGGCCTCCAAAGAATTCATCACCCGTGTTTCACAAGGAATAATAGGCTGAGGAGGCGGGATATGTTCAATCTCCGGTTCCGACTCCTTTTGTAAGAATTGTTCCAGTTTTCCTTCTCTGACAAGGCCTTAAATAGCATTCTTCAGCTGGATACAATCTTCAGTAAAATGCCCTTTATCCTGGTGGAACTTGCAGAATTTCTTGCTTCTCTTCCTCCTTGGATTATCTTTCATGGGCTGCGGAGGCTTCAAGATTTTCTGATCCTGAATTTGGGAGAGAATATCTTCCAATGAGGTGTTCAGGATGGAGTAGTTGTGGTACTTCTCTCCTCTTTCGAGATCGTACCCCCGATGTGGTGGAGGTCTTCTCTCCTCAAACCGATCAGCTCGGTTCAGATTTCGGCCCCCTTCTCTCCGAGGTTTATCACCTCTCGGAGCTCCTTCTCTCCAATCCCGATATGGCTGAGGATGATGAGTCTTCTTTTTAATTTCTTCAAGCTGCAAAAGATCACTTTCTCGCCACATTGCCTTTACTTCTTCAGAAGCAATATATTTAGCAGCTAAGTTCTGGAAATCCGAGAGATTGACCGGAGGTTCTCTAGTTAAGGAATCCTTAAAGGGCCCATCCTTCAACCCTTTCACAGCTATTCCCACAACTAGAGCCGAATTCATATCTACCATGCCATTCACCTCTTTATTGAAGCTTTACCATGTACCCACGAAGACTCTCCTCCGGTCTTTGTCGGAATCCCAGCAACAGCATGGGATTCTTCTTCAGTTTCCTGTTGTTGGCAAAATTGCAAAGGAAAAGATCAGAGAGTTGTTGAAAATTATGCACAGTCCCCGGAGGAATCCCCCTGAACCAATCGTGGGCATCCCCACTAAGTGTCCGAGGAAAAGCTCGACACATAACAGCTTCAGTGGTCCTGTTGACCATCATTTCATCTCTATAACTCTCCAAGTGCTCCTGGGGGTCAGAAGTCCCGTCGTAAGAGCGAATATTTGGAGGTCTAAAGTGTTCTGGGAAGGGAGCTTCCCAAATTGCCTTTACGAAAGGGGAAGTAATATGTGGAACAAGTTGCTGGACTCGTTCCCTCTCCGTCATATACCGCCGCGGGGGAGAATAACGGCGATATGGTGAGTCAGGCCGTGAAGACCGGCGTCTGGGATGAAAACGGTATGGAGATCGGCCCCGAGGAGAAGGATGCCGATCTGATGAGTGATACCGCTCCCTGGATCGATACGTCAGCGATCGGGTCCTTCTTCTCTGACCGGAAGATTGTTCTGGAGAACTGGAGATCCCCCTCTTTCTCCCTTCTCTACCCTCGTCCCCTCGATTATGGCGATCACGATGATCTGTAGAGTCGAAGCTTCGGTAGAAGGTTCCTTGCTCCGATATCTCTCTGGGGATCGTGCTTGATGTTTAAGGGAGCGATCCACCTTCCTTTCTCCGCTCTCTTTGATAGGCTGTGCATCAGGTGGAACCTTAGTCTGGAAAACACTCTGCTGACGTGCTTCCTGGAGAGCTTGTTTCAATTCTTCGATTTCTTGCGCCATCCTTCTGATGCATTCTGGATCATTCTGAACTCCAACATTTGCTAGAGTAATCTCAGCTCCAGGAGGCACTGCGCCTTCCACTTGAGGGGTTACCGAGACTCCTCTGCCTTCCTCCTGAGATTGGAATCTTTTCGATCTTCTCTGTGTTGCGGCCATGAACTTTTCGTTCTCCTCCCCACGGACGGCGCCAAATTGTTAGTACTAAAATTGGATTTAGGGCCCAATTTCAGCCTAGCAATTGAATTTGTATTTTGAGAGTAGCTATCCTAGTGAGAGATCGAAAGAGAATCCAAGTAAGAAAGAGAAGAGCCAAATTTACGTGGAAAAACCCCTAGGAAATGGGGAAAAAACCACGGGAGAAAGGACTTCCACTATGAGTGATCAAGAGTACAAGAGATTCTACCACCATTCTTCAAATGGAATACGGGAAAAGGAAAATGTAGATCTTGTTTCCAATTTAGCAGAGCTTCGCTACTTGGATCTCAGAATATCCAAATGAGCTGTGATCCTTGCCTTTATAGGCATGGGTTGCGTCTTGTGCTTCTCAATTTAGTCACATTAATGCGCCGGTTGTCGGTCGGCTAAGCACCAAATTTAAGCATCTGAGCTGTCTCTATATCTGTTCTAGAACTTTCTGGAATGCCAGGCTGGTCATAGCTGCCTTTCTTCTAGAAGGCTGAAGGCGATATGGACTATTGCGAACTCTGTTATGCCTGCACATGATTGATGAGCTTCTTTCCGATATCGATATGGACCATAACTATTTCGTCGTATCGGTTATTATCGGATCGGCGTGATGTCTTGTAGCGAGTCAACCCGATCCTGACTAGATGTCCGCATCGGAACTTCGCACTGTAATGCCGATATGAACGTGGCTTAGTCAGATGGATGCCATGTGTCCCACTAGTTTCACCCCTATCATATTAATTGGTTGGCATTTTCACAACTCTTTCTCTATCGAAACATTGAGCCCATGGCCCAATAAAGTATCAGTCTCATAGGCGGACACGCTATTGGGCCGTCGATGTTTTAACAAACCCTAGGGTTTAGAGAACAATTCCTATATAAACCCCATCGGAGTTCTTCTCATTCTCATCTCCATCTCTACTCCGCGCCTCGCCTCCATTCGTCGTCTATCTTCTCCTCTGTTCTTACATGAAATCCTTAATCATAAACCCTCGATGACGAGAATCCGAGCAGACGGGCGGTCTGAATCTGATGCCGTGTTGAATGTCTGCAATTTTAGCTTCTCTAAAGCATCCGAGAGGGTACTCTCCTCTTTGAATCCATCTTGAACCCTGGTTTATTCTGGTTTGAGTTGTTTTCGTTAATTTTCTCTCTGGGACGAGGATTTCGATCTCCATGATCTGTAAAGCTTCTCTTGATCCCTGATCTGTAGATTTTCTAGGGTTATTGCGCCAGTTACCCTCTTCTCGGGTTCTCTTCTGTTGCCCGGGGAGATATAACGGGTGCGGAGATCGTTTGGGTCGGCTTACCAGCCCATTGCACCATTTTCTTTGCTATGGCGTCAAATGGATCGACCTAGATCTTTCATTGCTAAGATAGCCATTGACATGGGTTCTGTATTTCTTTGTTTTATTTCGGTTTTCGCTGATTTTGGAATGGCAAATGATGAATAGTATCTTATCCTACACACTGAATTTTTTGTGTGGACTCTATACTCCGCTTATTATCTGATGCCATTCCTCATTCACCTTCTTGAGCTTTTTGGTTTTTTTTCTCCTGTCCTTCTATTTCAGATCACTGCTAATGAAATGATTTATTTTGTTCATTGATGTATTTCATTATACTCTATAGTATGTTGGTGTTTGAAGAGCTTTGTTCTTCAATATTTGTAATTTAAAATCCTAAAATCGAGGGTGATAATGCTTACTAACTAATTAAAATTTGCCCTTTGTAACCTTGAATTTACTTCAAGAGGAACTGCAAGGTTTAACATTTGACAGGGAATCTGTGTTGGGGAATTAAAGACACAGGTGATTCTGGTTGTGTGTTAAGGGGATGGTGGCAAATTTGTGTTTTGTCATACATTTGTTCGTGTACAAAAATGTCCTAATAAAGAAGGGAGTGGTTCTTTATTCGTATCAATGTCATGACCACCGTATGATTTGTTTGCCTAATTTGTGGCTTGTAATTTTTTCTTTGTCCAACATCATTTGGTATGCTTGAGTGGTTCTGAATTTGTTCAAGCTTATTAAAGTTTATTTGCATTTCTACTTTTTTACATTGATGATTAATTTGTTTGGACTGATTCAAGGTATATTATCTATCACTGATAGGAACGGTTATTTGTATGGTGTGACATTGGATTTTATTTATCTATTTATTTTATTTTATTTTGTTCTTGTGGTGGCTGCAAATGATGCATATTATGTTATCCTACACTCTAAAAAGTATTTGTGGACAATATTCTCTGCTTATTATCTGATGCCACCATGAACCCTGCAACATAGTTCTTTTATTTAGCACCATGATCTGTTCTCTAGCATGTGCCTTTTGACGGTCCTACATTTTCTCAAGTTCTATGACTAAATATGACCAGCTCATTAATTGCTTGCAGAAAATGGTATTTGCTTTTATTTTGGGAATTATTTATTGTGGTTTCGCACAAAAATTTCTTGCTATGATGAAGTTGCTAAATCAAGTCTCGACAAATGATATATTACTGTGATATATAAGCGTCTTCTGAGCACTCCTATTTGGTTTATTACTTCATATTGTTTGTTTGAGTTGAGTTTGTGTTTTATTGTTGGATTCTGATCACTATTCTTACAAGTCTGTTAGCTGTAGTAATGGCATGCCAATCTAGTTTTTTTTTTTTTTTTTTGTCTTCTGAAGGTTTAATGCTTGGCATTCTAGATTTTTGTTGACTCTCTCAAATCTCAACTTCAACTGAAATTTTGAGATCCTGGAAAACTTGTAACGTCCTATTTAACCCTAGCCTTGTTAGCAGTTGTTTGTGGTTACTATCTTGTTTTTTTAACTTGGCTTCTTGTCTTGAGGTAATCTGCATGCAATAGCTTACAAATCAACATTTAATTGTTAAATTCTATTTTGATTGCATATATGGTAAAGATAATAGGCTTCTCTTCTGCTTGTGTGGGTTATAATTAAATATTGTAGGATTTAGCATTCTACATGAAATCATGAATTTCAGTGCTTTTTACTCTATAGCTTATGATAATCTTTGGTATTTTTTTAATCTCTGAAATCCTGTCTATTAGTGTTAAAATGCAATTTTCATAGTCTTTGCCTCAAGGTATACCTTTCTCATTGTGTTCTATTTTAGTTTGTTGTATTGTTTTAAAGTGTACATTTATCAGGATACTCTACCTCCTACTCATTTCCTCAACTCTTTTAAGCAATGCCAGTGGACTCTTTTATCAAGCAGTTGATTCAATACCATTGTATTTTCTCTGTGTATAATTTCTTAAGTTCCTTATAAATGTATGGAACCTTGAAATTATTGTTCTCATGGAGAAGAGAAAAGTAAATTTTTTCCCAAGATAATGATTAGATGAATGAAAAGTGTTTGTGATGGTAAATTTATCCTTGAAAGGATTAGTGCTAAAATATCATCACATTGTTAAGATATCTACATATGGTCATATGGGACAAAGATTTCAGGGGTTGCAAGCAAGTTAGTATGGTTGGGAGATTATCTATAAGTAGGAAAGATTTCAAGAAGGTTTATGTGGAAGAGCTTGTTTGCCAAAATTCTTTAATCAAGCAATTTGTTATTAGTCCCGTAGTGTAGGTATAATGTCTGATATCATGTCGATTGGAGTTCTATGAAATGTTTGAAAGTTTGGAGTTCCATGAAATGTTTGAAAGGTATATAAACCAAGGTATTAACCACATTCATTAAAAAGGCTTAATAAGGTGCAGGTGCAGTGGTAGTAATAGGTGTTATTTGGACAGTACTTGAGTTATATGATGAGTTTTTTTAATATGTCATCCTTTCAAAAATAGTCAAATCATTTGTCACTTCTTATTTTTCAATAATATCATGTATTTTAATGGTAAAATGTATTTATTATGATTATTATTAGGATTATTCTTCTAAAAAAGGTGATTTTTTTAAATAAAAATCTAATTATTTTGTTTTATTTTAAATATTTTATAAATAACTTTTTTAAATGGAAATTTTATTAAACTATCATATGGTTTGTTTTTTTATCAATTCGATACCTATGGTTTGACTTTGATCACTTTAGTATCCCTTGTTGTGCCTTATGAGCATATTGATGCCATCCTATTAAAATTGCTAACGTGACAACAAAAATATAAAATGGTATTTTTACCTCTTATATAAAAACATGATATCATCAACGTATTAAAATAATTTTTTTGTATAAGAAGTAAAAAAGTCATTTTATATATATTTTTTTGGAGAAATTACACTAAACTACCCCGCTATTGTCTCTATATCAATTCAGCATGGTTTAAATCAGAATAATTTAAGACTGTGACTTTACTCCGTGAAAGCAAAAAGGTCTTAAAAAACTTAACCCTAATATTTCAATACGAGTATTTAAAAATAGAAAAAAATAAAAAAACTCAAAAAATACTAAAAAATAGGAAAACATAGAAAAATTTAAGAACAGAAAATCCGATATACTAAAAACTTAATAAATAAAATCAGGAAATTATCAAAAAAAATACAAAATCTTTAAAAATCCAAAAAAATAGAAAACTTATAACCCCCCCTCCAGAAAATTGCTTAAATTCAAAAATAAATAAATAAATAGCATCTTTAAACCCCCAAAAAATTAGAAAAAACTTTTAAAATAATCCGTAATCCAAGAAATTCCAAAAAATAAAAATAAAATAAGTTTAGAAAGTTCCCAAAAAAACAAATAACAAATAAAAAAACCACAAAACTATTTTTAAAAAACATAAAAATTTGAATTTTTTTTAATAAGTGTAGAAAATCCCCAAAAAAATCCACAAAATCCCCTAAAAAACTAAAACAACCTAGAAAAATTTGTAAAATTCCATAAATTTCCCAAAAATCCCATAATTTTGAAAATTAAAAATATATAATTAGAACCCAAATTTGTATATAAACTTCAGATTTTTCAATATTATGGGATTTGTTTTGGGATTTTATGAAAATTTTGGAATTTTTGGCAAATATTTTTAGATTTTTCATGAATTTTCTCGCTAGTTAAAAAAAAAATCTATGTTTTTTTAGTTTTTTAGGGTATTTTGTTGTTCTTTGTGGATTTTTTTTGCATTTTTTTTTTACATATTTTTCATATTTTTCTTTATTTTTAAAGATTTTTTTGGTTTTTTGGGAAATTTATAAGCTTATTTTATTTTTATTTTTATTTTTTGGAATTTCTTGGAATACGGAATTTTTTAGAAGTTTTTTCTAGTTTTTTGGGGTTTAAAGATTTTATTTTATTTATTTATTTTTGAATTTATAAGGGATTTTTTGGAGGTTTTATAAGTTTTTCTATTTTTTTTGGATTTTTAAAGATTTTATGTTTTTTTTTTGGGTAATTTCCTCATTTTATTTATGAAGTTTTTAGTATATCGGATTTTCTGTTGTTTAGAATTTTTTAAAAGTTTTCCTATGTTTTCTTATTTTTTTAGTATTTTTTGAATTTTTTTAAATTTTTTCTATTTTTTTTAATTCCACATTAGCAAATATTAACTGTGTTAAGTTTCTTGGTATCTTGTCGACTTGAGAAAGTATGTACTAAATCATACAACTTAAACCACAAACCTCGAATTGATATAGATGCAAACCACATAGTTTAGTGTAATTTCCTTATTTTATGTCACTAAGAATAATTTTAAATTGCTAAGCACTCAATACGCTTTCATAGTATGCACCACATAGTATTAAAGTTCTCAAAGTCAAACCATATGCATCAAATTGATAAAAAGACAAACCAAATGATAGTTTAGTGAAATTTTTTTTAATGTATATTATTAAAAATTTTAAAAAGTATATGTTGATTATTTTTTTTTATAAATTTATTTGTAGATTCCTTAATAAACTTATAATTTACTTATAACTATTTTCAAATTTTTTTAATTATTTATCAATTATGGGTAAATAATAATTATGAAAAAAATATCATCTTTTATTTTTTAAAATATTTTTAAAATATATATTTTTTAAATTATTTAAAACTTTTGGTTGTATAGTTAATCTGGGTAGCAAGTAAAATAAAAATAAAAGAGGGGTTATGTGGTGTTATTTAAAAATGAGGGAGTGATATCATCATGTTCCCAACAGCCTCTCTTTTTACCTGCCTTCGTTTTAATAATATTTTTCAATGTCTTTGAATCTTTGCCATTGTGGCTGTTTGTGAACCTTCCAATAAGAAAAGGTAAAAGGTTCAATGGGAGGAGGTCCTATTTTTGTCCAATTGTGGCTTATTGGAGCTGGAGTTTTCATATTGTCAATGTTTTATATATATTTTTTTTTCAACAATTGCCTTATTCTCATCAGTATTGGCTGATATTTGAAAACTTTTTTCCTTTCTAAGTTTATCAATCCCAAAATTTATTTTCTTATATTATATTATTTATATAATTTAGACTTTTATCAAATTGATCGTATTGTGTTTTTGTAAAGTTATTTCAGGTGTCAGGGGGGATCGCGTGAGTTTACTCCGCGGCGCCGTTGGCCACGTCCCTGACTGTTCCCGTGAGTGGGGGTCTTTATGGCCTTAGTAAAAAAAAAAAAGTTATTTAAGGTTTAATGATTTAATAGAAAATAAGATCAAGTATTTAAATTTTTTATTCCATTTAATAAAAGCCATTAAATCATTTGCTAGGTGGCATTTTCATTTATTGGAAATTCAGATAAAATCGGGTTTTTAAACTGGCTTGAGTTTGCTGTTCGGCCTTTTTTTTATAAGAAAAATTAATTAATAATTTAAAAGTAGTTTATACATAAAAAATATTAATAGTTAGTTAAGAAATATAAATTTAATAACCTTTATTTATACTAATTAATTTTAATTAATTTAAAATTTAGTTTTAATTTTTTTTTTTCTTTCAAAACCTTGATCACAGTTGAATCCTACTTCTACCAATTGGCTTATCTACAGGTTCATATAAAATGGTAATAAATCAAAATAATATCTTTTGAGATTTTCTTAAAATGCATGCTAGAAATAATATAGAAATCAAAAAGAATGTGGTAATTTTGGAATACTTCATTTTTTGTTAGTGTTAAATTGCTTAAGTACCCCTTCAAAATTACATATTTATTTAAATACTTCTATAAAAGTATTATTTGCTTGCATAGTCCTCCAAAACTATTTTTTTTGCTTATTTATCTCTGCCGTTAGCCGCTCTTAAAATTTTTAGGGTTAATTATAGTTAAAACTTAACCACAGTTAAAAAATTATATAATTATCCTAATTTTTTTTATTTATTATATAAAATAATTAATTTCTACAAAATAAGAAAAATAAATTAGAGGGGTATATAAGTAAATCTAATTTAATAATTTGTCATTTTCCATCCACCGGGTCAACTCATATAAACAAAATTAGTTGATTTGTAGCAAGTAAATATCATTTTATAAAAATATTTAAATAATTTCAAAGTTTTATAGGGGTATGCAAGCAACAACCCTTTTTTTATTTAAGGTTGAAGATCATGAAAATATCTGTATGATTTTATATTAGCCTGTTGTTCAGAATTTTAAAAAAAATAATAATTGTATAATAATAAATATCTTTTACGTTACACTATCACCACCGTTTAAAATTAAAATATACTTGTTATGATTTTTAAAATTAAAACATTAAAAATTTAATTTTTTTTATAAGTATGAATTTAATTTTTTGATTTTTTTATATTATTTAAAACCAAAACTATATATATATATATTGTCCCGAATTAATCAAACCGAACCAACCTGCGGTTGAAAACCTAAGTTTGGCACATCAAGAGCATGCGTGCTCTCACGCTTAGAGCGCTCCCCATGAGAATAGTCGCTCGACTCTCGAGTTTAAACCTCCAGAGAGCTTCATTCCTCTTTTCGCCCTCTCCTCAACTCTTATGCCAATCACTATGCTCCAATGCTGCCGCTCCCTCTCTTCTCGGATTGCCCCCGTCTACCGATTTCTCACGCAAAGCGTTTACTTCAATCTTGGGGATGATTTCTCGTGGCTCTTCTACCCCAATCTTCGGGTTTGTTTGTTTGTTTGTTTGTTTTTTTTTTTTTTTTTGTTTATCATCTGATTGATTGTATTGTTGTTGTTGTTGTTGGCGCTGATGATGATGATGTCTTCTTGGGTGGTTTTGTTTTGTGTGAACTTGAAGGTGTTTTGGATTTTGAATTAGTTGATGATTCAAGATTGTTGGCATCTGAAATTTTGGGGGAGAAATCTGTTTTTTATTTAAAAAAAAAAACTTCATTTGTTGTGTTTAATGAATTTTATGGTTAATCAGGTCAGTAATTATTGATATTGAGAAATCTGTTTTTTTTTTTTAAAAAAAAAAACCCTTCATTTGTTGTGTTTAATGAATTTTATGGTTAATCAGGTCAGTGATTATTGATATTGAGATGCCTTAATTTGTGTTGCTATATTACTTTGTTTTGCTTTTTTTTTTTTTTTGTCTGGTGTGTTATGTACAAGGTTGTATGTTGATCTATCTTTGTTTTTCTGGGTGAGCAGAGACTCCAAACTTCAATTTTTTGGAGATTCACACTTGGATTGTGCTGGTGTTTGCTCCATCTATTCGTTACTCTCGTGCATGTTGGGTCATATCTGACTCATGTGCTTGTGTGCTATATCATCTCAAGTGGGTTGCTGGGGATGTATCAGAACCTGGACTTGAGTAATCTTAAATATCTTGGTATTGTTGTGGATAGTGAAGAAGCAAGGAACACGGTTAGAATCAAGCGGCTTTTGTGCTGGTTGTCAAGCACTGGTGTGAAGAAAGTTATCCTGTATGACATGGAAGGTGAGCATGATATTAAATGAGATGTAGTTATTTTGAAGTAATGGTTAGTGTATCAATTGACAAAAAGTTTTGTTTACAATCATAACCAAACTTTTAACGAGTGCATGAATCACATAGCCAAGACCAAATTTTTAATGCTGATAGTTGTGCAGCCTCTATCATCATGGCCAATCATTTTCATGAGATAGATAGTCCGACATTATATTGCTTGTAGCATAAGTCAAAATCAATCTCAACCCTTATAGGAGTTGAATTGAATTAGTTTTTACGAGTAAATTTTGCTAGCCTCTATTCCCTAACGAATATTATTTTTTTGTTAGAAAAAAAAAACATTTATTGTTTCTTGTGACCAATTTCGTCTGTTGATTTTTAATTTTAAACTCTAAAATGTTAATTAATTGCTATTTGTAGAGATAATGCAGTTTAATTGACTTCTCAAGATCAAAGAATCGAGAGTAAGGATGGGATAGAGTAATGTTATTCGTACAAAAGAGACTTTCCAAATAGAAAAACGGATGATTGATAGCTATTCAAATTATTTCGAGATGGTGATGTTGATGATTTCATGAAAAGTTAATGACTATTAATCATGATGTCTATTTGGTAAGTCTCTTTTACAAATAGCATTACTCAAGTGATATATTTAACTTGATAGTTCTATTAGCCTGAGCTTGGAAACTCATTAGATAAATAAATATATTCCTAAATGAGTTAGTAATAGTACCATTCTAGAGATGCTTATTCATTTTGTCTGGACCTAGCTTGGAGAAGCGTGTGCTGCAATTTAACATCTTAATTAATTTTGCAGTCAATATAAGAAATTGTCAGTGACTACTCTAGTTAATGTAGGATTGGTATTCTGTAACAGATATGTATCATACCCTTTTTGTTCATTAATAAATACAAATAGTTTTTCTTGTTGCATCCTTGTTTTTTCTGGAAAAATAGGTTGACTATTCTTGTGTAATGTTGATCTAGATTCATGTTTTGTATCTTACACTGTCACATTTGCTCGGTTAGGTGTGCTGAAGAAGTCTATTGAATCTGATCAGAGTTTCAGCAACTCAAACAATACATCATGTTTTGTAAGTCATTGACCTTGAAATTTTTATTTTGTACTTCAGTTACCAAGAATCTTGTTAAAACTGGGAACCATGTACTTATGGCATGGGTCTTCTGTAATCTTGAGATAATATTTCCATAATATGGAAAACAAAACTTCACAATCATAGGTGGGATGCTGATCAGAGGGTTGTAACTTTACTTTTTGATCAGGAAGGGATGACAATGGAATTGCTTTCTTTTTCTGATAATAAAGAAGCGGTTGCTAAAGCGGCTAGCTTCCTGTGTTCTAAATATTTGAAAAGCAATCATTCAGACGCAGATAGGGTTGAGCCAGTTTTCACTGAAGCTGACATGGCCAATGCTCTAACAGCAGTGGGTATGTTCTTATTCTAACCAGTTAGATTTTTCCCATTTCTAATATTGCTCTTGAAACTTTTCTGACTATTCGATTATCTTTTTGTTTAGTTGATTTTCATTTACTTTATATCTTGAAATAATATACTCCATCTTTTAGGTTGTGGAGGACCAGATCCTGATCTTCTTCTTGTTTATGGACCTGCTAGATGCCACTTAGGATTCCCTGCATGGAGAATGCGATATACTGAGATTATGTGAGTATTTTACAATGTTATCATTATTCTTTTCTCATGTATCTATTACCCTATTATAGTATATTTGTTTCAAGTTATTTTTGTGTACTTGTAAGAATCCACTGAGCCAGTAGTTATATGCAAACTGTCAATATCCCATTTTATCATTTAAAGTCAGTTTTTTGAGACTCCAAACACCAATCTTATAATCCCATTCTTGAAGTTCATTTAGTCACTGGCAAACATCTAAATTCCCAAAAACCAAGAGGAACAGAAAAATAAGCCAAAATGAGAAAACCTTTATGTAGGGGGAAGCATAGAAACATCGTCTTAATTATACATAGAAGATTAGGGTTCTGTGAATAAATTATTTTCTCTTGGGTAATCTAGTGACACTTCAGTGCCTACTTTTAAGAGAGCTTGACAATAAAAATTGAATCCCTTGATTCAGAATTCCAATTATATCTGGTGATGGTAGTGATTGCCTATAACAGAGATAATGTAGATTCTAGAATGATTACAATTGCCAGTGAGGTCATAATTTAGAGATCTTAGTGAGAACTGTCAATAAGGAAAGAAACTTAAGTTGATATGTTATGAGGAGGATGAGTTTTGAAGATATAAGGATTTGAATGGAAAGTAGTATCATCAATGGTCAGTATAGACTTCATGTCAAAGTTATGCTTCTAACTGAAATGGGCAATATTGGAATTTAAAAATAACTTCCATATCTTGGTCGGGCCTTACATAGGCAACCCCATTGCTACATAAACAGCAATCCAGCTGATCTTAGGACCCTGCTTGTCTTACAATAAAATTAGATCTTTTTTAAAGGTAATCCACTTTTAACACAATGAAAATCTAAATATTATTCTACATAACTACCTAACAGACCATGTTCAGCATATGTTCTTAAATCTGTAGTGCTCAAGTACATCATCTGGATCAAGAACTCCTAGAAATTTCAGTCAACAGAAGCTCAATAAGTATACTTCATTTATGCCCTTAGAGATGTGACAATCAATTGTGGTGTCTCATCTTTGTGGCCTTCTTGTTAAGACTCATTGAAGCAAATATAACAAATTTGCAAGAATTGGTCTTTAGATAAATGATAAGGATAAGTTGCAACATTGACAAAGAATTATTAATTTCTAATAGTTATTAAAAGTGATGTATTTTTCTTATCGGATTGCTTGCCCCATAGATTCTTCCCTCTTGCATTTAGGATATTTTATACCAAAAATATAGATTTTCCGCATAGAAAAAAACCTGGAAAGGTTGTTTATGAATAATTTCTTTGTAATTCTAATATGCCACTATACTAAACTTCTGTTTCTGGTACAAAGAATATTTTCTAAGAGAGAGTCATAGGATAATTTCAAGTGTCTCACTAACATTTCTAGGAAAGTCATTCTCCCATCTCAAGGTTTCACCATTTCTAATAGCCTGTTTTCCAGGGCCTCTGTGCTCCTACATGAAGATATCCATTGCTGATTGGACTCCAAGAAATGCAATGATTTTCTCCCCTATATTTTCTAGTTGCTTCAAAGACTCCTGTGATGGCTTCACCATCCCTCAAGGAGCAACATCTAATATCCTGATTTTGGAGATGGCAGCATTTGAGCGCTTCTCTTTGTAGGGTTTTCAGTCTTATCCTTGCCAAGTTATCTTTGCTGAAAAATTCTCCTTCAGTGAGGGCTTGGGGTTGTTTTTTCTTCCTGTATGATTCCAAGGGTGGACTATGATTTTCTGAGTAATCTGATTGGCATGTTACATATCATAACTTGTGAATCTTAGGAGCAGCTGGTTTTACAGTAAATGTGGTCATATAGAGAAATGGATACCACATAAGGTCATTGAGTGCAACCTGAGATTACCATGTTTGATTGGTTGTTCTATTTGTATCAGTATTGTCCTCTGATTCCGAGGCAATAGGTCACTTGTACATGAAAACCTTCCACTAGTAGAAGCAACAATTATGTTTATGTTTTCTGTCTTCTGTGTTGTCATCGCAAGGAAGCCATGGTTTTCAAACTAGTAACAAATTCACTTGAAAAAAATCATAATTTGGAATTTGACCCAATGCAATCTCTGGACTGCATTTATCTTTTCTTTTTCTTTTCTAGGGCATTTAGAAGTAAGGATTTCTTTATTTGATTTTTCACTTGGTTCTATGATGTCTCTTAATTTCTGATAACTGTTGTTTCTGTTTCACAGACACATGGGGTCATTGAAAACCATGAAATATGGTGCCATTGTGAAGACCATTTACGACTTCTCAAAGAAGCACCAGAATTATGGTAAGTGGTATAAATATGAAATTCCATTAATCACCAGAGACTACAATGTAACAAGTTCTCCTCTCTGTTTATTAGGTACTTGATAGAGATGATATCATAGTTAGCCCGATCAAAGATATGGTGATCACATTGAAGGAAAAGGATTCATTTCTTGGGACACCCTTGGATTGAACCACAAGAAGGACCTTGTTTGCTGCTGGAAGAAACTTATGTTTTTTTTTTTTTTTTTCCTTTTCTTTTCATATGTTATTGGTGAGAAGCCAATTTCTTACAGGGAAGCATCAATTCCAGTCATGTAGAGTTAATGAAAAAGTGCTTGCACTTTATATAAGATGCATAATTAAGTTATATATTACTGAACCTTTTATATTATTCCAGTATCTGTGGTGCCAATGAGGAAAAAAATCAAGTATTATTTAGTAACGAAAAGATGATTCTATCATTGAAGGCGAATTTTTGGTGTATATTCAAGGCCAAGAGTGGTATCATACTTGAATCAATAAGCCAACCAAACAGATGTAAACAACCTGCTTTATATTGTAATTTATAAATAAATTGATTGGTGATTGGTCTCTTAAATTATAATTAAACAGAATAACCTGTTGAATGAGTTAAGCAGTCTTGGTTTGTCCCCTCTTTGCTTTGAGCACTTGAATGAAAGCCGAAAATTAGAAGCCTATGTTCTTCTCATAACTATTGAAGTACTTACAACATTCTCAAGTCAGGATTCAACTTGTACACTAGAACATTTTCATCTACTTTCATTGGTTGAACCAAATAGTTCGAATGGAATACAGCTCTTAACGGTCATGTTTATCACGGCTGTGATCAGCATCAGTACTTCCTCTTTGATTCTTGATCCCCTGAACACCAGATACTGCATCAGAGCTGACTAGTTCGCCAAACCGAATGGAAGAAGATCCAGGTGGAAGACTTGGCACATTGAATTGCCAAGGATGGGAGAATCTCTTAGAAGATGAGAAAACTGGACTTTGGGCTACTGATCGAGCATTGTTACCAGCCTTTGAGTCTCTATCAACCTTTTGCTCACATTCAGATAACATTGATCTGGTCTCACCTGCATTGATGCCCTGATCACTCTTCTGATTCTTCGATGCAGTAAATGGCACATGTGGCTGCCAGAAGGCTACCTGATTCAAGTCCCTTGATGATGGAGGAAGACGACCATGAGGGTTGCTTCGGTTCTCCACTTCCTCTTTGACTCTCACCTGATGTTCACTCTCCATAGCATCTGGGGCTTTACTCGATTTTGGCATTTCCGGGTGCTTATCTTTATCTTGATGTGTGTTCGGGTGAGGTATCTCAACTATATCTGCTTTAGGAGTTGATCGGCCTGAGCTGATGGCAGTCATCGGAAAAGCCTTTTCAGGTGGAACAGCTGGAGTGTAATTAGGGGGGAGCAGATCATCCCAATTCTCTAACAGTTCCTTATAGACTTTGCGAAGAGTGACCTCTGTAAGACCAGTAACCTTACAAATCTCAGCCTGGGTTTTGCGCTTATCTTCTAGTTGGCATGCAAGGTATATAGCAGCAGCAGAGATGCTGATCGGGTTCCTACGAGTGCAGAAACATTTATTGACGACAACTTCTCCAATATGTGCTGCAAGTTCCTGTGAGAATTACATGACATGGTGAAGGGAGACTATTACTAAATTTCAAGGGGGTTGTCGAATGAGAGATACCTGAGCAGATTTGTTAAGCTGGAGGAGAGTGCAAAATCTTGGCATGTGAACTGCTATAGAATTGCTGTTGATAGGCTGGCTTAGTTTTAAAGCTTCGCCCAAGATTTTAATATACTTCCCGATTTCCTTCTGAGGCAGGTTGCTGGCAGCAGAAATTTCCTGCAAGGGAATGAACAAACTCAAACCATGACAAGCCAGATTATAGACAAAGTGGGAAAATATTCTAGAATTTAAGAATCTTGCCATTCAATCGAACACATGGACAAAGTTCAAAGGCAATTTTTCTAACACAACCCACGTATCAGAACAAGGTGAGGATTACTCTAGAAAGGCTATATATATACTTGCTGCCCTCTATAGGACAACAAATGTAACACTATGAAAAGCATAGTGCAGAAGCTTGCTATTGACTTGCATTCCTAGAACCAAATCTTCCGGTCTAAAACGCAAACTGCATAATAATTGATAACATGGTTTCCTAGCAACTAAAGCTGAAGCGAATGTAAGGAATAATTGCAGGAAAACTATTCTTGGTTGTTTCTAATGGTTTTATCAATTCTAACAAAACATATCTTTAGGGCATTCTAAATTCAGAAAATATTACAATCCATCGGTTTATTGGAGATAGGCCTCATTGAGTGAAATCCAGCGAACTCACCAATAAAAGTTCAATAACCAAAAAACAAACTACAGATGGGGAAACTGCTTCACAACCATAATACACTTTATATTTATATCTTCAATTGTTCAATGAATATCTAGTGTCTATGCCAATCAAGATTACATGAGTTTACTTTAGCTAATCTAAAAAGCCACTATCAAAACCAGGAAAAAAAGCGTTATAAATCATATATTATTACCAATACAATCAATATCCAGACAATCCGACAAATCACACGTAACGACAAGCCAGCATAATTTTTCAACATTCAAGGACATTGGTGATGGACATAATATGCCAAAACTACACATTAAGTCACTCTTCAATCTCAGTATGACATTATATCCCACTCCTAAACCTCGGAGTTACAAAAATCCCGTACGTCATCTGTTCCTATTTCAAAGTATCCAAAATGAGATCAGATCCCCTTAAATGGAAAAATTTAGTGCCACTAGTTATCTTCTTTGTTTGGCATTGTGAATGAATATTCTTTATATCATTTAACCACAGGCTTAAAGGTTTCACAATTCTCCACAAAGTGGAAAACACATTAGTTAATAACTATGCAATCTCAAATTTGTGATTGTTTCACAGACAAACTAGAATTCCTTTGCTCAAACATCAGCATCATGAATTTATGACAATAGAGAACTCTTTGCAGTTCATCTGACAAGCATCATATCCCACCCATCAGAGGAACATTGAAACTAAATACAAACCAAAAGACAGACCTCAATTTCTCATTTTGATTAAAAAGCAGATAAATTTAGCAGTAAGAAAATGGTGGATGAATCCAATCCCACAGATCACCAGAACACTCACAGTAAACACCAACAAAATGATAGATCTCAATTTCTCAGTTAGATGAAAAAGAAGCTAAATTTGGCAGTAAGAAAAGGGTGGAAAAATGAAATCATACACATCAATGGCAATCTACACTAAATACTAGCCACAAGATAGTTTCCGGTTTCTCATTTCAAGTTAAAAAAAAAGCTAATTAAGAATCAAACCCTTACTCTAAACACCAACCAAAAGATAGGATTTCAATTTCTCAGTACGATGAAAAAATAAGCTGAATTGGAAGTAAAATTTCGGTTTCTCACTTAGATGAAAAAAGAAGCAGCTAAATTTGGTAGTACCTGCAAGGTGCGGGGCTCCTGGGCCTCGCGTATGGCCTGGACGAGAGCGGCGGTGGCGAGGGCCTCAACACTGCGATTCCTCAAACACGTAGCTGACGAGCAATCGCGGAAGAGCTGAAAGGCGTGGTCGGCGATGTCGCGATCGAGGGCGAGAATGGACGAGACGTCGATGATCTGGAGGTAGGCGCGGAGGTGGTCGAGGGAGACAAGGGGGTCAGGAGAGGGATCAGAGGGCTCGGCAGCGAGGGCACGCTCGAGCTCAGCGAGGGCACCGGAGAAGGAAGAGGCGGAGCGGGCCGCCACCGGGTGAGGCTCAAGGGAGAAGGTGGAGAAAGCGGTGATGAAGCCGGTCGGGTGGAAAGGATCATCATCGGTGCCGGCGGAGGCATCTCCATGGATGGATTCATGGTGATGGGGGAGGTCGGGGAGGACGAGAGGGAGAGGGGAGTCGATGACGCGGAGGTGGAAGAGGGGGTGAGACTGGGACTGACGCTCCTCGACGACCCGGCCGCAGGAGCAGCACTCGGTGATGCTCCGGCCGGAGGCGGCGGTGGCGCAGCGGCCCTGGCCGCCGGGGCAGTACGGGCAACGCACCGTCCACATCTCGCGAGCACCCCTCAGCTCCCTTTCCTTCTTATACTTTCCGAAAAGCAGCCATTTTTTGGTAGTCTAGGGATCTAAATTGAATATATAGTCTCTAAGGGGGCTTTCTGCATAAAACCATTAAGTGCGATATTTATAATTTTTCTTTTAACTTTTTCTTCTATCTAATGACTTAAAAATTATTAATTTTTTTAAGGAGGGTTAATGTGAAAATTTTCCTAACCCCGTTATCCATCGTATCGTATGCGCACTTCTTCACTCCGGATAGCGCAAAAGATAAACCAAGGCCCCGCGCATCGCCATGGCCGCTTCTTCGTCTCTCTCCGCCACCCTCGGCCTCCTCCCTCTTCGTCCTTCCTCCTCTTCGGCCTCGCCTAACCCCAAGCTCTCGCTTCAGCTTCCTCTCCAGGCCCCCAAGTCTCTCCCCAGCATCCGCTCGCGTGCGCCCTCGTCGTCTTTCCGGGTCCTCGCTGCAACGGACGTCGTTGAGTCCCAGGAAACCCTAGATGCCTCGGAGGGTTCCACTGGCTTAGAGGTCTGGCGATTCTTTGCCATTTTTTCTTCCGTTTTCTCTTGATTTTTTTATTTTTTTATTTTTTTTATTTATGGGAATGGTGCTAAATTGGGTGTTTCTTTTGTGAGAAGATTGCCGGAGCCGAGATTCCGGAGCCATCTGCTATCATGGGTGATGCTGAGAAGGTATTTGTGTCTTAATTGCTTGTTACTTGAGTACAATGGGTGACTAATTCTTTAAAAATGCCTTTTTTTTCTGGTGTGTGTGTGGGGGTCTCTTTTTTTCGTGCTCTACTGCTCTTTCTAGTGTATAATGTTGATTCTATAAGTAATTTAGTGAAATTTTTGTTGCAATTTCCCTTCTGTTTTTATTGATGTTGTGAATGTTTTGCCAATTGCCAGTTGTCTACTTCAGCTCTGTTAAGGTGGTTGTATGTTCTTTTTCAAATTTGGGCAGAACCTGTGGAACTTGTATTCAGGGTTTTGATTTTTTTTTTTTTCCCTTCTATTTTATCTGTAAATCAGAGTCTGTGAGGAGGTATCTGGTCTTCTACCTCTAGTTTTTTACCTCTTCTTTATTGCAGTATTTCTATGCAACCCAATGCAGTTGATATGGAGAAGAATGCATGTCTAGCTTCTATTCTGGATCAAAACTTGTGTTTTTCTTTCAGTTAGTTTTTCTTTAGTTTTAGACTTCTACTAAGGTAGGCACCTTTCTCTTCTCCAAAATATCTTATGGAGCCTAGCTTTATTCTAGATATCTGTTTGAACTTTGAAGGTTGTTTAACAGCTTCATGGGAGAAGTTGCCTTTCTGAATGGAGTTTGTCTCCCATTCTTCATCTCCAATCATGGTTTTTAGTTGCTAAATTGGCCATACCAAGGTGAACTTGCTGGAGCTGGCAATCATGTTGCCCCCATTCTTCATCTCAATTCCACCTCTATATAATGTCAGATTATATTTTTCAGCTTTGTTAAGTATGCTGCTTAAGTTTTTCCTTCTGGTGATATTTCTCAATAAGAGAGTGCTTTTTCCATGTTGGTTTATGTCGAATGCTTTAGAAGCACTAAAGCACCAATGGATTATTTTCAACCAAGTGAATACTCAGAGGGAGGTATTCTTAGTTGCCTTCGCTTTTGCTCTTAGTTATTTACTTGTGCTTTATAATTTTCCTCATAAAACTTCATGTGTAATATCATATCTCCATGTTGATTGAAGTGATGGCATTTTCTTTCCTCCTTCTACACTGATATTGTTATAATTGATTGTAAGGGACGCAATGGCTTATAAAAGGCTAATCAGTAATAGCCCTGATATAGCCTTACCATTACTATCTTCCTCCAGATTTTGGTCCTTTAGATTTTTGCACATATAAATGTAAGAAGTGCTAGCATGAAAAGATGCATAACATATTCACTTGACTCTCTATAGATGCCAATAAGGTTTTCTTCACGTTTGACATTTGGACCTATTAGGATTTTTTTTTTTGGGTGCTGAATGCAAGTGTCTTGGATCACTTAATGTGTGTATGCTCTTGATAAACACAATATACACTAATCTGACATGATATGCTTCTGGTGATGATTTATTGATGCTAACAACATTTCAAGAGAACATCTATACATTACACCACGTTTTGGCATCCTTTGAAAATAAATGCGTTCTAGGGATTTCAGGTTGTAAAAGTATAAAATGCATCTTGTACTTCTCTGTGTATGTTCCACTGTCAGGTGTTTAGTTATGTAATATGCTTGCCACAGTAAGTGGCTGTATAAATTTATATTGTGAATATCATTTCAGAAATTTATTCAGCCAATTCCATATCCAATGAATCAGAAGCCTCTATGGTTAGCATGCCTAATAGACCCGGTTTGTGTACCATTACTTTGGGACAATGTTCCCTCCTATTTGAGAGCCATGACCTCACATATGGTCAGATGCTCATGACCATGTCTTGACACCTATAAACAAGCTTTTAGATTCTTTAAAGACAAATATGTATATGGACCATTTATTTGAGTGCCTGCTTATGTTTGTAGAAGACACTTAAAATTCTTGATTTAGTGTTTGAAATATTTAGTTAGGACTTAGGAGAAAGGTCAACTAGCTGAAGTTAGGAGAAGCTCTTGCATATAAATACCAAAATCTACGTGTACTTTTTGCTCATCTATCACCATTGCTAGCTAAAGTGCTTTTATGTCAATGGTATCGTACTTCTAGTGAAACTTATTCCATCATTAATCAATATATGAATTTTCTCCATACTTGATGCTAGTTTCACCTTCATGATTGAACATTTGTGCTTTACTTGCAATTCCTTCACTAATTGATTGTTAACTTTCCATGCATTATATTTGGTTGTCTGTTCCTTTGTTTGTGGCAACTCTTTATTGCACTATTGCTTGGCTGTCAATAGCCACAACTGCAGCATCTTGAGTTTTTTGAAAGTTGATGGTTTGTACTGTCCAAAGAAGCCCATGCCTCTGATTTTGACTTTGACACTCACATGGTCAAGCTACTATATATCTGTATATATATAAGAATACAATTGTTTATGTTGAGTTTGTAATGAGCTTATATATTCTTATATGTACGTTTTTCTTTGAAAAGAGCCATAAGTAAAGAGCATTGTGTTATTTTTGACATGTTCTTTAACTCTGTTATAAACTTTATCCATGTAAAAACATTATAAGACAATGAAATTACTAATATCGTGTTTGTGCAAAGTTTATGTTACCACTGTTATTATTGCTTATACGCTTCTGACTGCATGTACATTACATTAGGGGCATATGTGCACCAGTTTGCCATAAACATTGAGGATGCCTTTCATTCAAGGACAAACAATTTAATAATTTATATTGTTGATCCACCTGTTAAATTTATGGAGGCTTATTGTTTGGGGTTGCATTACTTGCATTCATGATTTTCATGTCAGGATCTACTTTAACTTGTTCTTTTTTCTTAGGATGTCTCTTTGGTATTAGTATATCAAACTTGTCTTCCTATTTCTTTGTTGTTTCTTCTTATGATACTGTTTAGAAGGTAAGTTTGCTCGGAGGAAGAGTTATCCTGATCCTTTCCCTGTGGTAGTTGAACTTTTTATGCATCTACTGCAAGATATGTTGCCACACTAGTTAACACTAATTAAGTTGAACTATTTTTTAAATTAAAAGAGTCCTTTTTTGTTGAACAGCAAATGTATTTCCCAGTTGGCAGAGCTTGAGAAAATAAAACTACCTATAAGCTGAGTTCTTTTATTATTTTTTAGTGCAGCAACTGATTCTGGTTTTATCTTACCAGATGGCCCCAAAGCAGAAGATTAGGATAAAGCTGAGGTCCTACTGGGTGCCCCTGATCGAGGACTCATGCAAGCAGATTATGGATGCTGCTCGAACCACCAATGCCAAAACTATGGGCCCTGTGCCATTGCCAACCAAGAGAAGGGTATACTGTGTCCTCAAGTCACCTCATGTGCACAAGGATGCACGATTCCACTTTGAGATCCGGACACATCAGCGCCTGATTGACATTTTGTACCCAACGGCCCAGACAATCGACTCGCTAATGCAACTCGATCTGCCAGCTGGAGTAGATGTGGAGGTTAAGCTCTAATCTTAATCATCAGTTATATCTATGAAATCTTGTATTTTTCACCTGTTTTTGCTGTGTCACTTTCCTCTTGTATTCCTCCTGTAGCTGATATTAGTTTTTGACATGTTCAAAGACCTCACTCAGAGAAAAAGGACTCAAATTTTCTTTCAATAATAAAAATAATCTTTGCTGCTAGTATTTGGAACTTTGTCATCAACTTTATCATATGTGACAAATGATGACAAAGTTGTCGATAAATCTTCCAGATTAATTCAAGAAGAGGTCTAGTTACCATGGGAATATCTACGCTGCTTTAGCCTTCTAAATCATGTCATTTACATCTGATTGAATTCCGTAAAGTATTTTGCAGGTTGCTGATTAAAAAACATTCATTTAGAATGATAAAGAATTCTTTTACACTTAGATTTTAACTAAGATTGTGTAATGCCCACTTTGCTAATGTTTGGATGATGTTATGGTTATTCTACATTGAGAATATATGCAGAAGTAATAGTTGATGAATCTTGAGAACCAGTGAAAAGATGAACCCTAGAGTTGAGTAATAAATTCAGATTTAGGTTTTCAAAATGTTATATCTATTCAACATAGGCTGCTATGAACTGCAACATTGCCAGGATCATGTATCTTCTCAATTTCTAGACTAAATAGTCTAAATTACTGATTCTTTTGTTCTCTAGTATGTCTCATTGCCAAATTATTGTCTGATTATTATGTCCTCTTGTTGTTAATTTAAGTTGGAGAAAATTATATGAGGTTTAGGTTTGCTGAATTGCCTTAAGTATTAACAATTGTTGAGATTTGCATAGTAACAAATGTTTAGGTGGGCTTGTGTTATTTAAGTAGTGGATTACTGACTAAGCTAGTCTTGATTGGCAACAATGTTTGCATTACAAGACAAACTTGACTAAGATTGATTGGAAACAATATTGTAAGATACTCTAAAGATAATATACTATACCTGCATGCTAGCTGGGAAATAAGGTCATTTTTCTTCATTTTTTTTTTCATGTACAACCCTTCAAAAACTAATAATTACATTTCAAAAGTTGTAATTGTAACAATATTCTTCCATAAGTACCCCTGCTAGATACCTTTAATGCAAAGTTTGCATATATACCCTTATAAGGATATGTTTGCAAGAATTTTGGTGTTGCAAAGATGCATGTGTACACAATGGTAACATTTCAAGGGGGTTTGTATGCGAAGAAAGCACCTTTTTCTTTATTAGCATATCAATCGGTGCGTGCTACAGTATCATGGGACGGTATGAAACGGTGGGTTCTAAGCTTTAGTGTTAGGGTTCTAACCTATAGTTCTCTGGGTTCCACCTGACTGTAGGAAAATGGCATCGCTATTTCTACAACGGTGTGGAACCCACAAAATAACATATTAGAACCTACAAAACAACACCCCAGGACCCCCCCACGGTTATATCATGTGAACAGTGCACACGGTATGTTAGGATTCATCCATATCAATCATTCTCTCCCTATTCCTACTAGTTTTTTATAAGTTTTTTTTTTTTTAAAAAATGATTATTGAAAAGGACTGAATGAGTCTTAGAAGATTGACAATAGATTCATGAGTTTTGAATATGCTTTAGTTTACACTAATACAGACAGATCATATGGCCGGTGTTTTCCAGGAATTTAGGTCTATAACTTGTTCTTATCAGCAAACACAACCTTTTCTTAACTCATTATTATATATAGAAGAGAATTCCACACCCTAATAAATGTTATGAAATAAATGATAACCTTAGACTGACTTTTCATCCAAATATATACAAACATCTATAGTTGTTATTTTCAGCAAACAAACAGCAGTGTGTTTATTTTCATAGTTGTCTACATTGATACCAAATGAGAGACTTGGTCAGGGTTTTCTGACCAAGTATAAGTGAACTTGGTCATCTTGTCACTTGTCTTTTTTCCCACTCTTTTGATTAGAACATGTCAAAGTGTTGATCTTATTAGACACTTCCACAACCACCTTCTGTTGCTAGTAAATGGCCTTCATAGTGGTGGATCTTGACATTAAGTCAGGGGGGGTTCAAAAAGTTTAATTATAAATAATAAAAATCTCATAAAATTATATATTAAATAACCAGACAAATAAAAAAATTCATATACTTAAAATTATGAGCGGCATTCTTTTAACATTGCAAAATCCTCAAGAATCAAATTTGAACTAAATATCTCCGCAATTTCTCTTTTGATATTGACCACTAAATTATCTGCAAGAAAGTCATCTTCTATTTTGTTTCGTAGCTTTGTTTTGATGATCTTCATGATTGAAAATGCTCGCTCACTAGTTGTTGTAGAAACTAGAAGAGTTAAAATAAGTCGTATTAATATGTCAAGAAGATAATGCCTTTGATTTTCCTGTTTCTATCAAGAGCATAACTGTGATATGGAAGATAGATTTTGCAGCTTCTTATCATTTTGCATATCATATTCGAAATTCTTTAGTTGAAACTTCAAGTTCAATATCTCTTGCTCACTAAAATTAAGAGGGTAAATAATGGGTTCATCTTGCCTGGTTTTCCCTGGTATGCTGCCACGTGGCAGTCAATCATTGGATGGGATGGTGTTTTGGTTTTTTGGTTTTTTTTTTTTTTTTTTAGTTTTTCTGGGTGGTGGTGGGCCCCACCACCACACAAAAGAGAGCCAATCTCGTCTTGCCATGTGTCCGTAAATAATTGGGTTAAAGGCATTTTTGGTCCCTGTAATTTGACTCAATATTTATTTTTGTCCTTGTACTTTAAAAATCTCTGATATGGTTCATATACTTTGGGTTTTTGTTCAAATGTGTCCCTGGTGCTGATGTGGCAGCATAGGTGGCATACGAACTGAATACGGTTAATTTTGTTATTCCATGTGGCATGCCACGTCAGCAAAGCACGTCATCATTAAAAAAATTAGTTTATTTAAAATCCATTTTGTCATGCCACGTTCTCCTAACGTTACCACGTAAGTCGCCACGTCATAAATACTAGACACATGTACTATCACAGCAACACTAAGGATGTATTCGAACAAAATCCCCAAAGTACAGAGACGAAAATGAGTATTGGGTCAAAGTACAAATACCAAAACTGGGGTTTATCCAAAATAATTATTGTTTGTGAAATAAATTTTAAAAAATATTAAATACAAAAAATTATAAATAATTTCAAAAATAAGTTGAACATTAAATTATCAATAAAAATAATAAAAAAACACAATTTTGGTATGCTTATAAATATATATATTTCAAATAATAATAATAATTAATATACAAAACAAATAGATATATCACGTATATATTTTTAAATATAACAATCGACACTAAATATAGTTTTTAAAAATCTTTATATTTGTTAGCAAGGTAGTCAGACCCGGCTTGGGGTATTGACTCGGCCTAGCCCAGGAGTCAGGGGTCAGGGGTTCAACCGGGGTCAATAATAAAATATTAAAAAATAATTTATAACAATTAATAATGATGAAATATGATATAAAATAAAAATATAATAATAATAAAAATATGATTAACTAAATTTGAAATTTATATTTAGTCCTCACTCAAAACAAACACATATTAAACAAAACAAATTAGTCAAAAGTATTAAAATACACAATTAAATTATACCCACAATTACTCAAGTACACAATTACAACTTTTTAAAAGCTTATCTCATTTTGGGCCTTACTGTGGGCTTGTCTTTAAAAGGATTGGTTTCAAATATTCAAAGACTTTGAAGTATTTAGTCCCACATTGCTTATGGATAAAATTTTCACTCTGTTTATATATGGTTTCATTATACTAACCAATAGGCCTTGTTGGTAAAAAGGCTCTCTTACATGCTTGTATGAGGGGTGCAATATCGGATTCAAATCAGGCTTAGACATTCAAAACTCATGTCGCGGCCCACATATGTCGAGGTCAAATCAGGGCTCCCTGTCCTCAATGATTCCAGGGTATATTTTAAAAGTAATATTTGAAATATTTTGCTCCCCCCATTTATTTGATGGATGTGTGTTAAAATTTTGTGGCCAATTTAAATTGATTTATTTCTTTCATATTTTTATGTTTTCATATTGGGGGTCAATTTAAACATTTTAAATATAAATATAATATAAATAATAAATAGAATTTTTTCCAAATTTGGAGAACAAAGGTCCACCCTTGGGCCTCTGCGTACTTTTTAAAAAATAATAGTTATATAATAACAAATGTCATTTGTGTTGTTAATGAGTTATGAGCTAGTTAACAACTACCAGAGTATGATCATTTGTTTAAAACATATCATTCTAACTAGTTATCCATAACCAATTAGCTCCCACTTAGTACTATAGGTAGATTATTGTTGGTGTTATCTCAATTAAAGAAAATTTCACAAAAATAAAACCTCAAATTTGAAACTTCTGACAATAATGCTTTCTAAAATATTATAAATTTTTTATATCTATTTGCTTGGTTTTAAAAATAACAGCCATATTACAGTGAATGATAATTGAACAATAAAGTCTTTGAATCTAATACTCTTAAGATGGCGTAACTAATAATTAGCATCTTAATTTTCTTAGTCAAAGTTCCAACTTCGTCATCACAAACGTCACGCGACAACAAATAACCCTCCATATGATAACTGTCAACAAACTACCTCATATCGCAAGAAGCCCATTTTGACCGCCTGAATTCCCTTCATGTCCTATTCTTTGTTCGTTTGTCCATTTGATCATGTGTAGGGGTATAATCGTCTTTTCAACATGCAAATCATGATTCACTTGATGGCTTTGTGCTTTAATGCTCGTCGCCTCCTTTCACTTGTGACAAATATATCCTTCACCTCCTAAGATCACTAAAAACTAGAGTCTCATTTATTTAAATAAATATAAATTGGAAGAAACTAAAATTTTATTGGGTTAATTTCAACTAAAAACTAAATCAACATATTCGATTGAATGATACGTTTTTCTTTGATACTAAGTTGAATCACAAATATCATTTAAACATCTTGATTGATAAAATTTTCTATATAAATCATTTATTTTTCTATATTAACGGTTGGATTAAATCTTGTATTCCATGTGATAACTTATTTAAGGTTAAAAAGTTTTATTTTAAATACTTTCATTAGATATAAAAATTTGAAAATACTTCCTTTTTCAGCAGCTTTTTATATATAGCCAAACACAATTTTCAAAATAAAAGATTATTTTTATTTTAAATATATTTATTTATCATAACAGTAATTAAACATGTTAAATGTGAATATAAATAAATAGCAAATAATCAAATAATTAACTCAAAAATAAAAATAAAAAATCCGGCGGCTGATGGGAAACAAGGGCAAATCGGAACTTACACATGAGAAACAAGTGCTGTGTAACGCCATGCGTTACATCATAACTTTCTCGCAAGTTCTTGCCCGTCCATTATCTGCATTCTCTATTCTCTGCGAACAAACCGGAATTTTGAAGAAAACACCCTCAGAAAAATAATAATTTTTCCAGTATAAAAATATAATTCTTTGAAGAGTATAAAAAAGATAAGATCAAGATATAATAATAAAAAAATTGATGGGTATAATAGCAAATCAGATTTTCAAGGGTTTGTATAAATAATTACTTACTTTGCGGGGGTGTAGTTGTAATTTTCCTTTTTCTTTGAGGCAAACTACAAACACCTTACAACAGGGCTTTCGTTTTCCATACGAAACTTCTCACACGGAGAACGAACTCTTCGCGTGTGTATATATATCACCCGCCGAAGAGCATCTCCTCGAAGCCCCGATTACTTCGCTTATGTCCGCTTCTCTCCTCTCCTCTCCGATCATTCGCGAAGTTCACCGGCCGGCGAAGAGCCATCCGAGATCCAACATGGCCACCTGCGTCGATAACCTCCGGCCGAAGTCGGCGATGAACCACCTGTCGATGAATTCAACACGATCGAAGATCGAAGACTCAATTTATAGGTATGTGGGCTTATCCCGTCCTGAACTCCAGGAACTCGTCTTCTCCCCGCCGGCGCCTCCCGCCGGAGACACCGATGAGGACGTGGACGACACGTGGGCGAAGATAAGGGAGGAAGCGAGCGAAGACGCGGAGATGGAGCCGGTCCTGCGGAAGTTCTACGAGGATGCGATCCTCTCGCACGGGTCGCTGGAGGCGGCGCTGGCGGGGCATCTGGCGAAGAAGCTCGGGAGTGAGAGCGGCGGCGTGGGGAGCGTTGTCTTGGTGGAGGTCTTCATGGAGGTGTTCGAGACGGCGCCGGAGGTGGGTCGGGCAGTGCGGGCGGATCTCAAGGCGGCGCGGGACCGAGATCCGGCGTGCTCGAGTATGGCGCGGTGCTTGCTGTACTACAAGGGGTTCCAGGCGTGCCAGGCTCACCGAATCGCGAACCGTCTGTGGGCAAAAGGGAGGGCGGCGCTGGCCTTGTTCATCCAGAGTAGGGTTGTGGAGGTATTCGTTGTGGATACCCACCCGGCGGCAAGGATCGAGGCCGGAGTGCTGCTGGATCACGCAACGAGACTGGTGATTGAGGAGACGGCGGTAGTGGGGAACAACGTGTTGATCCTACACAACGTGACGCTGGGGGGACAGGGAAGAACTCCGGGGACCGGTATTCGAAGATCGGCGATGGAGTGTTCGTCAGAGCAAGGACGCAGATACTAGGGAGTGTGAGGTCGGGGAGGGGACGAAGATTAGGGCGGCATCGGTTGTGCTGAAGGCGGTGCCGGCGAGGGCGACGGCGGTGGGGAACCCTGCGAGATTGATTGGGGGGCCGGAGAAGCCTGTGAACAAGGACCAGATGCCCGGGCTCACCATGGACCACACCTCGTGGTCAGACTACGTCATTTAGATATATATATATATATATATATATATATATATGTATTTCTAATTTTATTATTTTCTCTCACTAGAGTTTTCATGGTGTTGAGGAGTTGCTTCCCTCCCTCCCCCTCGCCCTGTGAAGAGGGAGGGGAGATGGGTGTGTTTTTTACTTATTTTGGATCAGAGAATCTAAGTTTTCTGAATGAAATAAGGAAAGAGGAGTTTTTACATTTATGCTTATTTGATGTTGTTTTTTTTTAATTTATTTTTAATCATTCCATAAAATAACTGTGTATTAGTTTTTAAAAAATACTAACTTTAAAAAAAAATTTCTTTTAAATTACAACTTTTATAAGAAAAAGGAAAATTATAATATACTCCCATGCATCTTAAATCTATCTCCAAGCCACTAAAAACACACTGTAAGTATGATTCGAGCCCATCACCCTCTCTTTGTGAGAGGAATGATATCATCCAATAGAACTGTTTTTTTTTTTTTTTTTTTTTATGCTAACTGATATTTTTAGTCTGTAAATAATAGGAAGATAAAAAGAGAATATATTTTACATAGAAACATCTCATGCATGCAATGAAGCCACACCACTGCTGTCTGTCTCTAGGCCTTGGTGGTGTTTGTATAAGCCTCAAAAATTGGGTGGGATATTTTGGCTGTGAAAGGCATATGTGCTTTATGCTGAAAGAGATGCCAGTTCCTCCACTTGCATGACAAGCTCTAGGGAGGGGTGAAGGGGCATCTCTTGGTTCCTGTGTATTTGGATTTATAGAAAATAATAATAATAATAATAAAGAAATTTGGATATAATTTCTTTTATCTTTTTTTGGTTGGATGAGCAGAATAATTTTTAATGCCCTTCACCTTTCTTTTTTCAAAATGCAAGTTTTCTTTTAGTCATCTATGTGGTAATGCACAATGATTGGGAGAACCTAATATAGTAGTCATACCTAGTTCCCATTCAGGATTTTGTTTGGTTTAGATGTGGGGACTGCCGCCCTATCTAAAGTGCAAGAACAAAACATCTTTTCCAAAAGGAATAAATAAAACAAAAGATTAGACTAATGATGACAAGAGGAAATTAATATCTAAATGAAAGATTGAAGGAAACAAATGCCGATTTAATAACCAAAGCAATACATTACTGAAGAACAGAAACTGATACGACACACACACGAGTTAAAATTCAGTTTCCTCTAGTTTAGAAGGATAGGAAAAATGGGACACATGAACTATTCGAATAGTCAATTATTCAAATAAAAGGTTGGAGTCTAATTTCAATGACAACAGAAATGATAAATTATCTGCAAATACAAATGATGTTTGTTATAATAGACAATAGGATCCTTTTGAAGATTCATTTGCCCAAAGGGATAACAGAAGAAGTTATGAAGTAGATATAGACAATTGCTCAATATAAATAGCTGTAATCAATGTAAATGTTAAGTTAGATTTCAAGCTTTTCTATTTCCAAGGATTAGGCAATGAAATCGTGTGGAATTGGTCCAAATTAAACTCAGTTGTTATACAACAATGTCAAAATCAACTAGCTAAGTTGTCAGCATGCAACAATAAGTAAATGGCAAAAGCATTTCACATCACCTCTATCCAGTTCACCACATTTAAAATTACGTTTTGAGTTGACTCAATTTGATTATGGGAATCAATTGACCTAATAGGCAGTGGTAACTAAATGGCAGAAGCATCCCACGTCATCTCTTACCAGTATTCGGGCATGCTATATTTAAAATGAAGATTTGAGTTGACTCCAGTTCGATTGAGGAAATCAATTAACTCAATAGGGATATGTTTGAGGTCCATACAAATATCCTACTGCAGACAAAATGCAAATCACCTTTACAGTGATTTATTTTAGTCACTATTAGCAAACTATTACACTTAATGAAACACAAAGAATTCATAAAAGAAGAAGAATGCAACTCAATTTCAAGTGGGGAATAGAGATACTGCATTGATAAGGTGATAGTGTGATACAAGGGAATGTATTCCAGAAGACATGGAAAACAGTGTAGTTACCAGACAGCCTATAGCAATGCATGCAAACACTAGACGTTGCCAAGACAACAACAGGTACAATAAAGCTGCAAACATTTAAAAAGAAAGAAAACAATGCAGGCAAACCATACTCAGAAAAATTTGTGGCTCTTAGCTTTACCAGCAGACCACTTGGTTTCATCTGATCTGTGAATCCTCCGTGTAGCACAGAACAATCTTGTCCTCTGTTGATGTTCTGAACTCTTTGACAATATTCCATTGGATGAATTAATTGATGCATCGGGACTCAGGGTTCTGGCTCTCAGAAAAGAAACTTCCTCTTTTGGAGAATTGAAACCAAATTCTTCATCACGGTCCTACAAAATTAGAAAACCTAACTTTAATATAAGGTTTAACACCATTTTCACAGATTGATATGCACAACTAGAAGTTTATCTGACAATAACAAGTTACAAGCCCCTTCCTACTGCACAAGTCTTGAGGTTAAAACATTGGTGGAAAAGCTGTTAAACTTGTATTATGTGATGGGGAAATAATCAAAATCACCTCAATCTCAAAACTGGACAGGGACTATCAAAAGAAAATGGCAGGAGGTAATTAATCAGTTATGCAGCCGAACATCCGATGTAGGCATTACCTTTGATTTTTTATTTGAATAACTTGGAGTCAAACAAGGATTAAGATCTTCAAAGAAATCATCTGCAGTGCCATGTTGAGTGCTCAATGGTTCTCCAGAACTATATTCCTGTTCCATACAACAAAATGAAGGTATACATAAAGATTTGACACAGTACAAAGTGAAAATTATTTCTTTTATTTTCAGGTAAATTCCAGGTGTAACAAATGTTAGCATGAGATAACAGCATGCCATGTGTAACCAAGAAATGTGTGTTAGATTTATGTTTGAGCATTTTTGAATCTATGTATTTCCATCATATTCTAATTTTGAGCTCATATTGTTTACTAATGAAATACAATTTTCATAATCTGTCTCTTGGCTAAGCTATGAGATTCTCTTTTAATTTAAATTTGAAACACTTACAAAAGAATTTGCAGCCTCTTTAAACAGTATTGGTGTTCTTGGGGAACTGGCACGACCATCAAAACATGAGTTTACGACATATTTATCAGCCTTAACCTGAAATATGGTAACATATCAGTGACACAGATGGCAATCATCCAAAGCTGATATAGAATTTCAGATATCAACAGAACTATCTATCCACCTGAAATTATAGTTGTAATAATGAACCTTTTCTTGTTTAGTTTGGTGTTAATAGATTAAAAATAAAGCAAATGGCTTCTTACTCATACTTAAATGACATGCAATATATAAGGTAAAACAATCTCAAAGTCTAGATGACTACTTGTATGCATGTGAACTGCTCATTTACCTCCAGAATGATGGCCAATTTTGATCATTTAGGAATAAGTTATAGAACCAACACTAATAAAGTCTTGCATTTATGAATTTCAAGTACTTACTGAATGCACAACTTTGGTAAGATGATATAAAGAACTTTCAAATGAACATACTCTCTTTTTTAACTGTGTATAAAGTGGAGAGTGATATCCACAATTTAAGGCAGTGGGAAAATAAGATGAATTACATATTATAGTCATACCAAACTATAAGCATTTTCCAAATCTTTTACAATAAGAACTGTTTCCAATTACTCTAAATTAACACCCCATTTCGATTTCAGAAAAAACAAGCATAAAGGAGATAGACTGATTGTTTCATGCTTTATGAAGGACAGCCCACAAGTAATCTTTGCTAAGTCCAAAATCTATAATATTGTCACTTCTTCAAAGATGATCATTTTCTAGTTTGACACACAGATGGATAAAGAAGACCATCAACTATAAAAACATACAAAAATGATTTCATGCATGAATAGATAAGGAGCAGTGACCAGCAATTCAACATGTTCTGCATTCCATAGAAACCAAAGAGATCCAGGGCCCAAAAGAGTACCTCAGCAAGGTCCTCAGCAAGGCACTGTAACTGTCCAGTTAGTGAAGAAACTTGCTTTTGAAGACTAGGGATGAGTTTCTTCGCCTGCTTCAGCTCTGAACCTTGCTCTTCAAGCATCACCTGAAGCTGTGAGTTCATCTCGTCGGGGAACAAAATTGCATCTTTTAACACTTTAATTTCTTTTCGTTGCTTCAAACAAAGATCTCTCAACTTCTCCACCTAAGCGATCCAGAAACAAATTAAGCACAAATCTAAATACCTAGATAAATAATTGACAAAAAAGAGAAGGAAAAGGGAAAATTACTTCGCGATCCTTCTCTTCGATCAAGGATCTAAGCTTCGACATTTCAGCCTCATACTCCAGATTCCGGTCCATGAGCTCCTTCTCATTCCGTAGCACCATCGCGAGCGTCCTTGTGTTTGGTTTAACCTCTGTCAACGCCTTCCGATCTGCCGACCCGCCCTTCTGGAACAGCTTCCGGTGGAGCCCCATGAAGTTGGAGCCCTTGGAGCTGCCGGCCTTTTTCAGATCACCGGCGATGGGATCGGCAGGGATCGGGAGAGCCACCCGATAGGAGGATCCAGGCTTGGGATTTGTCTTCTTGCCATCGATGAGTTTCTTGAGCATGCTGCCTAGGTTGGCAGGGTTGTTGGTCTTAGCGACAGCGAGGTCAGATGGGTGACGGCGAGCCTCGGAGGACGTGGGTGAGGGATTCGATCGGCGGGAGGAGTAGCGAGACGCCATTATGGGAAGGATTATCAAGAATGCAAGGATGATGAGAAGGGATTTCTAGGCTTTGGAGAGGAACGAGGAGCTGGGAATGGCGATGGGGAGTGGATGAGAAAAGGAGACTGATTTCGTAAAGGCTTTGGCGGTGTTCGGGATTTGAATTTCGAGAGCGTTGTGGTGTCCCGCCGGAACAACTTCACATTTGCCTTTAATTCAATCTCAACCGTTCATCCAGTGTGATGATGAATGAGATCCACTGAAGCCGTTACATGGTGACTGATGATGGTATTTTAGTAAATTTAAACTAAATTTATCAACTTTCAGGTTTCATAAGACGCAGACCAATTGTTCGACCAAATGACTGAACCAAACCTTCGAAAGCCGAGATGAAGCGTCTCGTCCGCCGATGGATTTCCACTTCGAGCGCCACGAAGAGAAGCTCCGTCTCCTCTCCAATGGCGAACACCGCCTCAATCCCCGTCCCCCACCGCTCCCTCCCGGCGCTCCGAGGTCAAGACCTCGACTTCGTAGCCGTCGCCCACAGCTATCTCATCCACTCCGACTGGCCCCGCCTCGCCGCCCTCGCCCCCAGCTTCACCCCTCTCCGGAGCAAGCACCTTCTCCTCAAGATCCACCGCGACCCCGTCCTCTCGCTCGAGTTCTACGATTGGTCTCTTCTCCACAACCCTAGCTCCCAATCCCTCGATACGCACACCATCATCCTCCATATCCTCACCAAATCCCGCAAGTTCGTCTCCGCCGAGTCCCTCCTTCGCAAAACCCTGATCCCCCAAACCCTAAACTCCAGCTCCGATCTCTTCGACGCCATCCTTCACTCTTACCGCCTCTGCGATTCCTCCCCGAACGTCTTCGACTCGCTTTTCAAGACCTACGCGCACTTGAAAAAGTTCCGCAACGCGACGGAGACGTTCCGCAGGATGAGGGATTACGGCTTCCTTCCTGGTGTAAGATCCTGCAATGCTTATCTTAGCTCGCTTCTCAATCATGGCCGGAATGACATTGTTGTTTCGTTCTATAGGGAGATGGGCAAGTGCCGGATTTCACCCAACGTGTTCACTTTGAATATGGTGATGTGCGCTCTCTGCGGATTGGGGAGGTTGGAGAAGGCCATGGGTGTTTTTGAGAAGATGGAGATCATGGGGATTAGCCCCAATGTTGCATCTTTTAATACATTGATTGCAGGGTATTGTAAGAATGGCCTTTTAAACTCCGCTTTGAAACTTAAGAATGACATGCGTCACAAGGGTTCAGAGCCGAATGTGATTACTTACAACACTCTCATCCATGGGTTTTGCAAGGAAGGGAAGATGCATGAAGCAAATAAGATTTACAGGGAGATGAAGGTTGCAGAAGTGAGTCCTACTACGGTGACATATAACACTTTAATTGGTGGTTATAGTCAGGTGAACAATAGTGAGATGGGGTTTAGGGTTTATGAGGAGATGAGGAAGAACGGGGTAGAGGTTGATATCTTGACTTATAATGCCTTGATTTTGGGGCTTTGCAATGAAGGGAAGACGAGGAAAGCTGCATTCTTGGTTAGAGAGCTTGATAAAGGGAATTTAGTCCCAAATGCATCAACCTATTTTGCTCTTATAAGCGGGCAGTGCAAGAAGGAGAACTCTGAGCGGGCGTTGGAGATTTATAAGGTGATGAAGAGAAGTGGTTGTCATCCAAATACAGAGACTTTCAATCTGTTGATATCTACTTTTGTTAAGAATAAGGATTTTGAAGGAGCGGCTGAGGTGTTGATGGAAATGTTGGAGAGATGGATGGTCCCCGGGAAAATTTTGTTAACCGAGCTTTTTGATGGGCTTCATTTGTCTGGGAAGAGCCACTTGGCCAGCAAGCTACTCTCAGAGGTTAATGGAGGAAGGCTTATTGCACAGGTTTTATCCAGTAATGGCTGAACTACTAAAATATTGAAGGATAGAGTGATTGAACAAAGGGGGAAGATTCATCAGAGACATAAGAGAATGGCAAAAGGATCAACATGATCAGAGCTGTTACTTTGCAACACATATATCACTTATTGGAGCTCATGATAGAAAGTCTCAAAGCTGAACAGATGTAAAAACTCATGGGTCTTTCAGTAGACTTTGCTTCACAAGGTCAGCATCTTCCTCTTATTGCTTGCCAAAGAACATCTAATATTTCACTTGAACGTTGTTATCTTTTCTTCGGTAGAAGCAGATAAATAGGTGCATACTGCATGATACTTGGTGATTTCTCATTATGAGAATTATATCTTTATTAATCTAGGGTTGGAGATGGAAATTCATGGCATGCTAGTGTCATATTTGAGTTTAGATGGAACTTTTTATTTGGTTGGCCTCCTGTTTTGCCATGGCAATATCTCGGAAGGGCCAAAGATTACTAAAATTTTTGTAGAGGAAAGCTGCAACTGCATTACTCTCAATTAAGGTCACTTTCTGACACTAGATTATTTATGTCAGGTATTTTGCCATGTTAATGAAACACATGCTATTGTTTATTTTTTAGCATCCTTTTATGTGACAGACTTAAATTAACTTTTGCTTAAAGTGGTCAATGCTCTCAGAAAATCTGCATATCTAGAAAGCTATTATTTACATTTAACCTTTTAATTGTTAGAGTAGAACTAGTTAGTTTACACTGGTGGTCATCATCATGTGTATACCATTTGTGTTTATAGGGTATGGTATTTCTTGCATTGTGTCTTCCATGGATTCCCTGAAATCTATAAGAAAATTTTAAATGTCTACCATGCAACCTAAGGCCTTGCTTGGATAGAGATTTTTGAAGGTTTTGTAAAGTAAGGTTTTAGATCAACACATGTTTGGATCCATGGTTTTGGAGAGGGTGAGGTCTAAGAGGGTAACATGGAGGTTTTTAAAAACCTCCATTTTATCTCCACTTTTCAACCCTCCAAACTGAGGGGTTGAGAAGGTTTTGGTTTTTTAGTTGACAAAAATAGCCTTTTACATTTATAGATATTACTTTTCTATCCCCTTAAATCATTTCAGAAAAGAGAGTATAATAACTCATTTCTATCCACTTCTTAACCCTAGCTTCCTCATCCATCTCAAACCTTCGCCGGAGCGCACCGTCCCTCGAATTCTCGCCGAAATCTCGCTGGAACCCACTAGATCCGGTGAACACGGACGCTTGGCTGCAGGTATGCCTCCATTGATTTGTATTCATGGCATGAAATCATAAAGATTTGACCATCTAGGAGAAATATAGGAGAAATCGTCCATATTTTGTGAATATATGCGACAGAAATCACTAGTTGTTCATGAAGGAGAAACATGTTAAAGCATGTTAATTGAGTGAATATATGCGACAGAAATCACTAGTTGTTCATGAAAATTATTAGTATATGCTGTCAAATTGGGTGAATAAAAAAGATTAGTATCATTTATTTAACTTAAGAACAAATACATATTCAAATTGTATCAATCACAACTTGAACAAAGTTATAGTGATGCTTTAAATGCTTGATTTAACGGTAGATGGTTCAAGGGAATCAATATAGATGACAAGGACACCTAATGGAATTGAATTAAAGCACCAGTTAGTACCAGTTAGTTCAAGGGATTCAGTCACAACCTTTCACTAAGTTTGTCCTGAAAATAGTGACCCATTATAAAGTGAATGAACTAGATATTTTTTAGTGTCTTTAGTTCTCCACCATTGATCTCTTGTACATAATTAGAGTTTTAAGCTTCTTTGTGACATGACCTCATACTTGTAATTACTGAAACATGGTGAAACATATCATTCATTCATATATACATTCAATAATAGATTAATGAATTTCTCAAAGCATGTCCCTCACTTGAACACTAATTGATCCCTTCATGAGAATTTTTGAAACTAAAGTAATTATTGGATGACTCATGGACAAATGCATAAACATAACCCCATTCAAGTTTTTATTTACATTAAAAATAGTGTTTGCTAGTTTTCCTACGTTTAATATTATCTTCTTTTTCTTTTTATCTTTACTTGTATTGTAATCATTAAACTTTTTATGTTTAAATGGCCGATGAAAAATAAATATGTTGGCTAGGACAATCCTTTTATGAAATTGCACCGATTCCACAATTTAGCTGCGGCTCAAGTTGTTATTACTGTAATTAGTTGGATTGCAAGACACATGAATGAACGTAAACATATTAGAAGTCAAATCATCCGGGAAATACGGCTTCAAGGAGAAAAGGCAAGAGATGAACTAATGTCACATTTGTTGTCAAGTGATCTATGTCATAACATGATAAGAATGAGTCCTACAGCTTTCCTAGGATTGTGTGATATGTTGGTTAGAGAGGGTGGTCTTAGACCAACTCTATAAATATATATCGAGGAACAAGTTGTCAAAACACTTTACTTATTAGGTCATAATGTCTCCAATCATGAATTATGTTTCTTCTTTCGTCGTTCTCGTGAGATTATTTCTCGTCATTTTCATAATGTATTACAAGCTATAGTGGAGCTAGAGGACAAATATCTAACACAACTAGATTGTTCACAAATCCCAAAAAAATATTCAACAGTAATAGATTTTATCCATACTTGAAGGTAATCAAATGTCTATTGAATTACAACTTTACTACAATTGTGTGCATGGTGAGAATGAAATATAAAATTTAATGTTAGGCTAGCGCAGAAGCCCCCGAAGTATCGTGGAAGAAAAGAATACCCAAAACAAAATGTACTAGTTGCGTGCATATTTGATTTGAAATTCACATATGTGTTACTCGGGTGGGAAGATACAACATCCGATTATGAAAAATGCATTAACTAGATCTTGTCTTCTCAAAATTCCAGAAGATACTTGTTGATATAATATAATATTATATAAAACATCATATACATTTTTAAACAGAATGTAATAACAAAGTGTATTTTATATTTAGGAAAATATTATCTTGTTGATGTTGGATTCATGTTGAGAAGTGGGCTTATTATATCCTATAGAGGGGAACGATATCACTTGAAGGAGTATTCAAGAAATCCACCACGAAATGTGCATAAATTATTTAATCTTCGTCATGAATCTTTATGGAGTGCTATTAAACGAGCATTTGGTGTCCTCAAGAAGCTTTTCCTATAATAACGAACTCAACAAAGCCACATTATGGTTTGGAAACACAAAAGGAAATTATTTTTGCATGTTGTATTTTGCATAATTATTTAATAAGTGTAAACCCTAATGATATAATGCTTGCACAAGTTGATAATGAACTTACGGATAAATCATAAGAGGAACATCCTGGTTGCGGGGAAAATTATGAAGAAACCATTCAAGGGGAGATTATTAGAGATGCCATAGCGGCTGAAATGTGGATTAATTATATTGAAAATCCTTCATGACTCAAATATGTATAATTTGTGTTTTCTTTACTATTTTATTGTGGTTAAAACTTAGAACTTTACCTTTGCTAATATTTTGGTGTTTATTTATTTATTATTATTGTCATTAGTAACCTTATTTTCTTCTTGATGTATCTTAAAATATGCTAAAGAGAAAATAACTTCAAATGCTCATAATGGAAATGTCACGTGCAGATGAACATTTGTTATAAATAATGCTTTAATTGATGCATATTTACATCAAGAACGTTTATTATGTATACATTAAAAAACATAGTCAATGAGTTGAAGAGTAAATTTCTAGATAAGCCAATAGATAAATAAAATGCTCAAAACCGCATGAAAAATATAAAAAAGATATTTCCATATTTTCAAGAATGGAATGAATGGATTCGCATGGAATTCCGACGACAGTAAATTGATGTTAGTTTTTTGTTAATAATAGTCAAATATAATGTATATATTGATAGCAACATTGTTTCATATGTCGGCTAAACCATAAGCTATTGAATGGGTGAAAAAAAACGTTAGAAACTATGAGAAATTTGTTCAACTCTATGGACAAGATAGGGCAACTGGGCAACATGCTGAAACGTCATCGGAGATGAGACGAAGAAGGGTGCAAAATACAAAAAGTTCTTTTGATGACCTTTCTTCCGGAAATACAATTGATGAAATTGTTAGTTGGTTTCTCAGAACACCGTAAACTTAGAAAACTTGGGTGAACGAGGTTGAAGATGAAGCATCACAATTACCTTTCTTAAACTTAGAAAAACTTAGAGTTTCAAATTGTGATTGTTGATTTGCAGATAATGGTGATGCTTCATCTTCAACCTCGTTCTCACACAAGTTTTCTAGGTTTACGTTGTTCTGAGAATCCAACAAATCAATTTCATCAATTGTATTTCTGGAAGAAAGGTCACCAAAAGTATTTACTATATTTTGCACTTTTCTTCGTCTTATCTCCGATGTAGTTTCAGCATGTTGTCCAGTTGCCCTATCTTGTCCATAGAGTTGAACAAATTTCTCATAGTTTCTAACACTCTTTTTCACCCATTCAATAGCTTTCAGTTTGGCCTACATATGAAACAATGTTGCTATCAATATATACATTATATTGTACGACTATTAACAAAAGCTAACCTCAATTAAATGTTGCTGGGATTCCATGCGAATCCACTCATTCCATTCTGGAAAATATCGAAATGTCCTTTTTATATTTTTCATGCGGTTTTAAGCATTTTATTTGTCTATTGGCTTATTTAGAAATTTACTCTTTAACTCATTGACTAAGCTTTTTAATACATGCATAGTAAACGTTCCCTCAACTTTATTCCCCATTGTTTGTTGATGCAAATATGCATCAATTAAAGCATTATCCATAACAAATGTTCATTTGCACGTGGCATTTCCATCATGAGTATTTGAAGTTGTTTTCTCTTTGGCATATTTTAAGATACATCGAGAAGAAAACAAGGTTACCAATGATAATGATAATAAATAAATAAACAACACCAAAATATTAGCAAAGGGAAAGTTTTAAATTTAACCACAATAAAATAGTAACAAAACACAAATTATACATAATTTGAGTCATAAAGAATTTTCAATATAATTACTCCACATTTCAGCCGCTATGACATCTCTAATAATATCCCCTTGAATGGTTTTTTTATTATTTTCTCTGCTGCCATGATATTTCTCTTATGTTTTATCCCCAAGTTTGTTATCAACTTTTGCAAGTATTATATCATTAGAGTCTACACTTATTAAATAATTATGCAAAATACAACATGCAAAAACAAATTCTTTTTGTGTTTCCAAACCATAATGTGGGTTTGTCGAGCTTCCGATTATCGGGAACACTTCTTAAGGACACCAAATGCTCGTTCAATAGCATTCCGTAAAGATGCATGGCGAAGATTAAATAATTCACGCACATTTTGTAGTAGATTTCTTGAATACTCCTTCTAAGTGATATCGTTCCCCTCTATAAGGTGTAATAAGTCCACTTCTCAACATGAATCCAACAATCCAGCATCAACAAGATAATATTTTCCTAAATATAAAATACATTTTGTTATTACATTGTGTTTAAAAATATATATGGTTTTTACATAATATGATATTATATCAACAAGTACCTTCTGGAATTTTGAGAAGATAAGATCTAGTTAATGCATTTTTCATAACTCTTGAATCGGATGTGGTGTCTTCCTACCCGAGTAACATATATGTGAATTTCAAATCAAATGTGCATGCAACCAGTACATTTTGTTTTGGATGTTATTTTCTTCCACGATACTTAGGGGGCTTCTGCGCTAGAAACTTTTACACGAATATGTGTTTCATCAATAATACCAACATCCTAACATTAAATTTTATATTTCATTCTCACCATGCACACAATTGTAGTAAAGTTGTAATTCAATTGACATTTGATTACCTTCAAGTATGGATAAAATCTATTACTGCTGAATATTTTTTAGGGATTTGTGAACAATCTAGTTGTGTTAGATATTTGTCCTCTAGCTCCACTATAGCTTGTAATACATTATGAAAATGATGAGAAATAATCTCACGAGAATGACGAAAGAAGAAACATAATTCATGATTGGAGACATTATGACCTAATAAGTAAAGTGTTTTGGCAACTTGTTCCTCGATAGATATTTATAGAGTTGGTCTAAGACCACCCTCTCTAACCAACATATCACACAATCCTAGGAAAGCTGTAGGACTCATTCTTATCATGTTATGACATAGGTCACTTGACAACAAATGTGACATTAGTTCATCTCTTGCCTTTTCTCCTGGAAGCCATATTTCACGGATGATTTGACTTCTAATATGTGTAAGTTCATTCATGTGTCTTGCAATTCAATCAATTCCACTGCTACATGGTGGAATTGATGCAATTTCATGAAAGGATTGTCCAATATAACTCGAGCCAAAAGATTTTTAGCCACCATTTTTTTTTTCATCGGCCATTTAAACATAAAAAGTTTACTGATTACAATGTAAGTTAAAGATTGAAGGAAAAAGAAGATAATACTGAATGTAGGAAAACTAACAAACACTATTTTATGTAAATAAAAACTTAACTGGGGTTATGTTTATACATTTGTCCATGAGTCACCCAATAATTACTTCACTTTCAAAAATTCTTCATGAGGGGGCTAATTAGGGTTTAAGTGAGCGACTTGCTTTGAGAAATCTATTATTGGATGTATGCATGAATGAATGATGTTTCACCATGTTTCAGTAATTACAAGCATGAGGTCATGTCACAAAGAAGCTTAAAGCTCCAATTATGGTGAAGAACTAAAGACGGTAAGAAATATCTAGTTCATTCACTTTATAATGGGTCACTATTTTCAAGACAAACTTAGTGAAAGGTTGTGACTAAATCTCTTGAACTAACCGGTGCTTGAATCCAATTCCATTAGGCGTCTTTGTCATCTATATTGATTCCCTTGAACTATCTACTGTTAAATCATGCATTTAAAGGACCACTATAGCTTCGTTCAGGTTGTGATTGGTACAATTTGAACATGAATTTGTTCTTAAGTTAAATGATACTAGTCTTTTTTATTCACCCAATTTGACAGTATATATTAACAATTTTCATGAACAACTAGTGATTTCTATCGCATATATTCACTCAATTAACATGCTTTAACCTAGATGATAGTGGATGGAATTCAAAAAAACAAAATATGGAAGATTTCTTCCAGATGGTCAAAGATTTATGATGTCATGCCATGAATACAAATCAATGGAGGCATACATGCAGCCAAACATCCGTGTTCACTGAATCTAGTGGTTTCGGCGAGGATTTGAGGGTATTTTTGTGAACTAAAAACCAAAACCTTCTCCCACCCAATTGGAGGGTTGATAAGTGGAGGTAAAATAGAGTTTTTTCCATTTTACCCTCTCCAAAACCATGGATGCAAACATGGGTTGGTCTAAAATCTTATTTTACAAAACCTTCAAAACAAACCTCCATCCAAGCAAAGCCTTATACAGGGCCACAAAACTGTCCTTTTGCTGCCAGAGCATATTCCCTTGTGTCCTTGAGACTCAAGAGAAGTTGAGGTTTTGCAATGGAAGACCAGAGTTCATCTTGATCCTTGCATATCCTCTATGCCATTCATTTATCAATTTAAATTTATTTTATCTGAAGAAAGGGGATTTATGTATTGAAGCTTGCTGAATCAATAACAGAATGAGAATAATTGGAATGCTGCTGAAGTAGGGAAATTGTTCCCTGACCATTGCCATTTGTTCAATCCTTCAGGAATCAGGATGATAATCTGCACCACCATCAAGGAGGAGGAGGCTTATGGCATTTGCAGGACTGGTATACATTTTGTTGTAGAAACTGCATCTTCTACCAAAGTCGGCCTACCGTCTGCCTGTGATAAATTTATTTCAGACTTTAATGTATTTGCAGCTAGTGGAAAATGGTGCTAAGGGTCTTGTAAAGCTTGGTTGTGCATTGTCAAGGATAATAAATCCTTGACAAAGTTGTGTTCATTTGGCCGAGAAAGGATGAAAACCGGAATTATTTCTGATGGCTACAGAAGAATGCTACCACCTGTGTAAAATTTGATCGGAGAGGATTGTGAATAACAGCTTGACAATTGCAGGGTTTGACAGCAGAGAACAGTAAATGTGGTTTGATATTATTATGCTGGTTTGTACCATGCTATGTAGTCACTGTTTTAATTGCTGATCTGTATAATAGCTGTTACTCCAAATTCTTTGTCATGCAGAACATACCATGATTGCTTATTACTGGATTCATTTGAGCTGAAGCTCGCATCTGTACAAAATTGTACTTGGCATGCAGTTTTTATTTTTTATGGCAGCGCAGAACATCAGGAGAGTTTACAATTTACATTGGAATCAATAAATCTTGTTCTGTTCTTGCTAAGGCAGGCTTTTTATTGATGTTGCCCCAGCAGCACCCAAATCACTCCCATTTTGCATTTAGTAGCAACCAAGAAGATAGTACAAAGGAACACATTGTTTCACTTAACCCTGCACATTGAGCAAGGACTACACATATAGACTCTAGTTCTTGGCATGTATGGAAAGATATCAGCATCCAAACTTCCTTTAAAAATTTAACCAAAATTTGCATTCTTTTATTACAAGACATCTTAGAGTAACTAGTAGCATACATTTACAATGAGAACAGAAATATAATCAAAGTTTCATTTTCAATAGAAAAACCAAGCAGTAATAAAAAGAGATTACATAACTTTGGGTGTCTTGCTCAAATATTGCTGTGTAATTGCAGTTCATAATAATAGGGCACAATTTGTCAATGCTTTAATTAGAGGAAAAATCTAAAGCTGCAAAACAGCCAAACAATAGGGTTTCCACAAGATGTCATCTTTTGGGAGTGTTGAATTTCGGAAAAATGATCTACCTTATGGCTCCATTTGCAATGGATGAGACTTTGCAGATGCCAGCCGATGTTGTGAAGGGCACATCTTTGTAGAGTGCCACCAACTCCCCATCTGTGCGCAAGTCTGTCTGGAGGTTCTCCCAGACCTTGTGCTTGGGGTTTAACACACTGTCTGGCTCGCCGCTATATCCAGGGAAGGTCACGCGTTCACCAACCACTGCAGATGCCGGTGGCTCTACTAGTTCCACCTGAGATTGAACAATTCAACAGATACCTGAATGTCTGATTGAGTACAGGATAAAGTCCAAACATTGGGCAAGTAATGAAGTTCAAATTTATGGCATGCTTTTTGCAAAGATGTCAATATGGTTGCCCATCTTTTGGCATATTTTCCTGTTTAGAGAATTTAGTGGAGTATAAAACAAGTGATGACAAATACAGAAGACAGATGGCAGAAAGAGCAGCTGTGGCATTCATTGATTTTAACATCAGAGAGAAGTTGTTTATGAAACATCACGACTTACTTTTGTGTGGTCATCATTGGATGCAGCCAACACCATGGCATGTGACTTAATACCCCTCATGCTGGCCGGTTTTAGATTGCAAAGAACACAGACTTTCCGATCCTGTCAGTTCAATGATCACAAGAACATTTAACGACAGTTAGGATACATATTAACAGTGAGAAATCTACTTATGACCGAGAGTAGGACGAAGAATGGAGGAATAACCTGCATTTCCTCAAGAGGAATGTATTTGACCAACCCGCTAACAACTGTTCTAGTAGATTCTTCACCAACATCAATCTCCTCCACATAAAGGGAATCAGCATCTGGATGCTTCTGAACTTGCTTGATGAGACCAACACGAATGTCAAGTCTGGAAACAGAAATATCTGCTACAGTAGCCTTTGCTTTTGTATCAGTTGTGGGCTTTTTCTTTGCATTTCCTTCTGCAAGCATGGGAGAGCAGAAAGCTTGAAATCATGTACCATATGCTAAAATTATCCACAAATAACAAAGAAACAGCCAGCAAGGCCACCTCAATTGGCAGATGCAGTATTATTTGAGTCTTGCATCATGAGAAGAGATTTCAGAATCGGATTGCTACCTTGTTTTTCTATCAATGGGGCAACAAAATTGATTGTTTACTCAGTATTATATTGTATTACCAAGCAAGGCAGTCCACTCCCCGCCATAGGATGTTAATGTTAAAGCTAATTATTCAATTCTGAAATTTCTTTCATGCATGCTTTATTTTGAATGAGGTAACACAAATTCTCGACTCTTTTAGTGTAGTAGTATTGTTAAACCTGATATTTTTGTAGCCTTCAGTTGTTCAGCAATCTTTCTCGCATCAGCATCTGCTTTCTCTTTTCGGTCAGCTTGACTTCCTGAGAATCTCTGCCTGAAAAGTTCTACTTCATCATCTTTCTGCAAGATAAGAGCATTGATTGGATGAGCAAATAAAGGCCCAGAAAACACACATGGAAATAATGTACATAGGCCACACCAAAACATGAAATATGAACAACATCAAATTTAGACTTACAAGTTCTTTGAATAGTGGTTCTGGTTTTCCTATTACATGGCCAGAGGGTATTAAGTCCCAAAGTCTTTTTGCCTTGTCTGTGTCTCCCTTCTCATCACAGAATGTGAACTTCTCTTCAGGTGGTAAATTAAGCTGCCTTAGTACCTTGGATGGCATGAGAGGAATAAGTTAAGAGCACCTAATGAAACATGGAAGAGAAATGAGAAATGGGGAAATTGGCAAAAATGACTCACTTCAACAGAGAAGGAAGGCATAAAAGGTTCTAACAAAGACGCAAGCAGATAAACAAGTCCAACGGAAGTCTTCATCACAACAGCACATGAAATTGGATCTTCCTTGTAAAGTTTCCAAAATTGACTTTCCTATACAAGACATTCCAACTAAATTTTAAGGCAGCAAGAGCACAACTAAGCTTCATTCAACAGAAGATAATTTGATATAGGTGCTCACTTGTAGATATCCATTCCCCTCACTAGAAATGCTCATAGCTGTTTTCAGTCCTTCTTTCAGTTTGACCTAGCAAAAGGCATGAATAATGTGTTTTAGACAACTAGAAGATGTTGATAAGTTAATATCTACACGGTCAAAAAGTTTTAAACTTATAAGGTAGTGAAAACCATCATAAACCAGATGCATAGTATTATTACCTTTTCCATGGCATCAAGATACTGTTCAATATGTTTACTAACTTTCTCCGCTAAAGTTTTTGTCAGAATATGCGAGTCTGCATCAGGAGCTTCAGGAATTGTAGAGTTATATCCAGATCCTGCAAAAATAAAAAATTAATATAAATAATAATAAATTAAATTAAGTTAAATTAACAACTGGAGAAATTGTTTATGCTGGCGCATAAGTTTGAGAGTTCCATATACCAAATATGTAAGTTCATATGCATAATCTAATGGTATTCATTTTATTCAATTTCAATTGTCATCAAAAGTTCATTGCAGGTATTAAAACTTAAGACCAAATTACCAGCTAACCTGATGGTTTGGCAACGAAGCTCAAAACACGATTGATAAAGTTCCCTAGATTATTAAGTAGTTCGCTATTTAGCTTAGCCTGCAAATCTGCCCATGTGAACAGTGTATCCGATACCTGATTTAAATAACATCCTCAAGATTAGCAGAATAACATAGAAAAGAGGAAGAAATATGGGTGGCTAAGTTTATGTACATCCGTACTTTGCTATAAGACTCACCTCAGGCCTATTAGTCAGCAAGTAGTAGCGCCAAACTTCTGCAGGAATTTTTGTATCCTTTGCATCATTACCAAAAACTCCAATACCTTTGCTTTTAGAAAATTTTCCTGAAGATTGTGGCAGAAAGAAAGAGGGACTATCAAATAACCAAAAATTCAATGTATTCATTCGAACTTTTGGCAAAATGTCACATTAGCACTATATAATCAAGATAAACTATTTTAGTCAGATACTAGCAACAATCATAACTATATAAAAGAAATACCAAAATAATAGATCAACAAACATCAATTCAAAATAATGACCAAGCTCATAAACTATTGTCAAGAAATTGTCAAGTGTTATTTATTTTAGGTGTTATCAAGCATAGGAGAATGGCTTCTTACTATAAACCATGAAGTAGAAACAACTAAAGCTTCTGAGTATTGTCAATAGGTGTTCAACTGCAATACAAAGAATTTTCACCCACAAACATCACTAACAAATAGGATTGTCAAGCACAAGTCCTTGCGAAAAGTTTGAGTTGATGTAGATAATTGGCTTGGTGCCATTCAATGAATAAACAAGGCAACAACCAAGAACTTGTCCATAAATGCTTCAGTTATGCCATATGTGGTCAGTCTTGATTTGGAACACCGAAAATATATTTACCAAATTGTATCTTTTGCTCTTAATGCAGCCACAAGTTTACAGCTTGCAGACAACCATAAGCAAACAGCTTAAGTTGGCTCAAAAGTAATCATGCCCAAAGGAGAGGTTTATTCTTTCATCTGAAATGATGATCTAACAGATAACACATAATTTAGTCACAAATTGGCATATATATATATATGATGATGATACTATGAGGCCGGCCGGACATCCGGCCGCCTCATAATATCATCTATAATATATATAATATATATTAGATATTTTATATATACTATAAATATATATCTACAATTATGTATATATTATCTATAATATTTATATACATATTTGTAATTATTATAGATATATGTCTAGATAATATATATATTTTGATAAGATAATTTAATAAATACAAATGTGTGTGTGTATATATATATATATATATATATATATATATATATATATATATATATAATATTAGATATAAAATATCTAATATTATATATATATGAAGGCTGCAAACCCATGAATTTGAAGAAATGTCTTGAGATTAAAAATAATATGGTCTTTGACTGCATAATCCAATCAAGGTCCACAAACCATTTTTGATTTCCCATCGCATGATCATGGCAAAGCTTATTAAAAATTTAAAACCAATATGAGCTACCCAAACGTGCTTATTAAGTAACATGAATAGATGGTAAGTGAGTTAGCAAACAATTTATGATAGCAAACAATCAAGTGGCTCAATTGAGGCTATCCGTTTTTTTATCTGAGATGTACAGTCAATTGAATATGCGAGCTTGTTGTAGTTCTTCCATTATAGTTTGACAAATTAAACACCAAATACCTTTACACAGCTAAAATGAAATTTATCTCAAATGTGAAGACCTTTCTATTCCAACATTCATTAAGGAGAGAGAGAAAAAACAAAATTTGAAGATGAAAAAATTATATTTTTTAGATCTCTGTATGTGTTTATCGAGATAAGATCACCTCAAGTGCAAAATTAAAATGGATGGATATTGGGTAATGTCAATATAAAGTAGCCTAAAGCAATGAGTTTTACACAAATTCCAGGTGTTCTGTAATGTTTTCAAGAGTTCTAACAGTGAAGAGTCCCCTGGCCATTTTCAATTGCATTTATGTAGATAAGATCACCTCAACTACAAAATAAAGGCACATGGCGTAATGGCAATGGCGAAGTAGCCTATAGTAACAAGAATTGCTATGATGTTTGTCAGTGAAGAACACTCACTGTTTTTTAAATTTTTCCTCATTTGGGCACAAGAATAGGTAGTACTTCTGAAAAAATTATTCCTGAATGCCCAAGGAACTCAAAGTCAAGTGGAAAGAGTATCTTCTAACAACTGTAGTCTACTTTCTAAGTCTGGTCAGGCAAGATATGATAAACAAAAATCAAACGAGAAATAGATCACACTGAGTAAGATCTTCAAGTTTCAGAGCATCTTTCACATTGTCATAAGTATAATTGTTACAAAAAAATTTTGCTCCTTATACATTTAAGAAATAATGTGCTGCCAAATCTGTAAGTGTTCAATATAGTAGCCACGAATAAAATTGCACAATACTGTACCAATAAAAACTAACAAACGCATATGGTTTGGCATACCTGATTCATAGTTTAAATACTCAGTTACACTTATAGTCTTCATCATTGTCCAATTTTCACCAGTTCCAAGAAGAGTAGAAGGAAACATGACCTGAATATAATATCAAGAATCTAAGCATCATGGGCAAACAACAAACAGAATATATCCCGCTTGACAAACAGAAAGTAAAACAATTAAAAGGCATTATAAAGTGAATAAATAATGTCACAACTGAATTCTTCAAACTCAAAAAGAAACAAGAATCATAACATCAACAACTTATTAGTTCTGAGGAACTAACAAATCCTAACTCAACATTCTTCACAAGGTAAATAACTAATTACAGAAATCTGAGAAGAATTAAGTAATTATGGTAAAAGAAAATAAGAAGAGAGCACAAAACCCAATCTTACAGTGTGAAAGGGAACATTGTCCTTGCCCATAAACTGAAACAACTCCACATTTTCAGGATCCTTCCACCACCTTTCCCAATCAGCAGTGTAGCATGCACTGATTGAGACATATCCAATTGGGGCATCAAACCAGACATAAAATACCTGGATGGCAATATCACCAGGTTAAGATTAATTCTGATAGACCAACATAATTACGGAAATAACTTCCAGTAATAATTCATAGATCGCAAGAAGCAGAGGAAGAATATGATTATAAAAATTAAAGTCTAATTCTACTACCTTGTCTTTATACTTCTCATGAGGGACAGGAACTCCCCATTTAAGATCCCTTGTTATACAGCGAGGTTTCAATCCTTCCTTTAACCATGCTTTTGTAGCTTGTATAGCATTTTGGCTCCAAGAACCAGCCACTGACATACTATTGATATACCTTTCCAACTTCTCTCTCAGCAAGGGGAGCTCTAGAAACAAGTGGTCCGTATCACGGATTCGAGGAGTGTTTTTGCAAACCTAAAATAGAAAGGACACAAACAAGATAAGAAAATGATGCACTCTAAATAAATCAACTAAAACATGTTCAAGATGGTGCCAAATCTGAATGTGGATAAAGGGATACAAAGCTCTAAATAAGACTTACCTTGCACTTAGGATCTTGCAGTTCAGTTGGATTCAACAATTTTCCACATTTTTCACACTGGTCACCGCGAGCGGATTCATAATTGCAATTCAATGTAGGACATGTGCCCTCAACCAGCCGATCAGCCAAGAATCGGTTGCATGTATCACAATAAAGCTGCATGACAATTTCAATGTTGATAAACAAAACACATGGATGTTCAAATGTCTGGGCACATGCACAAATCACAAAAGCAACACAGCATTATCCCAAAATGGAACCTCCTATAACAAATAGTAAGCTATCCCCACACCTGCTGCATTGTATTTTCAGAAAGCCATCCACTTTCCATCAGTTTATGGAAAATCGCTTGGCAAACTTCTGTCTGCTGTGGGGAGGATGTGCGACCAAACTCATCAAAGCTAATGTCAAACCATTTGTATACATCCTTGTGAATTGCATGGTATCTATGTAAGCAGAAACAAGTGCTGGTGTAAGTCTAGTTCAAGTAGCATACAAGAAAGAATAATTTCACTTTTTCTTCTAAACAAAAGCAAATTCAACAAGAAAATCAGGACATATCATGTAACAAAAATTTGTCCAAAGGCCAAACCCAAACAAGTGCTGCATTCCATATCTCATATTCACAACAAGGAACACAGAAACAAATTAAGTCTTATATAAAAAATCTCAAACTCCAAGTAACTGAATTCCAATCATGAAGGCCATACAAACCAATAACCAAATTAAAGCGCTGGAACCAATCTAAACTAAAATACTAAATTTATAACAGCTAATTCAGTAAACACAAGTAAAACATATACAAGATGACTCCTTGGGGCCAAAAGATTGAGAATACATACTTATCACAAATCTCCTTAGGGCTGCAGTTCTCCTCGAGGGCCTTGGTCTCCGTGGCCGTCCCATACTCATCCGTCCCACAGATATATATCGCGTTGTATCCCCTCAACCGGCAATAACGAGCAAACACGTCCGCGCTGAGAACACCTATCAAACCACAATCCATACGGAATCAGATTAAAAAACCACAAAGCATCACTAAAAATTAAACGAAAAAACAGGAAATTCAATGTGAATCACATCCGATGATGTTCCCAAGATGGGGAACGTTGTTCACGTAGGGAAGCGCGCTGGTGATGAGGATGTTGCGGCGCCCGGGGATCGGGAGCTTCGGTGGATCCTTCTTCTCTGAAACGTCAGCCATACTTCCACTTTCCTTCAAGCAATCGAGCTCTTCGTCCCTTCCCTTCAATTTAGAGTTAGGGTTTTGTATGGATTCCAGTAGGAAGCCGCCAACAGAGAGCAGGTTAGTCAGAGCTACAAAGAGGAAACGCCCATTGCGGATCTATACACTATTAGGCTTCCGTTTGTGTGGTTTTGCACTAAAATCCCTGCTAAATATTTTATTACAAATGTAGCTTTAGGGTTTTAACGTTTCTTTTAATAAAAAGGAATATATATATATATATATATATATATATATATACATATATTTATTTTAGATTTGACATCCTTTTTTCATTCATTTGCACAGTTTTTAATCAAATCCAGAGTATGGATGGAAAGAATATCAAAATAAGAAAGATGCCGGTTTTTCATACAATTTAGGAACTTGTAGGATCTTTATCTTAACGGGTGAAATTTTATACGGTTGGAATTTCACCATTTAATATGAAGACCCTACAAATTCCTAAATTGTATGAAAATTAACATGCTTTCTTATTTTTCGATGTTCTTTCCATCCATATGGTTGGATTTGGTTAAAACTCAAAACCAAATGAACAATTAATAATGTCAATGAAAATATATATATATATATATATATATATATATATATATATATATATATTGTTATGTGGTAAAACGGCCAACTCTCAAGATTTTGACACATGGCCTGGAGGGAGCTAAAAGAAACACTCTTCTTCATACTCAAACAAGCCAAATGAAGCTCAAAACCCAAGGCCTGACTATGGGGTAAGGGGACATGACCTAACCCTTGACTTTGGGGTAAGGGTATGGGACCCGAAGAGATAAGGAGGGTTGATCTCTTTATCTAGGGAAGAGAGGATGACAACATGAGAGGAGGAAGAGGGCCAAGGATGGTCTCTCTCCAAGCACCAAGTATGAAGTATGTAGCCTCTCCATCTCCATAGGGGTGCCTCCATTATCATGAGCGCTTCATCGCCTTTTTCATGGTGTTCTTCATGACGGACTACAGGCTCATCTCCACAAAGCTCCAAGTGAGTTCCAAGTATGAAGGAGATGAAGGTCCAAGCAAGCTCTCAATGGCTTTTCTCCCACATGACCTCCAAACTCAAGCTCTATGGCCAAGTAAGCTCCCTTCTCCTCCATATGTAGGGAGATCTCTATGTGGCTAGGTCTCTTCTCCAAGAGCAAGAGTGTATCTCTCTATCAAACTCTCACCAAGCTCTCTCCAAAGCCCGCATGATGATCTACTATCACTGGAAGCTCTCCTTCAAGGTCCACGACAGCCTATTCTCCAATGGATGAATCTCCTATAAGCTCTATGGCTGCACTCTAATGGATGGCCTCTAACCTTGTAATTAGCCTCAACATAGTGGATTTGCTCCCTGGACGGGGCCTATGGTTTTTCCCTGATTCATGGGGTTTCCACGTAAATTGGGTGTGCTTTATTTCTATTCTTCTTCTACGATCTAGTCCCTCAAATACAAATCTTTAACTGTTGACTGTTAATCACGATCAGTGTCGATCCCCAGGCGACATCAGATTTTCCCATTAACATATATATATATATATATATATATATATATATATATATATATATATATATATATATATTAAGCTTAATTTTTTTTAATTTTATTTGTAACAATTGTATGGTATGCTAGCTAAGTTTTTTTTAATTTTGATAAAATACCACTTCAATATTTTATTTCAATGATTTCTGTGACTTTTATAGTATTTTTCATTTTTATAATTTTTGGGTTCATTAGTGGACTCAAATGTGAGGAAAAATGGAGTGTCATTTTTTTTTTACTTTATTTCTTGTTAAATTTTATTAATTTTTTATCTTCAAGGCCAAAGTATTTTTTTAAATGGGAGTTGCCTAATCATGACTAACTTAATAGACTAATTCATATTTATGATATTTTTAGACTACAATGCAAAAATAAAAATAAAAAAAAAATATTTTTTTATAACAATCTCTCTCTATGGTAAAGATGAAGAATAAGTACCCCTATCAAGAATTGATGAGTTATTCGATCAATTGTAAGGAGCGTTGTGTCAAGGACCAACATTTTTCCATTGGATAGATTTCAACCAAACTTGCAAGGCAACTCCCAAACCATGGCAGCAGGTATTCTCCAAGATTGATCTTAGGTTTGGATATCATCAAGTGAGGATCAAGCAGTAAGATATTCCTAAGATCACTTTTCATGCGCGGTATGGTCATTATGAGTTTCTCGTGATGCCATTTGAGCTAACTAATGCCCTAACTGTTTTCATGGATCTGATGAAACGAGTATTCAGATCATATTTGGATAATTTTATGGTGGGCTTTATTGATCACATCTTGATATATTCATGTACCCATCAGGGCCATGAGGAACATTTAAGAGTTGTATTGGGGATATATATATATATATATATATATATATATATATGTGTGCACTAAAATCCGTATCTCCTAGAGATTAACCTCGATTTAGACCAATGGTTGTGATTTATAATTGAAGGAACGCCATATTTATGTGGAAAGCCCTGTAAATCTAGGGAAAAAACCACGAGGCAATTAACCTCGATTTAGACCAACGGTTGTGATTTATAATTGAAGGAACACCATATTTATGTGGAAAGCCCTGTAAATCTAGGGAAAAAACCACGAGGCTATAACCACGGGAGCACATCTATTAGATAGCGGTTGATTATAAGGATCCTCTTTTGAGAGGTGTACATCATCCATTAATAATCATATGGGATTCATGGAGATAAGATCAGAGCAGGGCTTGATGCTCAATCATAGAAGCTTGGCTTCATAAATACCTTAACAAGGGCAGAAGCTTCATAGGTTTTATAGAGCTTCATGGAAGCCAAGAAAAGGCCATGTAGATAAGCTTGGAGATTGGAGGAGCTTCACCATGGAGCATGGAGAAAAACCATGAAGGCTTAGGAGCTCTTCATGAGCTTGGAGAAAGACCGTGAAGGCTTGAAGCTCTCTTCATGAGAGAAAGGCCTTCATACTTGGAGCTCATTTGGAGCTTGGAGCCCTCTTAGAGATTCATCATGAGCTCTCTTGGAGATAAAGGAGCACTCTTGAGCTCCCATGGAGAAAGAGCTTTCTTGATAATGAAGGAGCACTCTTGGGCTTCCATGGAGAAGAAAGATCTCTCTGTTGCAGATTGAGGATGAACTGCTACCAAGTTGAAGGTTAACTGAGGCGTGCTGATGCACTGACCTTAAAAAGTATTTCGACTCATCTGAGTGTATAACTCGGTGCAACAAAGATCTCAATGGCATACTTCCCCCAAGATATAACAATCACTAAGCCCTCTATTCCGTGCACATGAACTAGAGAACAACGAGTGCTCAAGATTGCTCCAAAAAAGGGCAAAGAGAAGAGATGAAAATAGGAGAGGAAGAAGTAGGAAGATCAATTGTTTTCAGTGTCTTTTTACAAAAGAAACCTAGTTAACTTATAGAGATCACAAAATCTGAGAGGATGGGAGCTTCTATTAAGGAAAGATTTTGAAAACTTTCAAAAAAAATCTCATCGATCAATCATCATGAAGATTTTGTTAATTACGGTAACTGAATCGTTTAAAATGGGCATGCTCAATTAGAGGGTATTTGCAAAATGGTTTCAATCAATTAGCATGTAATCTCAATAATCAATCTCATTAATTGTGGAATCTCAATCAAAGAAATAGTAAAATGATTGAAAGATATTTTAGCAAAAACCCAAACGGTACGGGGAGCCTCAAATCGATCCGACAGTCATGAAAGAAAGGCCATGGAGAGCTTCATCCGGGAGAGAGAAAGCCCATGAGCTTTGAGGAGCTTCACCTTGGAGAGATTGTTTGTATAAAAAAAAAACAATAAAAACAAAGAATAAATAAATGTCTGAAGGGCCAAAATGAAATATTTCATGGCTTTAAATTTAAATGAAATATTTTATTTTGAAATTAAAATATTTCAAAATAAAAATATATAGCCAGTCGTATCCAGAGGCCGGCCCAGGGCACAAATTTCAAGATAGCCCGAGAAAACATATCTCGAGGCAATCTCAAATCCCAAAATAGCCCGAGAACACAGATCTAAGGTAATCTCAAAATTTCAAGATAGCCCGAGAACATATCTCGAGGAGATCTAAGAAAATGCAAATCCTGAGATGGCCTGAGAACAAATCTCGAGACGATCTAAGAAAATACAAATCCTGAGATGGCCGAGAACACATATCTCTAGGCAATCTCAAATCCCATGATGGCCCGAGAAAACATATCTCGAGGCAATCTCAAATTCCGAGATAGCCCGAGAACACATATCTCAAGGCAATCACCTAGAAATACAAAATCTCAAGATGTCCGAATACAAATCCCGAGGCAATTATTATTATTATTATTATTAAAAAAATAATAATAAATAAAATTTGATTAAATTTTAAAATTTAATTTAAACAGGGATTTGATCTTATCACCTCACCTCGTTACGAGAGTTGGGATCTCGCGGAGGCAGGCACGAGTGAGGATAAGGATGAAACACCCTCTTTAAAGAAGGGGTTAGACAGAAGATAAGACAAAGAGAAATTTTGTCAGGGGAGAGCTTTGGTCAGAGAAGCTTTTGGAAATTTTTGAAGAAACTTGCAAAGGAGGAACTAGAGAAGGTGAATTTTTATTTATTATTTTATATATATGTAATAAAGCCTTAGAAGTTAGAACCTCACCCACGTTCGTCTTGGAGAATCATGGGACATAAGTAACCCTAGTTTGAGGGAAAGTGAGGATGGGGAGTCATAAGCAGAAAAAAAATACATATATATTAAGAAAAAAGAGATTGATGAATATTACATAAAAAAATAAAAAAATAAAATAAAATTCTTCTCTGCGCTCCTACTACGCCGCCAAGACATCTCCCCATCTCTGTTGCCGCGGCTGCTCTTATGGAAACTGATGCTGAAGTCGCTGCTGGAGGGAAATATCGCCGCCGCTGGTATATCTCGGAAGCCCTCATTTGCTATTAGAGGAGAAGCCCGTCGCTGTTGCCCCTATCATGGTTGAGAAGCCCCCAGCTGTCGCTGAAGGAAAGTTCACCGTTGCTGCCTTGATCATGGCCGATCCTCCCCAGAAGCCTGATTCCTGGTCGATCGACGCCGCTGCTCTCTTGGAGGCTGAAGCCGTCGATGTTCTCTGAAGCCAAGCCAGATCCACCGCGCCGTTGCTGCCGGTGACGAGCGCCACCCCGGGGCACGATGGCCTGCCACCAAGAAGCTCCAATCATCGTTGTTCCTTGCTGCTGAAGTCCACCAAGAACTCTGTCCGATCTGCACTGCTGAGCTGCCGGGACTTTCCTCATCTCTCTGCCCGACCACTACTGGAGAAGAAGGCAAAGCTACAAGCTCTCTACCGGATTTCGCTACCGCCAAAGCCTGGACCTCACCGCCGCCATAAACAGGCCAGCTGCTCGAAAAATCAACAAAAAAATCAAGACCCCATTGCCCCCAATTCCTCCGTGAGGCGAAGGAGCGTGAAGCGATGTCCTCGCTCGGATCCACCCCGGTAGCTATAACCGCCCGAGAATGACAAAGATTATGATGGAAAAGGTTCAAAAGGCGTTGCCACATACTTCTACGTAGTCCCTCGCTGGAGTTCCATCTCCAGGCTTATGCCTTCAACACCGCTACATCAAGGCTGTCCCATGGGTACCACTCCAACATCCTATCTTGGAGAGATGATGTTGTGAAGACCAGCAGGCTCCCGAATCCTAACTCCACCGACAACGTCGAGTTTCAGATCGTGTTAGAGCCAATTGGAGGTGGTCATAAGGTGAATTTTTAAGTTATAGAAAGATGAGAGATTGTCTGGACGGTGTCTCGAAAGATATCACCACAGAACTTGTCTGACTTCTGTGAGCTTGGCCAAGCTCCACGCTAATGTACTCATGGAGAGAACTGAAAGATTTCAGAGGTTGATAGAAGGTGTCATGGAGATAAGTTTCAGGTTGTCACACCATTAAGTCACTGTTGTGGTCCGGTGTCTTCCTCTGATTAGCCCGACTATTTGGGAGATGAAACTCTTTCGGTATTCGAAAGACAATGATGATGATTTTTGAGGACCAAGAAAAGTATGGGGCCGAATGAATTTGAGTCCAGAGTGGGTGTTTGCAAATTCACTGAAGTTCATTCTTAATTTGATTTGAAAGGAGGTTGTTGACGTTGTAGTTCAAGATGAGAATTAATTTTTGAACCATATTATCAAGTCAACTAATATGAAGTGCCCCTCTATTGTACAGTCAAATGTGTGAAAGAATAAGTTACAGGTATTGGCATCAACAAAACTGCAGTAGTTAAGAAGATGACGAGAAGAGTGGAGTTACACATGTTGATACATCTCCGGGGGAGACAGAAACTTTTGACAGTAAATCATCCATTGAAGTTGAAATGGAAACCATGCAGATCTCTTCTCTCGCAGGACCTGGCATAGAGAATGATAAAGAAGGCATGAAACATGTTTCAAATGATGACTTGGATTAAAAGATTATGACCATCTGGAGCCATGCAGAATATACCATGCTGCTCATGCACTCTATGACCCGGAGATTGGTTATTGCCAAGAAATGAGTGATCTGCTGATCCCTATACTCACTGTGATGGACAAAGATGATGAGGCTTTTTGGTGCTTTGTCGGATTATGAAAGAATTCAAGAACATTGGAGAATAAAAAAATGGAAATGGTGAAATTCTGTATCCAAAGTCACCATTTGTTATCAATTATACAGGTGATGTGTGCAAGGGCGATGTTGTTCTTTTCAAGCAGAGGATTTATGACAAATTTGACATAGTTACAAGGGGTGCTAATGTCATTGGCTAAGGATCTTGTTCACCGGCAGACTATTGTTTTCTGCAGATTGGGTGTTGCTGGATTGGGTTGTGAAGATGCATTGGCCTATTTGCTCAGTTATGTATGGCCAAACATTTTCGAGACCTCTCCCTATTGTCATTAATGCTGTTATGGAAGCAATTGAAGAGAAGGAGGTGTTGATAATAGATCAAAAAAAATCCTTCCATTGAAAGACTTGAGCAATCTAAAGAACAACAGTCTTTCGCCAAACCCAGAATCATGCAACCAAAGAAGGATATTAAAATTGAAGGAAAGAAGATGGTTGCATTGGTGTCCTTCTGTCAGCCGCAACATCCACAGAAGATCTCTGAGAAGGCAAGCTAGGCGCGAATAATGTCATGCATGCAATAAAGTGACACAGGAAATTAGGAGGACATTTTGTCCAAAATGTGGCAATGGTGGCACAATAAATGCCGCAAGGAGGTTGAACAGTAAGCTATGTGATATTGCCGTAAATTGGGCTGTGAGGCTCCTGGATTTTGATCTTGGGGATATTGGAGCTGCCACTATAGAAGGGAATTGAGAAGCTCTAAAACCTTATTGCAAGCTAGCTATTTGATCAGTCGGGAGGCTGATCTCGCACTATCAAAAAGAGGGAGATGCCCCGGACGATGATGTTGGTGTAGTGGTGGAGTTTGAGAAGAACTGAAGAGGGCTAAAGATCAACTCTATCTCTCCAAAGCATGGAAAATGGCTCGGAAATTTACAAATCCATAGCAATTTTGGGAAGCTTTGGGAAACTTTGCATTGCCATAAAGGTCAGCTGCTGCTGCTGTTATGAAGGAAAAGATGCTGACAGGGAACTGCTTGTTTTCCAGTAGATATTAATGTCCAATGTCCTCGGATAAAGATGATGAAAACTAATATGGTTTTATAGAATTCCATGATAGCAAGCTGTTGCTTTTTTGCAACTTTCATCACGTTGAGCTCTCCAATCTTTGCATGAACTCAAATGGTTGTGTTACCATATGATTGTAAATTTTATTAAGAAAGCTTTCTAAAAGTTATGCCAACTGTCCAATCATGTAAAGTGCTTTCAAGACGTTCGATGAAATGTCTCAAATAAAATCTTTAGTTTGGAATGAGATTGTAAACAAGTTGGGTTTAAAGGCAATCATATTCGGAATTTGATCTTATGAGCTACACTCAGATTGTTGTTGCAACTTGCTGATCCTGCACAGGCACTCAATGTCCCTATCACCCCATTGAGAGTATTACTAGCAATTGCTTACCCTCTTGCATGTCGTTCTTCTTATGCTCTTCTTGATCTCTGCCAAGCTTATCCTGCAGCTCACAACTGCTCCACAAGAAAGGGAATTATGTGATCAAAGATGTACATTTACTTACAAAGATCATCTATCCAAATGTATCACATTATGGTCATTATGATTTGGTTGGAGGTCGATTAGCGATAGATGATATTACATCATTTCTTTCTCTGCCAAGTCAACATTGTTTTGTTAAAATAAAAAAAAAAAAAATATTGATGGATTGTATATTAAGATGGCAAGTATATTTCTATTGAGGATTAATCTGCACAAAATGTTAGTCTTACAAAATTTACTATAGACCTTGGAGTGACGAGACAGATGATCATAGTTTGCTTAATGATGAGTCTCTAAATTATTGCAAATACAAGGTTTGATTTGCAAAACCTATCCATCTTCGATAACACCAAAATTCTGAGAGTTGGACTTGATGCCTAAGAAATGGTCCATTTCCTAGAATTTTAAAGGTAGTATGCAAGGGCGGTGGGCAAATGGTCATATGAAAGAGGAGGAACTATAATGAAATTTTCATACATGGCAATATGGTAATAAGCACAATACAAAATTATCTGATGCTTATATTTCCATGAAAACACTTTTGCCCAGTATGAAAAGCAAGCCAAAAAAAGGGGTTGTAAATTGAATATCTTATGGATATTAGGAATCCCAAATTATGGAAAGCAAAATAAATGAAAAGGATCATCATGGCATCAAGCAAAGCTATTGTGGATGTTTTTTGTTGATAAGAATAATAATAAATGTGGTAGGGTAGTGACGTATTTGATCTAATTTGTGAAGTTTGTCATGGTGCCCAATATGGCTTTAGGGAAAGTCAAAGTGTAACACCCTTATCATTTTCAGGACCCAAGCGTCACACCAGCCAGGTTTAGGAAATGAACCCTAAACCTAAGGCTGTAAACTGTAAATTAACTGTAAAATTAATAACATGCGGAAGCTAAATAAAGCAAACAGAATACATTAAAACTCAAACTCAGTCGGGTTTAATACAACACCATATAATATTGTCTTAAACTTAAAGTCTCACAACCACTCATAATCAAACAACATAATTCTAAACACGGAGTCGAGCCCATTCTGGGGCGCTCCACTAGACTCATGATCGACCAACCTCTATCACGGTCCTCTATCTATCACCGCAATCACAATGTCAAAGAAGAGAGTATCGAAAGCATGGAGCTCGATGAGTTGGGAATATATCATGGGGTATAAATTATACCCATTATAATAAGTAAAATCAGAAATCGATGTATAAAAACATGTATAGGAAATAACTGAATTTAAATATTGAAATCTGTACTAAATACTGAGCAAGTGAATGTTGATTAATGTATTCTCTTTTATATACATTTCTGATTTTCTGTTTCTTTGTCTTGTGAATTATTTATGAAACCGACATTCCCCCTGGATAATCTGTACCTGTGCCTTCTCTCTCTCTGAGATGAACTCTATTTCTAGAAGGCAAGGAATGCGGCATCATCTGATAAACACAAGACTAATTCTCAGACTACACATCTACTTTAATACTGTATGACTAGCGACCAACTAGTATATATGATACACGAGGTCGACTATATATATACATACACTAAGCATCCGAAAGGAGGGAAAGGGGGTTTTGATTTTATAAATGGAAGTGTTTTAAAAACAGATAGTTCAGACTTAAAATCAGAAATTAAATCACCCCTCTCCTAACCTAGTGTCGTACTCTCTGGCTCTACACGAGCCACCACTGGTCCATACAAGCATATCAATAAAGTGTAATCAATCTGTTTCTTTTTACATTCTTTGAATCATTGCATGAAATAGTTTTACAAAACTCTAGAAATTTTCATAAAACTCCTAGTTCATGCTTTTCAAAACTGAAATCTATACTGTATGAAAATACGATAAATCAAACGAAACTGTACAGCTAATTCCCCTCACCTGATTCTGGTCCGAGCTTAAGTCTGGCTCGGTCCTTCGGAGACGGCAGACTTGCCTTTGCCCTTTCAATGGGAGAAAAAGGGGTTGAAGTGGCTCGAGCTCACTGTTGAGCTGCGGCGGTGCCGCGAGGGCGGATCGAGCCGGGTGGTACGTCTAGCCGAGCACGCATCGGCCGCAGTGTCGCCCGCAGATAGGGTAGAACACCGTGGCGGCCGCTGCCGGGCGATCTTGGTCGCGTGGCTGAGCCGGAGCAAGGCATGGCGGCGCTGTGGGCTGGGCGCGAGCTTCCGTCGCGCGTGCAGGCGCAGGGCACCGGGGGCGGCTGGGCTAGCGGGGTCTGGAGACTGGCGACGAAGGTGAAGGAGATCGGCGACGCTGAGCTCGCCGGCGGTGGAACCTCGTCGGTGGAGGGCGAGGGTAAGGACGCGGGAGAAGGTAAGGTCTAAAAAGGAAAGGGTTTCCTCTAAACTAGATCGAGAGGGAGAGAGGGTAAGATGGGAACTTTTGTTCTCTCTCTCTATCTTCTCATATATATAAATCATATGAAATAATACTATTCCCTTATGATAATATATTACTTAATTATCTTATTAAAATATCTTATCTCTTAAAAAAATGATTGATTAAATAAAATTATCTTCTAAATATCCTCCACTATAAGCCGAACGACTTTTCGTCGATCTTATCTTCATATTGTGCCGTCACGAGGGCGACTAATGATATTCTCTGGCTTGTCTCTATCTCGCACTGCATCCTCGAATCCCGGGGCCGACAATTTACCCCAAATGTAATGAAATGAGCCGATCAGAAGCATCACGGGTCGCTCTTCTCCCGACCCAGATCCAGGTGTTTCTCGCTTTTGACCAAGGCGATCTACTTTATCGGGACTCTAATTTTGTCTGATATTCTTACTTAATTAATCTGGATTAATTAATATTTAATTAATCTACGGTTTAATTAATCTAACTTTCCACTATCCATCTCCAACTATTCTATGTAACTCCTCTGGCCCCAATAAGGCCTTCTCTTACTTCTATAGTTGCGAGGATGGATTTCAAATCGTTAAATTCTGATTTTCTTTAACTTTGAGGTTAATAATAATTAATCTGATTTAAGTTAATTAACCTCATTTAAAATTTCAAAAATTTACTGAATTTTACTTAGGAAATTTTGGGATGTTACACAAAGTCCTTAAAAAGGTGGTACTGAAGAGAAATGGGCCCACGTTTAAATGTCTAGCATGGCTTGAGAAAAGTCAAAGTCTTTAAAAGATGGACCCACTTTATATAAAAGGAAGGGGCTGGTTCAATTGATCATTAAAATGGGGATTTTATAATTAAAGTGCAATCAAGAAGCTCATATGCACGAATCCTAAAGCGGCGAAGGAGCGCTCATATTAAGATAGCTGAAATATGAACCCCAAGAAATATCAAGGCGGCAGTATAGCGGCACAAATTCAAGCGGCTTAAGGCATACAAAGCCATACGTAAAAATATATAAATAAATAAATAAAAATATATATTCACATATCCATGATGATATTCATATGTAATAAATTGTTATATTCTGCAATAAATTCATTGCCTTTACTTGTATTTTTGCCCTTAATCGGAGGTTCCCAAGATAATATCTAGGGTAATTAATAATAGAGGCTTGCCTCTATTAGGAATGGAAGAACCTACAAATAAAAAAAAATGACATTTGTGATTCGATATGCCGCCTGGTGTCTCTTCACAGACACGATGTCAGACGGGTATTTTCGATCCCACAGAGATCATCAAGGTAGGTGGCATGAGAAAGGCCATGAGCTTTGGAGAGCTTCACCTTGGGCTTTTCCAGACCATCTCGATGGCCATGAGCTTACTTAGCCCTTTATCCTCCCCCCTAAGCCAACCCAAGATAAAAGCCTCATATCCCCCTCCCCCCTTATCTCCTCGGGTCTTGTGCTTCACCCTAAAGCCAACCCTTGGGTTCCATGCCTCACTTGACTTGTCTTCCAAGCTTCTCACGAGCCACGTGTCAGCATCCTAGCGATTGAGTATTTTTACCCATATCAATAATATACATTCTTGAAAAGCTACAGTGGAGGAAAGGCAAATAACTCACAAGAATTTCATATGACAATAGTGGATGATTATATAAATGGACTTTGATTCGGTGGCTCATCAGATTATGACATGATTATCAATTTTTTATTCTTTCCCTTTGGAAATGTTGTACATTGTCTCAATTAAATCTTGTCTATTGAGATATCAAATAAATTGGTGTTTAATATTAGTATTGTCTTCTACTTATTATATGATGATATTTTAGTAGTATTACGTGTTTTAAGTGACATACATAAATACAAGGGCAATTAACTAGCATGCCTTCCTTTTCTTAGGTTCTGAAATATATGTATTTGAAAATATGACGATATTTATTTTTGGTTATATAATTTGTATTTGATTTAATTTAGTAACATTCAATTTATGGTTATATCCGATATCAGTTAATAAAATTTATATGCTTGATTTGTGTTGATGTTGATAATCCACTCGTTCTTGGGATCGGAATGGATTAGGAATAATGAGTGAAATTTGATGGAGATCAGTAAGCTTCACCTTGCTTGGTGGGAAATCGATCAACTTCAGACAGTGGCTCTGGATGGGTCGTTGTCTTCAGAGGTAGTGCGCTTCTTTCCATACCTTAATCCAGCAAAAAAAAGGTCTAGAGATATCCCCGGGCTCTTTGACGATCAAGCCTATGATCTTGCTTGAAGGTGGAGATGGAGAAGATCTCAAGGGAGTTTAGGAGAGAGAGAGAGAGAGAGAGAGAGAGAGAGAGAGAGAGAGTTTCACAGATGACTTTAAGTTGTCTTGTCTCAGAACCTCCTTTTATACCCTTCGAAGGCAATTAGCTTTCAATTAGTTGCCAATTGGGAGCATCTTCTAGAAATCAGCCAGCTCAGTGCCAGATAGGCTTTCCAACTTATGTACCATCTTCTAGTATCTTCTTGTAACCTCTTTTAACCGTTAAGTAGTTAGTCAGTTACTTGTAGTTGCTTCTTGGCCTTAGCTCTCAAGATTGTACTATGTGTCAACACGAATATTTCCCCATAAAAGTTTGGTTTGGTTATTGTACAATACTACGTGCAAAAAAAATAGCCAATTGTTCTTCTACTGAAACATTCATAATCTTTGTAAGGTGCATGAAAGGGCCTAACTTACACAATAGTCTCTTCCCCCCTTAGGATGTAGCACATCTATCCTTTTCTAGTGAGGTCCCGGAACATAAACAGGTTGGCTTGCCTTATTGCCCTCATGGAGTCCCCTTCCTTTAAAATGAAAGTTATGATGGAGACAATTGTAGTGAACGCCATAGCGAAAGCTCTTGCTCTCTCTCATTTGTTGTCCTATTATCCATCTACATAATGATTACATTGATTCAGGGATACAAACTTTTGAAAAAAAAAATTGTAATGCTACTACGCCTACATGTTTATTGGTCACCATACTGGCTAGTATGTAAGAAAGGAATAAGGGCATTCAAGCCCCACTGTCATTTGTGATGCTTATAATATTTGAATAGTATAGTAATATTGGACAACAATGAGTCCCATTAAGATAGGAAAACATATTTCAAAGTACTTAAAATCACGAACATAAATTAGGTCACAAAATAAAGGATCAAATCAATTAAAGAAAATGGAACCAAAAACCAAAATGGTAATTACGACATAAGTACATATAGTAGAATGCTAATCAAATTATGATTCAAAACATTAATGGCTTGTTTGGATTGGCTTTTGAAAAAAGTTCTTTTTTTAAGTTTGATAGGACTTCTGAAAAAAGTGCTTCTCAGAGTAAGTTAAGCACTTATGTTATTTTTGTGTTTGGATATGTTAATGCAGAAGTAGTTTTATAATAATAATAATAATAAATAAAAATAAATAATTATAATAATAATCAAGGGTGTTTTGGTAATTGACATAGCTTTGAAAAGGTTTGAGAGGGGTATTTTAGTAATTGACACTTTTAAAACAAATTTTCTACGTAAGAGCTTTTTCAAAAGTTACAAATCACTAGGCTCAAAAAGTCGCTTTTCAAACTTTTTACATGCCTTCTCGGCTTTTGAAGAAGCTCCATCCAAATGATAAAGAGTTTTACCCCGTGTTTAACTTACTCTGTAAGCTCGGCGCGCAAAAAGCCCATCCAAACATGGGCTAAATCAATGGTATATCTCTTATTTAAAACCAGTTTATAGCCTGTTTGAAATCTCTAAACAAAATTTAGAGCAAAGATGAACAATGCTAGAATTCAACGGCAACAGGATTTGAAATATATAAATACTTAAGTAAATTGCTACAACAACAACAGTTAAAAGTAGCATACTGCGGCAAATACATAACCAAAATAATTTTAAAGTGGCAAATTTAAAATACATATAGCAGCATGAAGATTTGAAACATATGCAATGTGGCAACAAGTAAAAGCATTTTAAATCCTAACAACCACACAACTCAAAAACTACTATAGTGGCAACAGTTAAAGGCAAATTGACTGAATCTATTAAAACAAAGTACAATTTGGAAATGAAAAAGCCAAGATAATGGAGCCATTAACATGCTTCAACTATACACAATTCAACCAAACAAACTATAGGAAAATACAAAAGGTGGGTTGTTGAGAGTGCAAACAAAGTCCCACATCGGATAATTGGAGAAGAGTGAAGGGGCAAATCTAGGTTGAACCATTCCATAGTAACGAGGCCTTTTGGGTTAAGCCCATTAACAAAACCGTGCGGGCTCCGACCCAAAGCGGACAATATCATTGCTAGTGTGGAATGTGGGGTGCCCCCGGTCCTAACAAGTGGTATCATTGTTATTAATGAGATATTGAGAGGAAAATCTAGGGTTCTGAATCTAGAGAGAAGAAATATTATAGGGTTTTTTCTTTGGAGACGACAAGCTTGAGGATTGTTTAAGCCATCAGTATTTACTTATATAGTGGATTCTCTGTTCTCCGCCCCCGTGGAGACGTAGGCATCCCTGCCGAACTCCACGTAAATCTCTTGGTGTTTGTGATTGTGAGTTTTCTCTATCTTGCCCTGTAACATCCCAAAATTTCACAAGTAAAATTCAGTGAAATTCTGAAATTTTAAATGAGGTTAATTAACTTAAAACAAATTAATTAACATTAATCTCAAGTTAAAGAAAATTCGAACAAAATAGACCAAAATCCACTCTCACAACTATAGGGCCGGGAGAGGCCTTATTGGGCCAGGCCAAAGTTATATAGAATAGTTGGAGATGGATAGTCGGCCGAGTTAGATTAATTAAACCAGAGATTAATTAAATATTAAATAATCCAGATTAATTAAGTAGGAATATCGGACAAAAGTTAGAGTCCCGATAAAGTAGATCCGCCGAAGTCAAAAGCGAGATTCGCGGATCCGGGTCGGAGAGAAGGCAACCCGTGACGCCTTCTGACCTCAAGCCACGGGAGTCGTCTGACCCGGGATTCGCGGATCTGGGTCGGGAGAGAAAGACGACCCGTGATGTCACAGTCAGCCTGTGACACGGGAGTCGTCTGACCCGGGATTCCCGGATCTGGGTCGGGAGAATTACTGATAGGATAATATTTTTTCTTAAATAGTGATGGGACATAAAGTAAAAGATAATACATTATTAAATTCTTTTTAATAGATAAAGTGATATAAATTATTTAAAGATAATATTTTTAAAAGATAAAGTAGTTAAAAGATAAATATATTTTAATTAATGAAATATTATATAAAAAAAAAATATAATAAAATAATAAAGTAAATTATAAAGTAAAAGTAAAAGATAAAGAAAAAGAAAAAAAGAATATTAAAAAAAAAAAAAAAAAAGGAAAAACCAGATCTCTGTCTCTGTCTTTAAAAAGACAGAGACGCGAGAGAGAGAGAGAGAAACGCCTCTCGATCTCTCTCTTTCCCTCTTTGTTTTTTCAGAGATCGCCACCACCTATAGCGTAGCAAGAGCTCCGTGAGCCCTCCCTTTTCCTTCCTAGGCCCCTTGCGGGTCGAAGTTCTATAAGCAAGCTTGCTCACGCGCCGGGCCGCTCCTCGCCTCGAGTAGTAGCGCCGCCATTTACGGGCTCTCAGGCGCTTCTTCACGCCCGCGCCTTGCAATGCGAAGCTACGTCCAAGCACCTAGCCGCTCCAAACCACACCACCACCTTAGTTCCATCGAGCTGCTTCCTCGCCCCATCTGCGGCCCCTATTTTAGTCCAACGCAACTGTGAGTTTGAAACTGAGGAAACATAAATCTAATAGCATGAATTAGAGCATGATAATAGATGGGGATTATGGGGTTAGTATCATGAACCATGTTGAATGAATGGGCTGTGAGATGATTGATGGGGATACATAGTTGAATGTGCTAATTATGTTGTTCTTGGATGAATGTTTGTACTAATTTCGGAGCCCAAGAAATGAGGGAAACTCTGCCGAAATTTTCGTTGAACTAATGTCGGGCTATCCCTTTTTGGGATGAATTCAGCCCTTGATGCTCCCCATCGGGAGTATTTTATATCGCTAGAAAGGTCGTCGAGAGACCTTCGTAACGAATACTAGATCGATCCGATCGGGCTTCCGGATCGGAAGTTATGAAGGGTCCAAGCGGATTATGCTAAACCTTTAGTGGGACAAGCCCATATTTTCCATTCCTTATAAATACGGAATCGTATTAAGGGAAACCATGCTTTAAAATGTATTTAATAGGATCTATCGTGTTCTATTATGTGAAGTAAATTTTTGGAATGAGGATCTGACTTCGAATTTCTAAAGAAAGCCGTGTTTTGATCCCTAGGACAAGAAAGGGGCAAAGGTCAGGTCACCGCTGCCGAAGAGCCCGATCAAGCCTAGGAATCTACTATATTGAGGTGAGGGAAATCTACCTGTACAGTTTGCTAGTTTTACCGTATTTTTATACGACACAGTTTTCAGTTTTAAAAGCGTGAACTTTGGGTTTCATAAAAGTTTATAGAGTTTTATAACCATTTCATGCTTAGTAATCAGTAACAGAAAAGAGAACAGTTACAGATACAGAAAGACTACATTCTATTGAAAATACTTGTATAGACGAGTAGCTCTGAAGAGCCGAGAGTACGACGTTGAGTTATGAGAGGGGTGATTTAATTCTCTTTTAAAAAATAGCGAACTATCTGTGTTTACTTCTTTTTTATAAAATCAAAACCCCCTTTCCATCCCTTTTGGGATGCCAAATGCGATATATATACTCAACCTCGATTATCGGATATACTCGCGTTGGTCGCGGCCATGCGATATTGAAGTAGATGTGTAGTCGAGAATAGTCTTGTGTATTAGATGATGCGCGTTCCTCGCCTTCTAGAGATAGAGCTCATCTCCGAGAGAGAGAGGGCAAGTACGTGCAGTTACCTAGGGGAATGTCGGTTTCATATTTAATTCACAAGACAGAAACAGTAAACTTCGGATATACATTTTAAGAGAATACACCGATCAACGCTTACTTGCGCGATTCGTAATGCTTTTCGATTTTTAATTCAAGTATTTTCTATTCGTGTTTACACGCTTTTTACTCTCTGACTTTATTATTTTATACGCATGCTTATACCCGACTGTGTTGTTTCGGCCATCGAGCTCCGGTGAGCTCAAATTTCACCTTTTGATACCTGTTTTGGAGGACGATAGGCGGGGAGTTCTTCTAGAGGGCCGCCCGCCACGAAGTTAATGATGATGCCCCGTGAAATGGCTCAATTCGACTCAGGTGTCTAGTTTACGCTTATTTGTTTTCGAGTGTTGTGAGACATTAAGATTAAGACAATGTTTTTGGCTTTGTATTAATTCAGATTGGGTTGGTGTTTTAATTTATTTAGTTTGTCAATTTCCTTCCGCTTGTTGTTATTTTTCCCGCCACTAATTAGACATTCTGACCTTAGGTTTAGGGTTCATTCCCTAAACTCCGGCCGCGACACTGGGTCCTGAAAAGGATAAGGGTGTTACATGCCCTAATTCTTGCATGTGTGTTTGGAGATTATTGCTGACAGGTTGTTAGAGCATCGGATTTGTGTGTGATTGGCGCTTCCATAGAAGGTGAATTTGTAGCGATTAAACCCAATAATTGGTATTAGAGCTAGGTTTTCAGCTTGGGTAAACTTCTGTCACACAAGGTGTTCGACGAAATTCCTACAAGATGTCTTCGACTGGTAATGCCAAGGTTGGGAAGTATAAGATTGAGAAGTAGATCAGATATGAAGGAGCGGGCTGAGGTTCCAACTCCTTGTGCGCACTTGGTTGGGCGATGGTGCACGGAGCGAAGACGCGGGCGTGTGGTGCACACGAAGTCGGTCAAGCACAGGGACATGCACGGGGCATGCATAGTGTGGACCGAGTGTGGATTCGATCGAGCACAAGAGTGAGCGGGACTACACACAGGAGTCGACTGAGTGTAGAGTCAGTCGAGCATAGGGCGCATATAGGTTCTTGTGCGCAGACCGCATAGAGTCGATCAAGCCCAAGTGTGTGCGGGGCAGTGCCCAGGAGTATGTTGAGCATAGAGTTAGTTGAGCGCGCATGCGGGTGTAGGGCATACACCTGAAAATCGAGCACAAAGCGGCGGCGGTGCGTAGAGTTAGCCGAGCACGGTAGCGTATGGGCATACGAGAGAGGGCTAAGCAGCGCTGCGTCTGAAGCACACTGCGGCGTATCTTGCGGGTGCATGACGAGCATGGAGTTGGCTGAGCACAGAGTCGGTCAAGCACAGTAGTGTGCAGGGGCAGCACATAGGCGCGGGAACATGCATGACACAAGAGTGTGCGCTGGCAAAAGCACAAATGCAGGGCAGATACGAAGGTGGCGCGTGAACGGGATGTGTACAAGGCCTGCAGAGCACATGCACAAGGATGTTGTTTTGTATTTTTAAAATCGCACCAGTGGAGATTGAGGGGGTTAAGTCTCAAGTGGAGACTTCTCATATTGGACCAGATGGTTCTGATAGCCACCCCAACCCAAAGTCCCAGGTGGAGTTCCAAGATACACTTTTTCTCCTAAGTGGTGGTGGATCTCGCCAAGATGGAGAGTTGTTCAACATATTCGGTACTTGTTCGTTCCACATTTGAGAGTCAAATGAGAAACGAGGTTGAGAATTGTAAGTGAGGGCCTATTTTTTGTAAAGCCTCCTCAAACTAGTTGGGATTCAACATAGGATTAAGTTTGATTCAAAAGTGGATAATGACTCATATTCAAACTAGGGTTCAAATCCTACTCTATGTTTAAGTCCTATTCATATCAGAATAAAAGTTCTCTCTAGAGGGTTATAAATAGGGCCTAGTCTAGTTATTCAATTGTAATATAGAGATAGAAAAGAGTGAAGAGGGAACAACAGAGAAGAGAGAAAGAGAGGGAGGCCTGTGAAGCGGGTGGCAGCCTTGCACCAGCCAAGTTTTCTAAAGCAACGAAAGAAGGGAGATTGGAGATCGACTTGAAAGCTATGGAAACTCGATTTGATCCTCCAAACAAGTAGAGTGCATAGTGAGTCATTTTCTTGCTTTCTCCTTCTTGGTGTTGTACTCTTTGTGGAGAGGTTGTTTTCTTGGAAACGAGCTTGAGGTCTGTTCAAGCCGTCGGAGTTACTCCTTATAGTGGATTCCCTGTTCCCGCACCCGTGGAGACGTAGGCACCCTTGCCGAACTCCACGTAAAACTCTTTGTGTTATGTTTCTGAGTGTTCTCCTTCTCTTGCCCTATTTTGTGTGAGTGTTTGGAGATATTAGTGACAAGTTGTTTGAGCATTGGATTTGTGTGTGATTGGCGCTTCCGTGGAGGATGAATAGTAGCTATTTACCCCCAACATGGATGAATTTTAAAGTGGTGCATTTGATCAAATTAAAAACACATATAACAACATGAGGATTTGAAATATATGAAATAGTGAATCAACCGCTAAAGCAACAACAGTTAAAGGCGTTTTAAGTGACAACAACCACAAAGTTCATAAATTGCTATAGTGGCAGCGGTTAGAAGCAAATTGATTGAATCTTTTAAAACCAAGTACATTTTGGAAATGAAAAATGAAAGATGATGGAGCCATTAACAAGCTTTAACTATAAACACTTCAATCAAACAAACTAAAGGCCAATAGAGAACCAAACGAATTTTAAAGTGGAGCCTTTGATCAAATTAAAAACACATACAACAACATGAGAATTTGAAACACATGAAATGGCAAGTGAACTGCTACAACAATAACATGTAAAGGCGTTTTGAATCCTAACAACCACAAATTTCATAAACTGCTATAGCAACAATAATTAGAGACAAATTGACTGAATCTATTAAAACCAAGTACAATTTGGAAATGAAAAAGGCCAGATTATGCAATCATTAACATGCTCCAACTGTAAACACTTCAAATAAACAAACTATAAGCAAACAAAGAACCAAAAGAATTTGAAAATGGAGCATTTGATCAAATTAAAAATACATATGTAACACTCATCTCCAAATAGGGGACAGGTGTCACACCAGCCAGGTCAGGGGGTGAACCCTGGGCCTAAAGCTGTATTAATCTAATAAACCTAACTCATAAGCAAACTCTAATGTCATAAATACTCAAACTGTTGGAGTACAATACCAAATACTTAGAGTCATACAAGACAAATCATATAAGGAGTTCATAACTCTCCTAAGTCAAATACAACAAATTCAAATAATAACATAGCAGCAGGACTGTCAGAGCCAACTAAAGGTGACAAGACTCTCTTCTCGACTCTAGATTTGATTGAGTACCTGTCTATCTCCTACAAAATTACACATAAAAGAAGGATAAGCTACTCGAGCTCAGTGAGGAAAATAATACTGTTAGGTAATATTATACTTGTATGAAATCAATAAAAGAGATATGAAATAATTTCTTAAAACGTACAAGATATATAAGTATGAAGAATAATGCATTTCAAAATAATATGCCAATCAATGCATTATCCTCAATCAGCTATAATCATGCCAGATTTCATAAAATCTTAAGTACAATAACATGCATGATCATCTTAATCATTTCATCATTGGTACCGTATATGATTCTGTAATTTCCCTTGGTGGATAAATATCGACACCAATAGCCACCACGGTCTAAATATAGCTCCCATAAGGTGGGATATATAGGAACATACATCATATCTCAATAGTATCAATTACACCTACACCTCTACTTCCATGATTGCGGAACCAGCGTGAAATCAGGATGAACCCTCACGGTCCTCTATGGCTCCCATCAGGGTACCATCTCTGTCCTCACAGTTCTACTACGGCTCCCGTGAGGTGACTATCTCTAGGAGAGGATATACGCGTACTAGGCACTCTACGAGTATGGAAAGGGGGTTTTATTTATAAAAAAACAGGGAGTTTTAAAATAGATAGTTTGGACTTTAAAAAATGGAGAGTTTAACAATTCGTCCCTTCCCTACCTAGTACCGTACTTTCTGGCTCTATTAAAGTGCCACCACTGGTGCAAGCAAGTATGACAGTACGGTGCAGAGAATCAATACTTCTAGTTAATCTCTTTTCTATTTCATATATCTTAAACTGAAATCTTTTTCATGAATATCTCAAAATTCATTTTCAAAGCAGAAATCTATCAATCAATATAATACGGTTTCCAAACTTAGGAAATCTCATATAAATTCTATTTCATGCTTTTCAAAATAGAAACAAACACTTCTAAGATAATAAAATGAAAATACGAAAATGTCCAGTTTCGTTCCCTCACCTGAGTCTAGTAGAAGCTTAGGACTGGCTTGGTCCTTCAGCAGCGGTTGACTTGCCTTTGACTTTCCCTTTATCTTTTCCTAAAAATCGAAATACAGAAATTCATGAATACGGAATCCGTATTCCTAGCTTGTACTCTTACTTAAACTTGAAGAATACAATAATTTCATTAACTTAACTAGAGCATGCTTCCAATTAATATGCATTTAGGTACTTCTAAAGAGCATGAAGAAAATACGGAATTACTCAAAATCGATGACTTGCTATCTTCATCCTTAGATAGATTAGATTGAAGGATCTAACATGCTCTTCAAGATTAATCAAAAGCTATTCATGATCATGAACATTCAATCATGTATAATTTCAAGAAAAAACGGGCAACATCTTCTCTATTTCTAGGGCCCTGAAATTATATAAACATACACATTAAATAATAATTTGAGTAAAATATTATTACTTTTTAAAATACTTTATGTGTTATAAGAGAATGTGAGAGAGAGAGGGAGAGAGAAAAGCCCTCAATCTCTCCTTCGTTCTCATTTCCATCTCACACGAACAAAGACAGTTAAAAGCATTTTACTTTCGAACAACCACATAGATCATAAACTGCTATAGCAATAACCATTAAAAGAAGTGTTGATGCTTAAATTGGTAACAGCCTAGGGAACCGTTCTCCGGTAAGAGTCCAATTGAGAAGGAGATGATGTAGAGATAGATGAAACAAGGGGCGTGAGCTTCCCACAACTGCTGGTCGCCAGCCGACATGGAGACTGAGAGGTGGTCCTCCGAGTAGGCCGCTTATTCCTACAAAACAAAGAAGTCTGGGGGCTCTTCCCCCCCCAAAACCTCTGACGCACAAGTCAATTGGGTGGAGGTTGTGTGTAAGAGAAGAAGATAGAAGGAGAGCCGGAAAGGAGAAGGGTATTTCCCCCGCTTTCTCTCCCGCCCAAAGAGCATGAGCCTCCTAATATCTTGGTTGGTGGCCTTGAGCCACTCACCATACCTATCTCTTCCCTGCGACGTGCAGGCGACCTCGGACTGTACCGCCTTGTTGGAAGCTTTTCTTACCAAGCTAGCGACACACACGCTAGGCCTTGACACCTTTCACTGGTGACAGGATGACACTTGTTTGCCTTCATGTGGATGGGAAGGGAATCTCCACGTGTCTCCCCTTTGGTTGGACCGGTTCCCTATAGAGTCCTCCCAATTTACATCACGTGGGAAGAAGGGTTTTCCCCTTAACAAGAAGAATACTAAATCGGTTAAAACAAAATCCAAATAGATGACATCGCATAAGGATGGCCTACACCCTTGTAATATTTAATCAAGCAAATGGATGCCATGAAAGGAAAACTTTCTTATTGAAATAGAGAGTGGATGACCTTTTCACCATACTTGTGTCTTCTCCTTGAACATTGTTAAATTAATAACACTCATAATCTCAACAAGTTGCATTCCAACACCAAACCAAAATCTTAAATCAAGTTCTTCTGAACAGAAACAAAGAAAAGTCAACAAGTGGTATATTTTCCAACATTACAACACAAGTGATTTTGCCCTCTAATGTATGTTCACCCCTGAATCCTCAACTGTGCAAGTAAGGAGGTCCAAAGCATAGAATTTCTGGTTATAAAGAACTTTCTCCAACAATGACTAGCATCTAAAGATCTATTCTATTACCTAGTTTATTAGTAAATTAAAATAAAGAGTATTTTTCTATGTCAATGTTGATCAAGTTGGTGACAGAGTCCTCCATTTTCCGGTAAAAAATGGATTCACTTTCTCACCTTAAACAGAACAAACTCTTAAGAAAGAAAAAAGAATAAAGGGCAAAAAAATCCTAAGTTAAAAAAGAATGAGATTAGTGACAAAGATACCCTCAATCTTCACATTCATATGGACTTCTCCCCTCATTTAATTAAATAGGTTTATGGTTTTGCATTAAAAAGAAATTTTTCCTCCAAAAGCTTTAAAAAGAAAAAAGATACTGTAAATCTACATAAATCAATGGATTCAAGCTCTAAACAAAATATCCATGGATCTCCATTGATTTTCAACACCATTTCTCCACAATAATCTCTAACAACTTCAAAAGATTATTCATTTTCAGATTTGGGTGTAAAATCCAAACAAACCTCATGAAAATTAAAAAAATATATATGAAAAGAGAACACCGTAAACAACTAGTAAAGACATGGATCTGAGTGTAAAATATCTATAAAAAGCAATCAAACCCTAAAACACTAAAATCGGAGAGAAAAAACCAAGAAGAGAGATGGAAAGGAGGCAACCCTAAAAATCAACTTTGACGAGAAAGAAATTAACTGAAAGGAGGCCAATTGAGGTTTGCCCTAATCTTCAAAGCCGCTCAACAAGCCTGCAAGCCCTAGGAGATCACTAGAGGAACGATAACGAGAAGCCGATGACAAAAAGTAAAGAGAAAGTGGCGGCCAAGAGCAAGGGAAGAAGAATCACTAGGGCTAGGGGTTGGGATGATTCCTACCCCTCACGTGACCCCACGTGTTGAAGTGAGACCGAAGTGGAACTTCGTCTTCAAGCCAAAAAAGACCGAAGTCCCACTTCAGTTTTTTAAAATCTAAAAGTTAAAACCCGAAAGTAGAGCCTTTTCGAAGACTGAATTTTGACTTTAGATCTGACTTATGGAAACCAAACACACAAAGTGACTGTAACTTCAATCCCCACTTAAGATAACCAAACATGCCCCTAGTATAAAAGAGATGTATCACAAAACCACTTTCATGCAAGTCATCATTTTTTTGTGTTTAATATTAGGGAAAATTACTGTAGCATCCCTGACTGTTTCATTTCTGACTTTTTAGTCCCTCTGACTAAACAGTATACTATTCAGTCTCTCCTTTTCAACCTACTTACTCTTTAGTCCTACTTGCGTGACACCTTCTTAACGTTAGGTTTTGAAAAAAACCCCAAAATACCCATTGAATTCCCGCCAAAAACAACCTTTCTGCTGAAAAGACAGGTTGTGTACTTCCATGCTTGTAAGATAAGCTAGTCCTCTTATACTCCTCTTTGTTTCCTTCCCTCTGTTCTTTTGCAGAGGGCCTGTGTTTTGTTTTTAGTCTTGTAGAGAAGAGTCCAATTCTACTCTTTCTCTTCGTCTCCTTTCCTTTGTTCTTTTACAGAGAGCTTTTGTTGAGCTTTTAGTTTTGTGTTGAGCTTTTAGTCTTGTTGAGAAGCTACCACGTAGTGAGTCTGCGGCGGCAAAGGAAAAAGGTAATAGATTACCCATTGTTTTTTCATAACATGCGTAGTATAATTCTCTCATTTTTTGCAATGGCATTCTTCTTGCAGGATTTTGATGGAAACCCTTTTCGCCGTCGCGCAATATAGGGGAGAAGGTCTAGCGTTGGAGCTCCACGATTGCTCACTTGTTGGGATTAGGTGATAGGTGATATATGTGAGCGGTGGGACCTTGACCCCTCCGGGCGAGAGTGAGTTATATCGCACTGCATCAACGTGAGAACCTTGACTTGTCCCATTGACAATTCTATGGACTTTGTGCATATGTGCAACATTTTTCACTTTCGTTCAACAAAAATATTGTCTAACCTTATTGTGGGACACGAAGTGGCTTAAGTGGGACTGACGAGTGCGGCTCTTAAACTTCCAAAGTAAGCCTTTTGTATGTGTTTATTATTTCCCGCAACCGTGTATTATAAACATGTAAGACTTCAGGATTTTCTTAAAGTCTTTAGTATTCGGCTTATCCCTTTAGTATCAACTTAAAGTCTTTAGTATCTACTGAAAGTCTTTAGTATTCTACTCACCTCTTTAGTACCTACTGAAAGTCTTTAGTATTCTGCTTATCTCTTTAGTATCTACTGAAAATTTTTAAAATCCGCCGTATCTAATTAGTATTAAGTCGTTCTATTTCGTATTGTCTCACTTAAAAGAGTACCTTATCAATCAGCGAGGGATCCCCGAGGCGAGATGTCCTTGGACATTGTGGGTTCTTCTCAAACTCACGATATTGCGGTGCTCAAAATTGGCGTCGATTTGAGCGTGGAACACTTGAGGAATGCGCTCCGTGCCTTTGCTATCAAAAAGGAAATTTGACTTTACCTTCATAAAATGATAGAGAAAGGGTGGCTGCGGATCATGGATGCAATTGGAGGGTTCATGCTTCTCGGGAGGAAATCTCCACACCTTTAGAATAAAGACATTGCAACCCACACATGTGTGTGGTGGCGTATCGGACGAGTTCCCACCCGGCATCCAAAAATGGGTTTTGCGATCGTGTGATCCGAGCTTCAAGGATCATCCCTTGTATGCGGGCCGTCGACATTCAGCGGGATATTTTGCGAGCACGCGGCGTGGAGTCTTCCTTACAAGCAAGCATGGATGGGAAAAGAGGTTGCGAACCGTTCTCCACGGGAGTGAGGTACGTGAGCTTACGATTTGCTATTATGAGTACGTTGAAAGGTGATGGAGACAAATCCCGTGGCGTTGCCACAATTGAAAGTGATGGAGGGCGATTGACGTGGTTTTGTTTCCGTGCTTGTGTAGCCGGCTTCAAGTTGGGTTGCGGGCAGCTGTTGTTACGTCGATGGAACACATACGCTTGGAAAATCACGGTGGCATCTTGTTAGGAAGCGGCCAGGCAAAGGCGGCTGATGAGGGATTCTTCCACGTCGCATTTGCAATAGTGGACAATGATAAGCCCGGCGACAATTGAACTTGGTTCCTCGCCACTCTCGGGAATACAATATGTGGAGATGAGGATTATGACAAGTGCATTACATTCATATCGCATGCACGGTCCGAAGGTCCTAGTTAATGCAATCGCAAGGGTGTTCCCTTCATCGCCCCATGCATATTGTTTGCGACACCTAGAGGCTTAACTTCATGAAGGGAAATACTAGTCTTGGGAAAGTATTGAAGGAGGAGTGTTGGGCCCTCTTTACCCGCATCGCATACGCATGTACTTCCTAAAGAATTCGATGGCCAGCGATGAAGGACCTCTGGCGCGTCGGCCTGGCCTTTTGCCAGCTAATCAAAAGTCCGATGTGGCCCATTGGTGAACTATTTGTTTAAGGGGCAAAGATGGGGTGAGATGTACTTTCGAGCGTGGCCGAGTCATTCAATGCGTGGATCAAGGAAGCTTGCGCCTACCTCCACAGCTAATAGAAATGGTCGACTTAATCAGGTAATATTCACCCGCGACTAAAAAACTTTACTATTTAGCTTAACTCTTTAGTATCGTCCATAAAACTTTAGTATCAGGGGTAACCCTTTAGTATCAGGTGTAAGTCTTTAGTATCAGGCATAACTCTTTAGTATCAGCGGTGATAGCAGCTTTAGTATCGAGAGATCTACCTTTAGTATCCGATAAGTCTTTAGTATCAGTGTAAAGCTGTTTAGTATCTTTTGTAAGGCTTTAGTATATTCTATAAAACATCTTTGCGGTACAAGCTCATGAAGATATGATGCGCTAGGCCGACGCGAGCATGTCCGGCTGGGGGGAACATATCTTTGCCCAAAGAATACGCCCGGAACCTCGAGGACACTATCGAGTCAAGCCGCTTGCTCCGCGTGGGCCGTTGGATGGTGAGCAATTGAAGTTATCGACCCGGTCGCATTTCTGGCGGTCAATCTGCGGAACAAGGACATGCTCATGTAGGCGTTGGCAAGCTCTATGGAATACCACTGCATGCATTAATGCGTGTCGTCAATCGCGACTTGAGGCAAGTGTACATGCGCCGTGGATGACTACTTCACGGTACAAATGTACGCCAATGCATATCACGGACCATATTTCTTGATCCCGGCGACGATAAACCGGCGGATGCATCCAGCGTCCTTGAGATCGCCCACCTATTACGAAGAGAAGGCACAGGCGGTAGGCGACAAGAATTGAGTCGCGAGGCCTTAGGCGTGAGAGAGTTGAGGTGCGGCCATTGCAAAAACAGCGCCGCAACCGCATGGGACTTATATGCTATAATAGGTGATTAAGCTTGATCCGTCTTGGCCATAAGGTTTACATTTTGCCTAATGTAAATAATGTGATTTTACGAAGTTTTGACATTATACGTTTATAAAATGTTTACATGAGTAATCAGAGATGGTAAGAATACTAAGCACTTAAGAGAAATACTAATCGGATAAGAGAAATACTAAAGAGTTAAGTGAAATACTAAGCGGATAAGAAAAATACTAAACAGTTAAGAAAAATATTAAATAGTTATTGGAAAGAAGGTTGCGACTTTAATGAAGCGCCGGGTGCTTATTGGGAACCGAAGCGACGCATTTACAACTGAGATCTCCGAAATCGCTTCTCTCTCTCTTTGAGATTTGGCTTTAAATAGGTGCTGTGGGAAAGAAACACTAAACAGTTAAGGGAAGTACTAAACAGTTAAAAAAAAATACTAAGCGATTTAAGAAAAATATTAAATAGTTATTGGAAACCGGCGACTTTAATATTGTGGCCTTAGGGTGCTTAATGGGAACCGGCGGCGCATTTAGGCGAGATCTCCGAGATAAACTTCTCTCTCTGAGACTTGGCTTTAAATAGGTGTGGTGGGAATGAGGGATTCTACCATTGCTTCACCATCATGAGTTTACAAATCGCCCCTCCTTCTACCGGGTTCATCTCTCCCTCTTGACTCGCCACGCGTCGATTGTGGATTCCTCGGTCATTCCATCGCTTTATGCACCACGTTCCTAATGGACGGATGCATTTGTAGGGACCTAAGCGGGAACCCTTGGCGGTGATGGTGGGCTGGAGGCGAGGGAGTCTGGAGAGAGGCTATCTTCCATCACGCGGGTGGCACGCCTTTTGGGTGACCATCATCTTAGTGAGGGACACTGTTGATCTTCACTCTCAGCGAGGATAAAGATTTTGATGTTCACATTTTGGACACAGCTTGATTTGTTTGAAAATGTCTTACATTCTGCTTTCGCCCAAGTGTAACTTCTGACGGTGATGTCTGTAGCTATTTGTCTTACAAATAAAATGCGTAATATTTAAATAAATTTGTCTTTGGTGTTACTATGTGTGTGATTGAACTTGTTGATTGTGAGCGTCTTTGCTTGAAAGCTGTTCTCCTTCTTGTAATACTAAACACTTGAACACTTAGTAAAACAAATGAGTACTAAGCGATTAAGAAAAATACTAAATAGTTAAGGAAAATACTAAACGGTTAAGGTAAATACTAAACAGTGAACACTTAGTAGACAATGAGTACTGATGTTATACACGTAGAATATGATTGTAAAGTCTTTAGAGTTCCTTCGACGTTGGTTCATCAATTTTTGGGTCCTTCCCTTTGCCCGGCGGAGTTGTTCGACGGAATCCGTCCGAAAGTATGCGACATACATACTCTAGGCGTAGACGAGGAACCCGGATCGATTGAGGTGAAGCTTCTCACCACCCAATATCTCGCTCCATAAACCACATCCACGAACGGGGCGATCCAGCATTGTCCTCTCTTTGTTAATGGGCAGTCACGGTCATGTGAGAATGTATAACTATCTATTTCAAAGCAATGCCCATGCCCGATGGTAAGTGCGTTTTCGAAAATAACCCTCTGTATTTAGAACAAAAGATGGTTAAAATTTGGTGCGAAGGGAGAACCACGAAATATGGAGGTGATAGGTGTTTGGCTTACCGTTTCCTCAGTGACCTTGTCATGCACCTTTGCGCCCGTTGAGAGATGAGTAATGAGTGTAGTGTGCGGATTCTTTATCCAAAGCGAGTAGGTGGAAGTGTTTGTTGAGAATGATGGGCATTAGAACAACTTCAAAATTTTGAAAAGATGTTCTTTGCGTGGCCATTAGTTTGAGAGAATCATCGGTTGTATGGTGCTACTTGACGATGCTTGATGCAAAAGGCACAGTGATGGATCCACGCCTCTTGTACTTCGACGGTGTCTTCTTCAGCTCCTCCAGCAAGATCATGACAAAGATGTCCATGACGTCGTCAGCCACGAGATCTCTTCCCCTCGACCAATGGGTATAATTGCGTATGAAAGTTATAAATGCCCACTCATTCTTCCAAACAATTGTACTAGAAGATAAAATAAACAGTTCAGATAAATACTAAGAATGTAAGAGAAATAATAAGCGGTTAAGAGAAATACTAAACCGATATGGGAAATACTAAACAGTTAAGAAAGATACTAAAGAGTTAAGGTAAATACTAAACAGTTAAGATAAATACTAAGCGTTTAACATGAATACTAAGCATTTAAGAGAAATACTAAAGAGTTAAGCCAAATACTAAGCAATTAAGAGAAATACTAAAGAGTTAAGCCAAATACTAAGCAGTTAAGAGAAATATTAAGCGGTTAAGTGCAATACTAGGCATTTAATAGAAATACTATGAAGATTGTTCTCACCTGTCAATCAGACAGTTCAGGAAGAATGAAATGAGTGCTTGCTTCTCCTTGTTCAAATTTTGCTTTCGAACCATTTGGGCAGCTTGTTCTTAGGAATGAAATTTGTCCTCCACGGGTTGTACATTTTTCTCCAGCATTACACGGGCGCCTCTGCATCAATCACGATTCTGAGGCGTGGGATTCAATAGGGGCAGCGAGGGGCACGCTTCTTCAACGGGGAGCTTTTTCGGTGGGGAAACATTTTAGTGGGGGCTTAGTGCAGGGGTTGTTTTAGGTGGGAGCTTCTTGATCGGGGCTTCTTGATTGGGGGCTTAGGTCGGTGGGAACCATTGAAAGCGATAATGTGGGGGCTTCTATGGGCCCTTCAGCGCCCGATGGGAATCAACATCCTTGCATCACTTGGTGACGCTGGCCCTTCAATATCTCACAAGTTTCAATTAGTGCGCTTCGGCGATGCGGCACGGTTCCCTCGCCTTCCTTCTCCGATGCGGCGGGCTTCCCTCAACAACCGGGAGCTATCCTCTTCGAAACGGTTCTAGTCCCAGCTTGCGAGGCAAGCCCCATTTTACTTGATGATATCCGCTAATGGGATTGTGGAAGTATCGTGAGCTTCTTTGGCCGGCTTGGAGACAAGTGCCTTACGGCGTTTGGTGGCCGGGGGCTTGGTGGGCGATTCCACGGCAAGCAACCTATCAATTTGCCGCGCATTATAGCGACCTCATTCATTGATTTACATGCATTATGAGGTCTGCATGGCCCGGCTGAATAAAGTCGTCGTTGCTTGCGCTTGGGGGTCCTCCGCATTATGAGCGAGTTGGACTAGCGTAATTTGCTCGGCCCTGCGGTGCCGGGATTTCTTGTCAATCCTCTTCAGGCTGCGCTTGCCCTCACCTTCTGCCACGCTTGGACCTGCATCCGTACTAGTTCTCTCCTCCATGGCTGTGCTATGTAGTAGCCGGTTATTGGTGAAGCTGACCTCTTAAGCGGTTTTAAGGGCCGAGGTGGTGGAGGCGTGAGACAATATTGCAAAATCTTTAGTAGCGTTATAAGTAGTTTGAACAAGTAAAGCATGTAGTGAATACTAAAAACTTTACACGAATACAGAGCCTTTAGCCAAATACTAAAGACTTTAGAAGAATCATCAAGACTTTTAGCCTAATACTAAAGAGTTTAGAAAAATACTAACGACTTTAGCCTAATTTTAAAGCCTTTATAAGAATACTAAAGCCTTTATCCTAATACTAAAGGCTTTAGTAGAATACTAAAGACTTTAGCATAATACTAAAGCCTTGGGCATAAAACTAAAGAAGTAAGAGATGAAAGGACGAAGTAAGCATACTGATTTCCCATTGAATGATTCGATAATTGCCTTGACAGTAGTAACCTTCTTGCAGGTGGTCTCACCGTAGCCCAAAATTCTTGGAGTCCGGCCGAACTCCACCTTCTTTCCAGAACCGGTGACTTCATAGAACCATATTATCAGCACTATGGAGCACCCCCTAAGATAACCTGTTTTCATCTTTTTCTCCCCAGAACACCTCTCCTGTACTCGAGCAGCTGTCAGTTGGATGTCGTCCATGAGCCATTTATGCACGGCCTGTGCCCATGCATATGTCCCTAGGTTCTTCAGGTTATCGGCATAATGCGCACTCCAACTTGGGGCCGTGCAGTTTGTGGTCAGAAACAGGAAGGCACCCATCAAATACACTATCAGAAATTTCACGAGGTTTTCCTCCTCGCCTCTCTTATGAACAAGATCCAATAGAGCGTTCTTAATGCAATCTCGATTCCTTGAGTAGGCTTTGTCGAGATATCTGTCCTCAAATGTGGATCGGGCGGTGGGTCGTTTGAATTCCACGGCAGTTCCACTGCAGGGGAGTCCAAGGATTATGGCGACGTCCTCCGGACGAAAACTTCGACAAGCTTTCCCGATTTTAAATTTACGCGAAGCCAACGTCATAAGCTTGCATCGGTCGTCGAGCACGCCCTCTCTTGTACTATTAAGCTTGATTCCAGGCGGGGAGCAAATGGCGTCTTTGTTGATGAATTGCACTGTGTTTTTGTTCATGTGTTTCTTCAATTCATCGAGGCTGATCAACAAGGGGACCCGTGTAGCATCGTCCATTAACCAAATTTTGAGCCATTGTCTGCGTTAACTACAAATCTAAAACGCGTGAAAGAGATAGAAACAATTAAGCCCTTTGAATTGTACTAAATAGTTGCTCTGGATTTTTAAACACATAAGGCGAATATCAAGCTGATTTCCGATTATACTAAGCGGTGTAGCTCGATTTTAAACACTTTTACCGATTTTAAAAACCACAACCCACAATGAAACACATTCCGCAAATTACACGAAAGCAACGCGTGAACAACACCACGGTGTACATGGCTAGTGGTCTCTGATTACAAGTGAGAAAAGAACAAATCCTTGCACATGAACAAAACCCTAAACCCTATATCTCCACAATGAGTTTACAATCCACATGCACAAATTGCATTCTACCGCGGGAGGATAGAAAAATAGCAAGAAAAAAAAAAGAAAAAAAGAGATCGAAGCCCTTGTGGCGAAGCCTCGATCTCAAAAGGTTTAGAGTTCGGTTTGATTGCTACCTCGTTTGCAAACTCCTGATATTTCTTTGGAAAGAAGATGAAGGATGACACGGCTGAGCGCATGACGGTGTCTTGTTGTCTTCTTAGTGTGGAGAGGAGTGTCGGTGGTTTAGTTAATTTGGAGCGGCCAGATTCAAGGAGAAGAGCGATCTCAAAGGGCATTTTAGTCTTTTCACTTAAATGGTGTCTTTATGCTGCTTGATCTCGAAGCCGTACTGGGCTTCTCCAAAGGGCATCGGCGTCTTTTCACGCGACCCAGCTTAACACCGCTTGCTACCCTGCCAGGGGTGAGAAAAGTAAATCCCTGTATAAAGGAGGGACTGAATATAGATACCTAAAGTTGCAGAGACTATATATGGAATTCAAAACTTTTGGGGGGGCTTTTCATTACTTCTCTCTTAATATAATGCAAGTCATCTATTTTGATGCAAGTTGGCTTCCATTTAATTTGAACATCATAATATAACATAGCAAAACAACTTGTGGTCATTACAAATTATTTTGTTACAAGTCAAAAACCCTTTAATTTATATTCACTTACACCAACTTATTTTGGTGTTAAAAATATAAAAAATAGCATTTCTATATTAACTGATATATTATTAACAAAACAAAAGTTTAAAACTTAAATATTTAATGATGAGAGAGAGTTTGTAGAAGTCTATTTTGTGGGAAAAAAAAGAGAGAAAGGAAGAAGAAGAAAGGCAAAAAAGTAAAGTTTGATCCCAAAAAAGATCCTTGGAAATAAAAACAAAGAGAGCAAACCAAAGGCCTGGCGTCCGTGCAAGCCTTGGCTCAAAGAAAAGAAACAAATAATTTGGGATTGAGAGCCAAAAGTTGGAGAGAAAAAGACCTTTTTGGCCAAATCCACACCACCTAAAGCCCCCAAAGGCTCTCTTCTAAAACGGCAGTTGAGCTTCCTCTTTCTATTCAAATCCATTAATTAATTAATCACTCTTTTATTATATTTTTATATCTATTGAATACATTCAATTCAATACAATAATAAAAAGCTTCAGCATGTAAAATCTTTATACCTCCTTTATAAACATAATCTGAAACCATAGTTATCAGAACTAGATCAGACATTAAACCATTCAAGATCGTGGGTCACTGGTTCATCGGTTCAACCGTCGGATCAATTAGGGCAATGTCGAGTCAATATATATATTAATAATAAAAATATTATTTTAAATAATTTATAAAAAATACTATTTTAAAAACTATTATAAAAAACTATTTTCAATAATAAAAATTTGTTTTAAATAAATAAATAATAAAAAAAATACTATTTTAAATAATATTTTATTATTAAAATATTGTTTTTAATATTAAAAAATTATTTAAAATAATATTTAATAATAAAATAATAATTAAACCGGAAAAACATAGAACCAGACCGGTTCCACCTCCTGTTCAGCTGGCCGGACCGATAATCCGATCCGGTTCTGATAACAGAGTTTGAAACACCATTTCTTCGTCCCAAGAGAACATACCCTACATAAGGAATTCAATACCAATAAGCTAAGATGTCGTTGGTTATATATATATATATATATATATATATATATATATATATATATATATATATATATATATTAATTAACATAAAAAGCCATTTTTAAATTTATTATTTTTTGGTTCTAAGAGTACTAGAAAACATATCAATCTTATAATAATAATAAACTAACATGACTCTCTTCCCCATATGTTAACTTTGTCCATTTGCTTGTGTTGCAATGTGGTTGAGATCATGACATTCATTGTTAGGAAGCAAAGGCAACATGCAATGAAGGAGAAGAAGAACAGGGGAAAAAAAGAAAAGGAAAAAAAAAAAGGAGAAATAGAGACAAGAGCTTGAGCCTCTCCCAATGTTTTGGAAGTTTGCCATTTGGATGTAATTGACTTAATTTTTGTGCCAATTTAGGAGCAATCTTGTTGACTTGTGCTTCAAAGTATTAATTGCTTGGCAGTGAATGTATCCATGATAATTGATAAGTACAAAGTTGTCACTCTGTTTTTTGGAGTCCTCTTTTTCTCTCCTTCTCATCTCTTAGAATCTTTTTCTCTCACTATATATGTTTATATATATATTTTTTATCAATTGGTTTGGTTTGATATGTTGGGCATTAAATAATCTTCTAATAGTCCTAACAAGTATGTTCAATGAGATGTGACTTGCTCATGAACAAACTTTGAATCCCAAGCTCATGATGAGAGATATATATCTCAATATTATTTCACATGGGTGGTTTTGAGATTTGAAAAAAAAAAATTATCCAAGTTATGTGTATCTAACTAATAGTTTGGACAATGAAGAGTATTTTAAATATAAAATAATATTTAATCATGTTTTGAGGTTCCATTATGTGAAACCACCCACGTGTTGTAATTAAAAAAATAGTATGATTTTTAAATTTACTAGTTAAGAGTATTTGGTCCTTTTTAACTGTTTATAATTATAGATGAAAGAGATTTGTATCATGGTCATTTAAGAATCGGTTATGTTGATGTTGAGATCTACTCATATCTGAGCCCTCTCTTTGAGATCAGAATAAATACAGATCAACAAATGATAAATCAATTAAGATGGAGGATTTTCAAGAATTTTAGGAAAGATCGGTTGTTTGGATGGAGAGAGAAATGTTTGTTCAGCGATCGATATCAATGGAGTCCTACCAATACTCAATTGGGTTATAATTAAGCGAATAGAGGCATTCCTTTTATAGTGGTCTTCCTTTTGTAATGAGCTGTGCTGATTAAGTAATTAGGCGGTTAGACTTCACTTGAGTGTTAAGGGAGTGTAGCTCGGATCCAGCTAGATTCCAACTCAAAGAGTCAGTTGTTGAAGCTTTCCAGGGCCCTTCTGGGACTCTCTACATCTTTTTGGATGATTGATCTCTACTGTTAGATGATAAAGAATGATTAGATCTTCATTTAAACCCTTCTAATTGTGTCACATGTGTTTTAAAATTTTTCTACCTCATAATATATTTCAATTAAAATTAGATATTATATCAGAAAAAATTAAATTTTATTTATATATCTCTAACTAGTAGAGAAATTATTATTTTAAAAATTCTGAAAATTGTGGTATAATCTATATTAGTAAACCATGACCTTTTCTCTCCTACAAGCCGTTTTGCAAATAATGTTATGATAAAATTTAATATAAAAAAAAAATTGCACATAGATCAATTTATTGTCAAAATTTATTTTATTATTTTTTTGATCCTAGGTCGAAAATATTTGTCAAAATTGCCTACTTACGCTTTCGATCAGTGATCACCTTGTTGACTCGGATTAAAAACGACCTTTGAAAGGCCGATTAGCTCCAGAGAAATTGGTTAGAGTTAAGCGGCATTTGAAAGGTCGATTTGCTCCATACTCCATGAAAAAGAGTTTTATGGAGCTAATCGGCATTTGAAATGCCGATTAGTTTCAAAGAGGCCCTCTCATGGGCTGTGTTGAGCTAATCGGCATTTGAAAGACCGATTGGCTCCAAAGCATCATTTTTGGAGCTGACGGCATTTGAAAGGCCGATTATTTTTATAAGAAAATTTTTATATTATTTTGCTATCCCAGTCATACTGACTGTGCAGCTCTAGGGTCATTTTGATAAATATTTTTGATCTATGGTCAAAAAAATAATAAAATAAATAAACCGGAGCCATTTTAACAAATATATATATATATATATATATATATCACTTGTTGGCATGGCATGGCATGACATGTCATATCACTGTCCATGGCATCTAATAGTGCCACATTTGTAGAAAATAAAATAAAAATTTCTATTTTTGAACCGATGCCATATTATAAGTGAGGATGAAAATAAAAAATAAAATATACAATATTATTTTTAACTAAAAAATAAGAATGAATAATAGGGTGCAAGTATATATATAATGACTTTAATCTTTTATGTTATTTAAACTTTAGTTAATGTGTTATAAACATGTATGAATTTTTTGAAATTGGCAAATGAACTCTACGAGGAATTGAAAAGGCGGCACAACTTAGCGAGTAGCAGTTCAATCTTGTAGCGTTGTGTCCTCACCCTACATAAAAGAGGATTCTACCACGGAACAAGCTCAAAGCGAACCCGTCATTATCTTTGTCATGCAGTGGAATTTGACGCCATATAAGGTAATCTTAGGCCAAGGGGTCTTTGGTAAACATGTATGAATTAATAGGTTATAATTCTTTAATTTCAAATCAAAGAGGTTAAATTGTTTTTTTTTAAACATAGAGTGAAATCATTTAAATATATTAAATTTTTGGTTGAAGGTCTTGGCCGTTGGCGCACACACACACTAGGGTTAAACGAGCACGGGAATCGGGTGAAGGCTGTCCCAACGTTCCAAACCCGCTAAGATCCAACCGGGTTTCAGCCGGGTTCGGACCCACACCGAGAATCCGCGTCCGTTTCGACCCGGGTTCGTCCTTCATCCGCACCGAGCCCAAAGTCCAAGCCTCGATTTCCGAGTTGGTCCCGATGGGCCCCACACCCGTTCCTTTTCTTGTTTCATTTGGGATCTCATCTAGGAGGGGACACTTTACAACGAGCCCCTACAAAAATAAAAATTTCTACAGACATCCTTGTTATTTCTTTAAAAAAATCTATATATTTCTTTTTAATAACTAGAAAGGCCGAAACCTTGGAATAAATTGCATGTTTCTAAGAAAATTATTTGAATTTATATATTGTTACCGATATGTTATTTAATTAATCAAAATGAGATTATAACCTCTAAGAAATTTTATTAATAAATCTCAAAGTTCATTAATAATATACACCCAAAAAAAAAATTATGTTTTGGGAAGTAGGGGCATTGTGGGAAGTAGAGAGTGGAAATTTTTTTCCTTGTATATATATACACATGTATATATATTTTTATAATTTAGGGTATAAGTTTTGGGCATTGGGCAAGGTGACAACGGCTAACTGAGTTTCAAAAGAGACCAAAAGGAAAGGGGACATTTCGGGAATCTTGAAGCTCTTTTTCTTAGATGATTGGAGGGTATTTTGGGAAGGGTTTTTGTAGGGGGACGTGACTTTGAGGTTGCTAAGGCTAATAGATCACTTTCATTGCAATGGACCATCATGTAAAGAGAACTCCCACTCTTGAATCTCTCATCTGTATCAACATGTCCTTTTCCAATGAGAAAAAAACTTTTATTTTTTTTTAATAAAAAAAAAGTTAAAAAATCATGTGTTCAATTATATGCATGTGTGTTTTTTTATTTTGTCTTTTTATTTTTCAAATTAACAAAATTTAAGTTTTATAGATCATAAGTATTGAAGTTTCTATTTTATTTGAATTTTTTATTTATCACCCATTGAAAAATAGTCAAATTACTTTTCACCACTTTATTTTTCAATAATATCTCATAATTTTTTTTTAATTTACTTATCACCCTTTGAGTTAGTTTTCCCAACCAAAGGTTTATAGTTTATACAATCATTTAAAAAATAAGATAAAAGACAAAAATACCCTCTTATTTTTTCATAATTGCTATTTACCCATGACTAATAAATAATTAAGGAATTTTGAAATGAGTTATGAGTAGATTATGATCTTATTAAGGGGCTACAAATAAATTTATATTAAATTTATTTAAAAAAATAGGATTAACCTATATATATATTTTTTAAAAATTTAATAACATGCATTAAAAAAATTATTTATAAGATATTTGAAGCAAAATAAAATAATTGATTTTCATTAAAAAAAAATATAAAATACACCAAAAACTAAAAGTGAGCATCCTAAATCTTTTGAGTTAGGGTTGAAACTCCAAACCGCCAAATCGCTCCAAACCAATCTGCCAAAACCGTTGAAACCGGAAAAAAAAAATTATTTGTTTGGTTTAAAATCGATTAATATTCGATTCGGCTATGTTTGAAATTTCAGAAATGCGGTTTGAACCGAACCGAACTGCATATTCCTCCTTTTCTTTCAGTTAATTGAATAGCTTGAAAATTGAAATCAGATTTTCGGTTTTCACATCTCTTCCATTTTGTATCCCACCCACTCTCTCTTTCCCATCCATTCCCCGCCGACACACCTCACCCATTCTTGCGGCCCACCATAGATCGGAGACTGCCGGCGCCTGCCCATCACAGATCTGCCCCCCACCTTGCCGATTCTCTTGCATCGTCATCGACCTTCTTCAATCTTTCAAACCACGGTTCAAACCGAACTGAAATGCAAACTGAATTAGTTTGGTTTGGTTTCATTTTTCAAACTATTCAGTCCGGTTTAGTTTGGTTTTTTCCAAATCAAAAAATATAGGTTTGATTTGAAAATTTGTCCAAAGAGAACTGATTTCACCCTTATTTTGAGTTACTAAATTACTCAAAATGTGAGAAAAATAATTGAAAATGATATTATATATATAAAAAAATAAAATTGTCACTTTACATATATTATAACTTCATATTTTACATTTAATGGTTATTTAACTTTTAGTCCCTTGAATAGTATCCAAATTGCCTATATATAGGTCCCTTGGGGGTGTGTAGGGGTTTAGTGTTGTTTTGAGTGTATGTGTTTTGGGTGAAAAATAGTGTCAAATAGTGTCAAGGACTAAAAGATAATTTGCCCTACATTTAACCTAGGTTAAAGTATAAAACTTTGGTCTATGGGGTGATAAGTAAAATAAAAATAAAGGACGGGGTTATGGGATATTATTGAAAAATAAAGGGTGACAAATGATTTGGCTATTTTTCAGGGATAGCAAGTAAAAAACTTATTTTATCTTACATGCACTTAAAATTTTTTGGATACTGAAGGAATGCTCGTGCGCAATTAATTATGTGCATGTTTTTTTAATACAAAATTTAAGCTTAAAATATAATATGGAAAAGACGTGATTTTATTTAAAAATGGTTAATTTTAATTTAATTCTTAATTTTTATCACAATCACGTGAATGTTAGGATCAAATATAGTGGCAAAACCATCAACTCAAGAGTCTATGGATATTTTGGTCACTTGCTAAGATGGGAGATTCTCTTGTGGATGACTCAGGATCGAATCAAGCGGCCATGCCTACACATACACATCCTTGACTTATCTTCATGGTGCTTATTGTCTTTGTCAATATATATAGGGTGGTGTTATGGTCAGGTCGGCCCAACTTGTGAGACAGCGGCTCGAGGCCTGACCCGATTGTGCACTCACAAGTCGGGCCAGCCGCAAGTGCGGCCGGCCTGACCATAACACCTCCCTATATATATATATATATATATATATATATATAATGGCAAATTATTGGTTCCTAAGATAAATGAGAACATTATTAATTTGATGAAAGAGATTTAACCATGAAAGAGATTTTGTTAATAAAATTGAAGTAGGGGAGATGTCTTTTCATGATTCTAGGGTGTGTTAATCTCTCAATTAAGCTACTAGGATGAGAGTAGTATTGAAAGCAACTTAATCCTATCAAAACAATAATAAATGGAGAGAAGCAAATGATAACATCCAATGAGGCATCTAAGAACTTTTAGGAGATAATCCACAAAAATCCAAAAATATATTCTCCTAGAATCTATGATGGACTAGTGTTCAACCTCACAAGACAAGTCTCTCTCTTTATATTATATATATATACACACTACAAAAATCCATTTATTTACATTTATACCGTGAAATGAGCAGAAAAGACCAACTTATATATAATTCATATATTAGGATTGTAAATTGAGGAAATTGAAGAAAAAAAAATGAAGAAAGATTTGTATTTTTGTTTTTGTTTTAATGTGGATCAACAAAAAAAAAGGAATGAAAACGGGTCGACGGGAATCAAAGAAAATTATAAACATGATGTTTTCTTAATTTATATTATATATATATTTCCTTCAACCCAACCGGCAAAGAAAAATACAAACATGATATTTTTTAATTCATCATTTTTTTTATTTTCCTCCAAATAAATAGAGCCGGAACTTTATTTTTTTGGCCATCATCTGGAATAAATGGATGGAGAGAAATTAGAGATGTTTTCATGATAAACATGTTTACACTAACATAATCCAACATACAGACTTTCTTCTACTTTTTTGATTCGATGCAGTGCACGAGTCCAAGAAGCAGAAGCTACAAAGTGATGCTAACCATTGCTAAACGTAGTTTAGCTCTTATCAGCGTGCCATAGGTGTTGAAGGCCTCCAAGAATAGATTCTAAGGAGAAAGAAGAGCATGGGCACAAGAGCCAAGAGGGTATAGGAGCAACAACAATATCCCAAACAAATGTAACCACGGTTCATCTACGAACCATAATTGTTGTATCACAAAGCTCATCAAATAACTTTTTTTTTCGATAATTAATGAATGTGTTTTATCCCTCTTTATTAAAAAATAAATATAAATAAATTATTTGACTGAATATATTACATATATTATTCCATACATTCCAAAAATTGGAAAAATATTGATACTAATAACATATTAGACTTGAATCCGAACCCGAACCCGGACCCGAGCCCAAGCCCACTAAGGACTATATCCACATTCCACCACACTAACAAAAAAAGCAATAAAATCCAAAAAACCAATTTTTGTAAAATATTACTTAAAACCAATTATAATAGTAATCAATTAAATAATTAAATAATTAATTAAAAAAAATGAAGAACAGAGAGAAGAGAACTACTAGAAATGTTAGAAATCCCCCACATAACATAACATAACATTTGTAAAATTTGTTTCTCCGCATCACCAAGCCCTTGGCGTTTCCTGGTTGGCCCCATCTCCTCGTCCCCAAGATGCCCCCATATTCTATTCCCATCTCCCACCCAAGTCAAATCCTTCCCAAACTACCCCTCCTCTTCCCAAACTAACCCTCCTCCTCCTCCTATATAAACAACACCACTCACTGCCACCCCTCCTCCTTGTAAAACACACTCACAATGGAAACACAGTTTGATGATGTTCCGCTGGAGCACGATAAGGGCAAGGGGTTCTCCATAAACGACAACGCCGACCTGCTGGCCGAGATACTGAGCCGGCTGGACGGTCGGTCGCTGGGGGTGGCGGCTTGCGTGTGCAGGCTATGGAGCGGGGTGTGCCGCAGAGACACCGTATGGGAGGCTCTCTGCACGCGCCACGTGTCCGGCGGCGCGGCGGCTGCGCGGGCAGTTGTGGCGGCTCTCGGCGGCTACCGCCGGCTCTACCGGCTGTGCATGGGGCCGGTGCTGGAGCGGCTCCCGCCGGCTCGAAGAGACGAAGCCGCTCACTTGTCACTCTCGCTCTCTCTCTCACTCTCGCTTTTCTCCATTGATTGTTATGAGAGGTTGGGAGGGAGGCAGAGATCATCGTTGCTGTTTTTGAGGAACACCGTCGATGTATCCTAGCCGTCCGATATTATATCAATATATATCTATATATTTCCATTTCTATTCTTTAATTTTATAATTTTCTTTCAATAATTCTCGGGTTTTGTTTTCTGGGTTGTTGATTTTTATTTTTGTTATTTAATTTTTGTAAGTTTTTGGAGTTATTAAATTTGTGTTTAATCACAACCGTTGGTAAGAAGATCAATGGCTAGGAAGGTCATATACAGGAGGTAATTGTTTCTGTTAATTATTAAATTATTTTACTGGGGGTTCAGATTGTAGTCATAAATATAATAGGAATATATGACATTAATAAAACAATAGATTTTCAAGGGAAACTTAGCAAAAGTGTGATTAATTGTTTATACTTTACACACATTTTTTAAGAGAATTTTTTCACAAAGCAATTACCTACTTTTGTGATGATAAATGCATAACTACCAGATTAACCAAGCATACCAAATTTTGCCTAAAAAAATTAGTATAGAACTCTATGAGTTTCCCTGTCTTTTTTCATAATTCTAATTAACTCCCTAAAGTTTCTCTCATATGGAAACACCTTTTAGTAACAGGAAATTAATTTTTTCTTTCAAAAATACCCTTATACTTTAAAATTATTCAGCAACTATAGATAGAAATACAAGCCCAATTAAAGTTCTCTTTTGTTCATCAAGTGCACAGTAATTTTTTGACTTTTTGAGGACAAAATAGGTATTTCATGATTCTAGTTAGAAATAACCCATGTTTAACCATGGATTGAAAACTCAATCTAAGGTTTTTACAATAACAGTAAAAATTTCATGAAGCTATTTGTGATTATATACATGATAAATTTTTTTTTGCAAATAAGTGAATTCTTTTTTTGAAAGATGTTTATTGATAAGAATGTGAAGTTTACAGGGTACATAATTTGGTGCCCCGAAAGGCCCTAGTTGGTCCCGGCAAATTTCAAGCCAGGTATATCAGTATATGTAAAAGAAAAAAAAAAATCTCCAGAGCACAAATATAGCATACTGCAATTTACAGATGATCATCTGTACAGTTAGTTCAGTGCATCAAAGGTTTTTAGATTTTCATTCAGATGAACATGATGGAATAGGCTCAGTGATGAGAGTCAATCAAAGGCTTTCTCATGTCATCAAGTATAGAATTGGGCTGGTCTTCTCTCAATCTGAAGACCCTCTCAATGACTGAGAGCTCGGTTGCAGTAGTGTCGGAACCACAGAAAGCAGTCCAGTCATTGACAGTAATTCCGGCAGCGATGAGACTGCTGCCTCTGTTCACAGTTCCGGCGACCAGAGGAACTTGGAGAAGGGTGGAGAGTTCATCAAGGTCTTCAATGGATACATGGGGGTGAACCTGTTTGTTCCACAACATGAACAAGCAGCTATTCATATTTCGGCACATACTTTACAATCAAAACAAGATAGGAAGAAAAAAAAGTTAAAAATATGCATCTATTGTTATGAAGCTTACTCACCAAACCACCTCTATTGGAGAAGGTACAATAACTACCAACAAGAATGTTTCCAGCGATTGATTCCCTGAAGACTTCCACGCCGAGAACATCTGTGATGAGCTCTTCTGTCTCCTAAAAATGTCAAAAAGTAGACATTAATAATATGGAATGCACTACAATGCATGGCATTTTCAGGAGCAGATAGAAAAGATTGGCCCAAAAACAAACAAACAAGTGAAAGCTTCTCTGAGAATTGAAACTAAAAAATCTTAAAAGTTGCAGCACAAACTTAAAGATGAACTTACCTTGTCTAGATCAGCATGCGCAAGGGCAACATGATCATTGCAAGATATGCAATTGCCTAAGGCACATAGTGGTTCATCAATGCGCTGCACAACTACTCGGTCAGGCAAACTGTTCCTCAAGTGTTGAAGCTCTAAAAGAAGTGTGGAAATTATATAAGTTAATTGTTGAAGCAGAAAAGGACAAGCAATTATCCCAACAATGGATTATTTTTGTGCAAACAAAACATGCTTATGCATGTTCAGAACTTTTACCAGCAAATTAGCATAAAAAGATCATTACAATTTTTTTTCCATATACTAATCATCAACTGAGGAATAATAAAACGAAAGAGGCTTTATAACTTGGGTCAAGTGGGGGGCATAAATAAAGCTCTAATCAAAAGAAGAAACTTCATGAAACTTAGGTTAAGGAAAGAGAAATCCTAAATGAACTTGAAGAGCAAATAAAAAATCTAACCCACAGTAAATTTCTGCATAATATGATATTTTGTAGAGATTTAACAACAAACAAAGCAGAAGGGAATTAATGATGAAGATTGCTTCTATAGGGACCAGGCCACTGATAACCACACAAAAAGAATGTTTGTATACTTTGTCAACTGTCTAGAGACTCTAGCAACTAACAGTTTATTTATAGGCCATGCTAACATACACATATTGAAAAGAATTGGCAGACTTCCTGGAAGTTTTCAATGAAGACAATTCCTAATGCGACAAGAATGAATCCTAAATTAAATTTTAAATGAATCCTATAAGCTGATCAACAAGAATGTAAAGAAAAAGAAAAGAAATTGCAACATAAACTAAATTTCTCATAACTCTAGGAAATTACTGAATGAAAACAATCCAATGACTTTTCACGCTAAAGTTCACCATAAACATAATTAGCAGAAATCCATGGAACATATAGCAAAAGAACAAAATCATGTTTTCAATCACATACAGCTTGCAAACTAAGTCCATTCCAATATTAAAGGCAATAGGATGTTCATTATAGGTTCTAGTATCTGCATGTATTCTACCAATTATTACAAGATGCCAGTAAAATAAAATTCTTGGCTCAAACACTGAGATATCGCACACTGAAACATACCTTGATCAGTGGTATTGTGAGGCAAGAGAAGCCCCTTCTTGTTACCTGAATCAATAGAAAACAAATGACAGTAAGATATTAAAGTAACACGATGATAACAATAAAAACCAATTCTCACCTGCACATAGTCGTCCAACTGTTCTAGTGCCTGCTATTGATGTTTTGATTACAGGGATAACGTCAGCAAGCTCAGCTTCATAGACACTGTAAGTTACTCCATCAAATCATGACTCTCTTGAACACAATAATCATGAACCACTGTAACTACTTTATAACCAAACTAACCTGTAAAATTTTTCAGATCCCCCAAATGCAACCAAACAGTATGCGTTTGTCAGCTTGGAGAAAACCCCAACTTCATTACAGTTATCAAATTGAACACCTGCGTATTTACACAACAATATTTGATTGTCAAAGAAACACTGTCATATTGCATGGTCTAACCTTGAATGGCAGACAACACTGGGACATAATTAATCTTTTACAATACAAATTCCAAACCAATTCACTAAAAGAATGTTTATTTAACATAATTTCAGCTAGGGAGGTTTTAACTGGCATTCACATTTATTATCTGCAAAACATATAACTTAAAGAGTTTTTTTAATTTGCAATAGGTTTTTCTGTGTATACACCTTTGTAAAACCTCGAAATTACAAATTTCATCATGTAAATTTGCAATAACCTGTATATCAATGTAAAACCAAGATTCTTACAGATATACCCCTGTTAATAATGAGATTAAACTGTCTCTTCAGAGGAAAGATGAACAAACAAGATTTAAACAAAGAATGAGATCAAAATTTTTATGCTATTAGACCAAATGATTCAATTACATGTTCACAAAAAGAAAATTCAAAATCTATAAAATTAATACAATGAATTTTTGGAAAAAGAACTTACGAGAAGCCATGAGGGAATAGCCGGCAGTAAACTCCTGCAGCAAATACCAAGGCAAAAAATCAGAAAAATCCAACCCTCATCATTATTAATAACATATTCTTAGTAGTTATGTAAATATCATAAACATGGTAGAAAGAAAATTTTTTATTATTTTTTTTCCTTTTCTTTTCATCATCTTCCTTCTCTATCTACTTCTTGTTCCTCCATTATCACACAATAAGAATATCCAAATAAATAAATAAAAATTATAAACAATATAAACATTAACAACGTTCAAGAAAAAAGATATCTCAAGTAATCTTTGAAAGAACTAAAGGAAAAACCTGTATATATGCGCAAAAGAAATCAGCAGAATCTCCTACACTATAATCCAAAAGATAAGTAATATAGAAAGGCAAATTTCTTGAGATTCACCTAAGAAATGGGGTCTGTTCTAACAATAAAAAACAAATTAGTAGTTCTAAATCAATGAAATTTTATCAAAATTCATCTCCAAAAGACATCTCAAGTAATCTTTGAAAGCACTAAAGGAAAAACCTTTATATATGCGCAAAATAAATCAGCAGAATCTCCAACACTATAATTCAAAAGATAAGTAATATGGAAAGGCAAATTTCTTGAGATTCACCTAAGAAATGGGGTCTGTTCTAACAATAAAAAACAAATTAGTAGTTCTAAATCAATGACATTTTATCAAATTCATCTCCAGCACTATACTTTTGTTGAACAAATTCATCCCCAACACTATAATTTACAAAAAAAAAAAAATGAAAGAAAAACATAAAGACATGATGAAATTCTTCAAACAAAAAGCAAATCGTGAGCATGAATTCAAGCATATAGGACCAAAGCACATTAAAATCAAATACAATCTAATAATCCAAAGAAACAACAAGGAACAAGAACGCCAAGAAGTCTAACCTCCCACGCGCGGGCTCCAAGAAATGGTTCAGTGTTTGAGAGGCACCGTAGTTTATATAGCTCTTCTTTGTCTTTTAAGGTTTCTCCTCAGCCGTCCGATCTAATATCCAACGGTTCAACTCATGTCATATTCCTCACCGTCGATTTGAATAGTTACAGGACACGTGGCTTGGTGGCTTGGTGGCTTGGTGGCTTGGTGCCCAAGTGATTCGAACCATTATAATAGAGGTTCGATTTGAATTGATACAGAGGACACGTGGATAAAGTTTAAGGCTACCTTGGGTCCCAAGTTGAGTTTGACTCGAACCATCATCAAAATAGAGGTTTGACTTTCTTTGTTGACAATCAAATTATGTTTTTTTTCCAAAGCACCAGGTCCAATTAAGAATTTTTGTATAGGAGTTAGGTTGGTTCCCGGTGATATCTTGAGATGAAAAAACCATCGACGTCCATCAGGATCAGAAAAGGATGGATTGTGTAGGTATGCCCATAGTTATTAAACCCGGATCGACCCGGTAGTCTGACCGGTCAACCTGGTGACCCGGGGCTTAAACCGATCTGGGTCTCTAGTTGGCCCGTTTAAACAAGCGACCCATTTTGAACCGGCCTAACCTGGTTTGACCCGGCCAAACCCGGTGACCCGACTGGGTTTATATGACCCGGCCGGGTCAATGTTTTTTTTTTCCTGAAATGATCATTTTATCCTCAAGTTTTTAATTTTTTTAATATGTTAAAGGATAAATTATGTAATTTTATTAAAATAAAATAAAAATTAAAAACTAAGTCCATAGATAAATGATTCAATATGGATTATGATTTGCTTTGTCATCTAACACATTGTTTAGTATATGCACTTTAGAGACCTTTTTATGTTAGGGATGTTAAGCATGGCATGTTTCATATGAGAATTGATAACACATTTGTTTTTTTCCTTCAATAATTAATACATATTATATATTATTATATATTAAAAAATAATTTATAATTTTAAAAATATTTATATTAAGTTATTAACCCAACATTGACCGGAATGACCTGACGGTTGAACTAGTTGACTCGTGACCCAAAGTCTCGGTCAGGTCGATGCCCGGGCCGGGTATGATAACTATGGGTATGCCCATCTAATTATCTCTCATTTTTAAATAATTTAAATAATTGTCAACCTTATTTCAGTCGGATTTATTTATAGAGTAGTGTTATGGGCTGAAAACTAGAGACTGCTTCCCTAGGTGGTAGCGAGTCCATCCAGCCTTTTGGTTTCTACTCTTGCAGTGCTTTTTCCTCAAAGTTGAAATTTGGGTCTGGTGATTGTGGTTAATCCTCATCCAACATGTCAGAAATTCCATAGTCAACAACTTTGTCTTTTTTGTTACATGAGCTGCATTAAATCAAGAAAGTGTCAGTAAATCTATGCATTGGATCAATTCCATGTAAATATGTTATTTAGCTTGAAAACATTTTACGTTGTGTTCAACCCATATACTCCAAATTATTTTCATTATCACAAGATTCCATCCCTTTTGAGTGTCCCTACCATTTGTTTGGCTATGGAGTGGCATGTTGAGTCAAAGGGGCGTATATTATATATTAATAGTTATATAATTAAAAATTAATATTATTTAATTTGAATAATAATAATAGTAAATTTTATTTTTTATAATGATTATATAATTGTTACTTATTTTATAAATTTTAAAATAATATCTCAATATAATAATAATAATATGTTTAATGATAAAAATAAGATATTATTTTTTAAAATTTATAATCATTATTAACATTAATTATTAAATTATAAATTCTATCATATTCAAATTAGATTATTTAAAATTTCCCAAATTCGAATATATTTTCATCCTTCCAACTAAACCCTAAAAATTCTATGTATCTCTTCTTTATTTTTTTTTAATAAAGGCAACAAGCGTCTTCCGAAAGTCAGGGGCAGATAACGAGGCACCTGTGTTGCATGCATACCCTCACCTTATGGTGGGGGGATTCGAATTTAAAATTGTCCCAATCAACGAAGCTCTGCAAGAGACCCGATAATAAAAGGCCATGAGGCCGTTGGTATGTACCTCTCTTCTTGCATCCATGTACATCTCATTCCAAAAGATCAAAAAAAAAGAAGATAAAATGCTACTAACATCTAAAATTTACAAGCCAATAACTTTATTCTCTGACAATGAAAAAAAAACACACACACAAGAAAATTCAGGTTTTGATTCAAGTGTTGTTCTGTTTATTGTTACCATAGAGCCTGAAGAGATTGAAGGCAGAAATGCACGACAAACACTCCATGCTAAGCCCGACAAGAAAAGCACTGACCAAACCCTCCCCAATTTGGTTGCAGAACATGCCATATAAATTGCATATCTTCATCCATTGTAGCTCTGTCTGCCCAAATTCTCCGAGCACCGCCGTCTGCGCCGCCGCGGCCACCGCAGCCAGCAACACATACGCCATAACCTATAATAGAAATGTTATATTATTTTTTTTATTATAATATATATTAAATTTATATAGTTTGTTTTCATATCAATTAATTGACCAATACGGACATAAGCATATAAGGCCCCATTTACGGCCGCTTGGATTGGCTTCTGAGAAGCCAAAATGACTTATTTTATAAGGTAAGGATTTATGTTGGTTTTGTACGTGTTTGGATGGACTTTTATGAAGAATGAGAAGCTACTAAGAAAAAGAGAGAGAGAGAAAATTAGTTTTTTTAAGAAACACTTTTGAAGAAAAAACCTTTTGAGAACGTAAATACTCTTATGTAAATTAAAAAATAACTTCCCAAATGGAACGTAATGAGGCTTGGGAGATATTTATGTATTGGATTTATTTCCTTCATGTGGCATAATTAGACTTAATCAAATAAAGTATCCTATTTGAGTTCAAATCAAATGTTGAATTATTATAGAAGTCATAATCTAATGGGCCGAGGCTTCGTGGATGAGGACGGCGAAAGTTTATTTGCTTGGTAACAACCAACCCATGAAGAGACCCAACATATATCATAAGAGTAATGATATATAGGCTAACTGAGTTTCATGAATTGCTTTCAAGAATCTAACCCCAATCGGCCTATATATCATTACTCATATCATAATTAGAGATGTTATTCGAGATCAACTTTCTAATCAATTTATGGGTTGATTTTGTAATATTTATAGAAATGCAGTTATTGTTGATATTAAATATAATTGTTCTTCTTGTTGTTGTTATTACTATTATTATTCATTGAATGTCTATTTTAATAATTTATCACTAAAAAGCCCTTTTGAGAATAAACTTAAAAAACTTTAAAACTGTAAAAGCACTTTGGAATTAACATATCCAAACACAAAAATAATAAGAATCCCTTAACTTATTCTAAAATTTCTTATAAAAAAAGTCATTATATCATACTGAATAAAAACCCTTCTTTCATAAGTTAATCCAAGCGAGTCCTTAGATTGGCTTATGAAAAAGTGTTTTTTTTTTAGTTTGATAGAAGGACTTTTGGAAAAGGGCTTTTGAGAGTAAGTTAAAGGCTTCTGTATATTTTGTATTTGGATATGTTAATTCAAAAGTACTTTTATAGTTTAGAAGTTTTGGTAATTATATGATCATAAGGGTGTTTTGGTAATTGTATGATCCCAAAACCCTTCTTTATTTGTTTTCTTAATGGTGATTCAATAATTGTTTCATCCCAAAACAGTTTCAGAAAACCAACTTTTTTCATAATAATCAAACCACTAGCTTCCCAAAAAAGCTGTTTTCCAGCTTTTTTTAACAAATTCTAAAGTCAATACCAACCGGGTTTTTTTTTTTTTCTAGAAGTGCTTAACTTAAAAAAAAAAACGTTTCTGGGCTTCCCAAAAGATTATGGGCCTAAATCTCAGATTTCTTTTAAACAATTACAGTATTTTAAACAGTAAGAGTATTTTCACTAGTTCTAGATAAAAAAAACTTTCTTATAATATTTAATTTAAATCATATTCTCTATTTTAAATAGCAGTATTGAGAATTTTTAAAATTGTTTTCTTAAAAAAATTAAAGCTTAGACACACACCTGATCACAAGAGAAGATGGCCCAAGCCAATGGCTTGCTTAATAACACACTGCCTCTCACCATGCTTATCACACACCTAAATCCTTGAATCAAACTATACCCTGCAGCCATCCCATTAACCACCACCAGAAACCTGCATTCATAATGCAAAACATACAAATACTAGAAATATATATATTCTATAAATTTTCACTTGTTAAGATGAAGACCCTACAAGTTCTCAAATTGTATGAAAATTGACATGCTAGCTTATTTTTCGATATTCTTTCTATCCATACGGTTGAAAAATCCTTAAAACACTGTACAAGTGGTCAAATGAGAGGCAACCTTAAATGAACAGTGTTCTGACCGGCCTTATACAAACACTGGTCTATATATGTATATATATCACAGTCTCAAATCCATGGATTTGATTTCAATGTATATAAATTCATGCATCTAACTTAATATCAAACATTTAATTAGATTGATGGAAACTATTAAAAACAAAGAATTATATGAAGTAATATAAATGAATAATAAAAGTAGTCTTACACCAGAGCCTTCATGTCAGTAAACCTGGCCTTCTTCTCCACAGAGAATATGTTCCTCACTTGTGAATCAGTGGCAACAAGAAGAGCAGAAAGAAGTCCAAGACCACATATCACACCCCTCAATGCAAGCTCTGCCATCCTCACCTTCCTCTCCACTGCCTTGAGCTTACTATTATTATTATCACTTGAACTACTCATCATATATTCTCTCAGCAACTTAAACAAAAGAAAGAAAGGATTTTCTCTTCTCTTTTGTAGTTGTGAGAGAAGAGAATGGGATTGAATTCATATTTATTGAGAGCTCTATTAGATAAGATGAGTGAGGAAGAACACTAGTGTGTGAATTCATGGAATTCAAAGGCTTTGGAGAGTGTGAGTAGTGCTTGTGGGGCTTGTTGAATGGATGAGGATGATGATGATGTTGATAACTTTAAAAAAGATATATTATGAAAGTTGTCTTAATTTTCTTCATTGCCATTGAAGTGCTTTTCTTGGTTGGAGTGTTGGTGGGATTATCATGCTCACACACAAGAGAGTACTGTCAATTCTTTAGTGCATTTCTCTTATTATTAAGTTTTTCAAGACATGGCTATAAACTTATAATTCATTGTCCCTTTGTGAAGGAAGTGGGTGAGTGGGTGAGTTTGGTTGTAAAGAATGGGAATGAGTTTCATTTCTTACGCAGAGTATACCCTCTGTTTGATATGCAGGAATGAGAATGAATAGTAATTTGGAAAGGAATGTGATTCATTGAAAACCCCTCATGGCATTCGGGCATTCATTCATGGGGAAATATCATTTTTGCCATTGTTCATACTTAACATCAAAAGTAAATATCTTTTTTTCATTTTAATACTTAATAAAATAAAATTATATGAATGTTATATAGAAAATAATTAATAATTAAGTAATATTTAATATTTAAAATATTTAAATAATAATTAATATTTAAAATTTTTCCATTTTCATACTTAACAATTCTGCCATTCAATAATAATTAATAATTAAATTATTAAAATAATTGTAAAAAATAATTATTTAAATATTTATTCATAATAATTAATTTATTATAATACTTAAATATTTTAAAAAATAGTTATCATTTAACAAACCTATATCTTCTCATATAATATTAGTTATTTACATAAAGGGCAAAAGAGTCATTTCATCACATATTTATTCTTTTACCTTTTTCATTCCCAATAAACTACCATTCCAAACCCTTTCAACCAAACACAATTTTCATTCCCATAGCTTCCATTCCCCCTCATCTCATACCCTTTCCCATACCCATTCTCATTCCCAATCCGGCAACCAAACGCCCCCCCTTAGGAGCAAATGATTAGATATTGATGGATGTGGTTGGTGCAAGTGTTATAATTAGAATTTTCTAGGTTATCCCTAGTACTTCATGTTGTAAAATATATACTCTTAAACAAAATCGATGGTTTTTGTAAGTTCTGTCGGGTTGTGCCCATGTTGTATAATATGTTGAAACACTGAATGCAACTTGCTGCTCACAGAATTTCTCAAGGAGAATAACTAACACATTCACACACACAATCAAAGCAAACCATACAGAAAGGGGACACAAGAATCGATAACTCAGTTCGGCTTCCACGGCCTATGTCTGGGGGGCCAAGCCCAGAGAAGACAATCCACTAAAAGAGTAAGGAAGCCAGGAGTACAAGAGTCTCACTCACTCTCTCACTCTATCATAAGCACCCACTCTTTATTGACAATGACCACTATCACCCGGCCTCCTCTCCAAGGGACTACTGTAGTTGGCTCACCTCAATCCTCAGAGTCCTGGTCTTATATAGACACCTCCCTGCCTTCACAACACAGCTACCTCCTTTAAGATTTCCGGAATCTCCGCGGCTGCTAAATTGGACGCCTTCTATATTTAGCTGTTATGTTATAACCTAGTTGCAACTATGATTGCAACGCGACCCGGCTGACGAACTGACCAAGGCTATAGCATCCATTGCTCTACGACCTCGAGAAACCTCCACCTCTCGGTTGAGTTCTGAGTCGACTACGTCGGATCCACCTGATCCCCGACCACAGCAACTAGCTGATCCACCTCTCCATCACGTTCTCAGCCCATCAAATATCGCACCACACCAAGGTGCGAGATCTTTACTCATCATCCAAAACTTGATCTCCTTAATCATAGTTCTGGCTGTCCAATATTCCTGATTTGCCTTCCAGCATGTTTTCCAAACTTGGTCTTGATTCACCACAGTTTGGCTTCCAATTAGAGCTTCAATCAGCACTTTAATCTAGCCCCTCATCAATCACAAATCAGCTACCAAATCTAGCCTCCAATCATATCTCCAATCAGCTTGAATTAAGCTTTCATCAATCAGCTCCTTTCCTCATGGAATCTTCAATCACATAATCAACTCTCAATCAATGGAATCAATTTTAGTCTCCACCAAATATCCAATTTGAGTGAGTTGCCAAACATATTGTAGCTGCCTTCCAAGTTGGCCATGAAATCTTCAAAGCCTTCCCATGTAGAGTCCTCTATGCTTTGACTTGTGCCTTTGTCAATCATGTCTTGACCACATGCCTTTGACTTGTCACAGTTTTGTTGTCTTGACTTGGTTAACTCCCTTGTCTTGTCTTGTGCATTTCCAAACATAGCTTCTTGCCAAGGTTGGTTCCATGAAGTCTTTAAGCTTTCCATGTAATGTCCTCCAATATGCTTTGACTTTGTCAACTTGCCACGTCAGCTTGTGCCACGTCACTATGTGTCAAATGATGCCAACTTACTTGCTTCAGCACTAACAGTTTTAAATCATATGCTAGCCGAAGCGACATTAATGAATATTAGGTAAAAGTATAGGGATCAAAAAAAAGATTTTTAATATCTTATTGTGAATAGAAACAAATGATATTTTTATGAGCATGTACATACTTTTGATACGGACAAAATCTAAGAAGTTATGTGTCTACATACCCCCACGCACCATTAATGTTACTCGGGTACCCAGGAACTGCGCTATGCCGTCTCTCTGGCAGGGTAAGTTCACCATCACCTCAGAGATAAAAGAGGTGTCCTCACACCTTATCTCATAATGACTGACAAGATGGCTAAAGGTGATGAGACGGGGCTCAGATCCCGAGAAGCTCCAAAAGCACAAAAGGAGGAAGGCCTTGGAAGAGAGCGGGGGGGATCATTCAAAATACTTCAAGTAAGTGAAGAAAACGGAGCTCCTGCGCACTCCGGCTTTCGAGCCTCCGTTTGCTTCTTCAATTTCTAGCAATTCTGCTATAAGTCCTGGGTCATTTTAGACTGGTCGACCTTTTCATCAAAAAAATATTCATTTTGTATAGGTATATATTAATTTTTTTCCCATGTTAGATAAATCAATTATTATGTTGTAGACCTCCAATAAATTAAGTTTACTAAATATTTAGTTATATACTTACAATTATACAAAAACATAGAATATTTAGGTAACATTTTTTAATAAAATTAATTGTTTAAATTGATATAATAATCAAAAGTTATCAAATATTAATTAGTTTGGTCATTAATTAAACTAATATAGTTTAAATTAAAAATGATCTACTTTAGTCAATATTAATCAAATCAAAGCTCATAATCACTTGGATTAATTTGAAAAACAAAAGAGCTTTCCCATTAAGACAAATTTAAATTCTAAACCACGCATTCCAACCAGAATCAATCAAACTTAAAGAAGAAAAAGAAAAAGAACAAATCATTTCTGTCTTCATCTTCTTGCCTTGATCATGCAGCAAAGACATGCTATGAACACTGAACTTTGAATTTCTGTTCATCCGTGGATGTGAGTGGTAGTACTTGGTTGACACATTATTCTCTCTTTTACTGTTGATTCTGCAAACACTTGTGAATATTTTTCATGCGTTTGTTTTTTTTTGTTTGTTATTTTATTCTTGGGAGTTTGTTTCTGATGGACACAGGCTTTTCATGTGAGGAATGCCAGTTAAACTACAGTATTGAAGCATGAACAGTTGTGGCCAGATTGATCCTCTTGGCAGGTGACTAGACATGACTATTAAACAGTAGTGTTCTATTAATTGAAGCTCTCTGATCCTGTCCGCCTGCATGCATGCATGCATGCATGCATGTTGCTTCTTGTTCCTTGTCCGCCTGCATGCATGCATGCATGCATGCATGTTGCTTCTTGTTCTCTTTGTTTACCCTAAAAAATAAAAAAATAAATAAAAAAGGGGAATATATAAAATATATATATAAGCCTTGAAAATACAAAATGTCTCAAGGGCCAATATGAAATATTTCATATAAATATTATAATGAAATATATATATTGAAATATATAGCCCGAGAACATATATCTCGAGGCAATCTCAAATTCCAAGATAGCCCGAGAACAAATCTCGAGGCAATATCAAATCCCAAGATAGCCCGAGAACACATATCTCGAGGCAGTCTCAAATTCCAAGATAGCCCGAGAACACATATCTCGAGACAATCTCAAATCCCAAGATAGTCTGAGAACAAATCTCGAGGCAATCTCAAATTCCAACATGACCCGAGAATACATATCTCGAGGCAATCTTCAAGAAATACAAATCTCAAGGTAGCCCGAACACAAATCCCGAGGCGATCCTAAATAGTAAAATAGCACAAATCCCAGGATGCCCAAGAATACAAATCTCGAGGCAATCTAAAAAAATACAAATCCTAAGATAATCTATGAGCACAGATCCCGAGGCAAATCCAAGACAATCTAAGGGAACAAATCCCAAGGGAAATCCAAGATAATCCAAAGGAACAAATCCCGAGGCAATAAAAATATAATTCTCTCTCTCTCAAAAAAAAATCATCAATCAAATCAAAATCAAACAAAATTTAAATCTTGATTAAATCAAGAAAGGAAATGATCAATCAAATCGAAATTAAACCAAATTTAAATCTTGATTAAATCATAAAAGGAAATCATCAATCAAATCAAAATCAAATTTGAATGAATAAATAAATAAAAAATCAATCAAATCAAAATTCAAAAACAAATCCAATCAAATCACATCAAAACTTAAATTTTGATTTATCTAAATTTAAAGAATAGATCAAATCAAAATTTAAGTTATGATTTATCATGTGAGGAGGTTCTATAAATAGAGAGGGACTAAAAAAAAAAAAGAGGGAGGAGAGATCTCCTCCATGCTCTCCTCGGGGTGAAGCAAGAAGCCGTGTAGTCGGTCAGACACGGGCCTGTCTCTAATGGCTTTGCCGAAGGATACAGGCTCGGGTCCATCCATCAACTGTAATATAGCATAAGGAGATCAAGGCCCCCCTTCTTTCCCATATTTTCATCATCGCCGTCAACCTTCAACAAACTTCCGGCTCCCTTGTGGAGTCCACCACCGCCCGCGATCAAGTTTGGCTCCCTTGTGGAGGCCACCGCTGCCCGTCGTTGATGAAGTCCTTGGCTCCCTTGTGGAGGCCATCGTCACCCACTATTGATGAAGCTCTTGGCTCCCTTGTGAAGGCCATCGCCACTCACCATTGATAAAGTTCTTGGCTCTCTTGTGGAGGCCATCGTCACCCACCATTGATGAAGCTCTTGGCTCCCTTGTGGAGGCAATTGTCACTCACTATTGATGAAGTTCTTGGCTCCCTTGTGGAGGCCATCGCCGCTCACCATTGATGAAGCTCTTGGCTCCCTTGCGAAGGCCATCGCCACCACCAAGATATAGCCCTCTTATCATGTTTTCTTGCTTCATGAAACCGGGAGACATATGTGAGCATTCAAAAAAAAAAAGAAAAAGAGAGATAAAAAAGGATTAAAAAAAAAAGAAAGAAAAAAAGGGATGAAACAAAGTGGGGCGGCGAAACAAGAGTAAAATAAAAAAAAATAATAAAAAAAGGAGAAAGTGATGACAAAGGGAGAGAGAATTAAAAAAATAATAAAATAAAAAAAATAAATAAAAAGATGAAACGAAGGAAAGGGCAGCTGACGGAGAAGTCAAAAAAAAAGGAGAGGGAGAGATAAAAAATAAATAAATAAATAAATAAATAAAAGAGTGAACAGGGGTGGCGGAAGAAAGAGATATAAAAAAAGCGCAATAAAAAAAATTACAGATATTAAAAAATAAATAAATAAATAAATCTCTCTCCCTCTATATATCCACATATATATATATATATATATATATATATATATATATATATATATATATATATACTTATATATGAGAACATATTTATTTCAAGCAGTGGATTTGGAAATAAAAATTGAAGTTCCTGCTTCTCTCCAAGCATGTTGGTTGAGGCAGATGATGAAATTAAAATCTCAAACTGGCGCGCATCTTGATGCGATGATAGAACACTCATCTTGAGGCGGATAATGACATATGAATCTAAAAGTGGCATGCACCTCGACGCGGATGATGAAATACGCATCTTGAGGCGGATGATGAAATAAAAATCTTATAATGAGATGCATCTCGATGCGATAATGGAAGATGCATCTTGAAGCGGGTAATGATATACAAATCTTAAAGTGCGCACATCTCGATGCAGATGAAGAAACACGCATCTCGAGGCGGATAATGAAATACAAATCTCAAACCAACATATATCTCGAGGTGGCTATGAGACGTGCATCGTGAGACGAATAATGGAGTACAAAATCTCAAAGCGACTCGCACTTCAATGCGATACGCATCTTGAGGCAGGGTGATAAAATAAAACTTTCAAATGACACGCATCTTGATGTGATGATGGAATACACATCTCAATGCGGCCGATGAAATACAAATCCTGAAGTGACACAAATCTTGAAGCGGTGATGAACACGCACCTTGAGGCGGTTAATAAATACAAATTTCAAAGTAACACATATCTCGAGATGGCGATAAAATATTCATCTCGAGGTGGTCGATAAAAACATAAATCCTAAAGTGGTGCAAATCTTAAGACGACGGCAAAGTCGGCATCTTGAGGCAACCAAAAGCGGCACAAATTCAAAGGGGACGACGAGGCGGAAGATGGTGTTATTAAATAAATAAATAAATAATATGTATGAACATCCTATGATGATATCCATATGTAATGAAAGTCATGATAAATAAATAAAAATTATTTTTTTTCATTGTCTCTACTTGTATTTTTGGACTTAATCGGAGGTTCCCAAAACACTGTCTGGGGTAATTAATAATAAAGGTTTGCCTCTATTAGGAATGGAAGAACCCACGATAAACAAATATGATATTTGTGATTCGATATGTCGCTTGGTGTCTCTTCACTGACACGATGCCAGGGGGGTATTTTCGATCCCACACTCTTGTTCAATCCAACTGTTTGTTCATCTCTTCAACCAATTTTGATCTAAACTTATTATTATTTTATTTTATTTTTTAAGAAAAGTGGATAAACCACATTAGTTGAACCGAGAGATACATGGAGAGTGATATAAGGGTTACGTTGAGGTCTTTGTATTGCAACCAGGGCCTTGTAATCGTTTGGTTCTCATTTACTTACTCCTCTTCCTCATCGAAGTCCATTCTTGGAGGCCTTTATTCCTACTCCTTTTTTGTGAAGGTTAATTAGGCTACGCGCGCTTTATGATGGATTGTATCTTTTGTAGCTTTGGCTTCTTGGTAGCGTGCACTGCATCAAACCAAGATAGTAAGAGAAAATCACAATGGCGGATTAGTTTCGTGAAAACATTGTGGTTATAAAGGAAAAATCTCTTATTTCTTTCCATCCAAATACTCCAAGTGATGGTCATAATAGTCAGGTTCTAGCCTTTGTGGGTTTCTTTCTCCACTTGTTTGGAGAATGTTGCCACCCCGATCACAGATCTTGTATCGTGGTTGGGGTGTACGTTGCCCTAAAAGATGACAATATTGTGCCCAAATTTATGCTAAGGGCAACGGATGAGCAGGTGTTCAATTGTTTCATTATCTCTATCATAGAGGTAGCATTTTGTTTTCTCTCTCTTCCATTTTCTTTTTACCAGGTTTAGTAGCGTGAGTATTTTGTCATCCCATGCCAATCAGGCGAACAACTTAATCTTGAGTGGGCATGCTTGTTTCTAGAAGGATACGCATATAGGGTTTCTAATTTCACCATCAATTCCGAATTGATAGAGGGATTTTACAGTAATATTTTGGTATAAAGTTACCTCCAAATTCTCCAATCGGGCCTCGAGGTGTTGTTTCTCTATGCTAGGTGTTCTTGAAGTATTTATATCATCCAAGCAGCTCCGAGAGATATGGTCTTGGCTTTGGTAGCGGATGCCCTAGTATGTTATGCCCGTGCGTTGCCTGAATTGTCAGGATTGTCTTGTCAATTAGTGTTTGGAGTTTCAGATATAGGTAGCAATGTCCTTGCCCATTAGCCTAGTTGTCAAACCAGAAGTTGATGGCGTCTCCCGTTCCGAGTTTTGTTGAGATGTTTTCATGGTATGATTTCGTTGTTTCATGATGCCCTTCCGGATGTAAGAGGATTTCCTTGTTATCTTCTTGAAAGGATTAATGTGAGAGTTATGGAAATAAGCTTGCATAATAATCTTTCAACAGATTGGTACCTCCCCATTAAACAATCTCCACCACCATTTTTCGAGCATGATCTCGTTGAAACCTTTTAGGTTGATGATCCCACATCCACCTTCCATTGATCTATTGAGTTGCTTAGTTTCATTTTATGATACTAAAATATATATATTTTTTAAATGTTGACTGAATTTTGTCATGTGGGTACATAACCAAATATTGATGTTTCAGGTATATATATATACTGACACATATAAATTTAAAAATGAAGTAGGTTAAAATTATAAGAGTAGAACCATCTATGTAGGGAATTAGTTCTAAATATATAAGAATTTTTTTTTAACATGTATTAGTTTAAATAGTAATTTGCTAGTTAACTCTGAGGTATTGTTTGAAATAACTAGCACTGATAATTCAATATTAGGGTTAACCTCTTAATTAATCAATTGGTTTGAGGAAAAATTTGAGGAACTAAACAAAAGAAAGGAAACAGAATGAGTGAAAATAATAGAATGGAAAGTTAAAAAAAAAATTATATAATTCCCTACACATGTAAATCTTGTTTGGTTCACCCAACCAAACATAAACAACATTTTACTTTTTCTTGGAAAAAAAATTATTTATTTCTTTGTTTTTTTAAAAAGTGGATAAATCATGATTTATTAATGATTTTAATTAAAAGAGTGTTACATGGGATCCCTTGTTATATGATCATTACAAAGAAAATTAGTACAAGAGGTCCTGTTGCTAGGACTCTCCCTGTGTGCCGCCCTTGCTATAGATGTGACGTCCTCTGTGAACTGGTGGCTTCATTTAACTAGCAATTGAGCTGCCTCCAACTTTGTTTTTTTTTTGACGAATGTGTTGTATTAAACAAATTGTTTATTTCTGTTAATCCATAAGAAGTTTGAAATGAACAAAAGGAAAAAAAATATAAAAATAAAATTCAAACCAATGACTTCAATTTACTTTATATTTCTCTATTACAAGTTCTTATTGCATTGTGACATTAATATAGTTCACAAATTGAAAAAGAGGTCTAGATTAGATATATTCATAATGATACTTATATAATTGATTGTTATGAAATTATTTTTCTTTAATGTGCACAATCAAACACAAGCTAACAAGGGACTCAATCTGGATTCTAGTTGTTCACTAGTTTCCTTTGAAAGTTTTACTGGTTGTGAGTAGTGGTTGTGATGCTATTGTTTGTCATAGTTTAGATTGATACATGAATGATACTATTTGGTAACCTCTCAAAGATATGAAACCTTGTGATCTTTTAGAATCTCACCAATCAATTATCAACAATTATTTAGGAGACATGTTTTCAGGAGCTGCTTGCCTCCAAATAGAATTATTCATCCATTCCTTCTGTTCAATCATCCACAATACTGTTTGAATACTGATTCATTTTTTTTTAAAATTTTTTTTATTAGTGGATGTTGTTGATCCTGTTCTTATATGCCTAAAAAAAAAAAACCTCATATATAGTTTCTTATATTTTTATAAAAACAGAGATTATTATATATATTGGTTTTTTTTAAAATAAAAGCAACATGATTTATTTGTAAATTAGTTATACATATAATCTTAGAGGTGTCATAATCGATTTGCTTGGTAGTGTTATCTGATCTACTTCTTTTGTTTTTTTCTCTAGCGCAATTGAGTCATCGTTCTAGCAGTCAAGCAGCAACACCCTCTTTCTATTCAGGAGCTTTCGAGCCAAGGAACATGTACTAAGGTTTATGTGCAACTCATTCTGATCATGAACTCGAACGACGGTGAACAACATGATATCTATAACCTTTATGCACACACACACACTAATTTATGTGATATATTTATTTTAAGTTATTTCATATGCGTTTTAGACATCTTAGCACGAACCATGATCTGAATTAAACACAACTAATTTTGCCCAAATCCATTTATCCTCTGTATGATGTAGTTAATACTAAGTTATTTTTATGTTTTGTGCTTTTTTTTTTATAGTGTGTAATATTTTCACAATTACAGTATTTTTAAAACTGTGTTATATATATAAAAGCAATGAAAAAAAAAAATCAAGATGACAAAACAAAATTGATCATAATGATAAAAATAAATACACACTAGTACTGATCAGTAATTACATTACTCCTCCAAATCTCAACACTCTTCGCACACCAAGCTAAAATTCATATGCTCACAAATGAAGAGAAGTATCGACATCCATTTCTCTTCCACTATTTTGCACGTAAACATTATTAGGTTTGTCATCCCGCAATCTGATGGAGTCGGAGAGTGAAATGTTATGGTTTATGAATTCCGAACGGTCGCAGGGTTGAAACTTAAAAGATGTAAGAGTGCACATAGAAGGCGGCGAGCGATGATGAACCAAATCGGGGTGCAAGAACAACCACTTGGGTGGTGGATCATGTTGTGAACTCAAAACCGGCTTCGGGCTCGATAAGTCGGGTTCGGCCAACATTCTCATGAGCTCCCTCTCCTCCCTCATCTTCTTGACTCTCTGAAGCTGTCTAAATCTCTCTTGCAAGAGTGCAATGGAGGAACATTGAAGAAGAGTTGGCTCACAAGTTAGCTCATGCCTACCCATGTTTATTGAGTGGAAGGAGTTTAGGGGGTGTTTGAAGAGGGGGAATTGAGGGGATTTATAGTGAATGGGTGGTGTGGTTGTGCGTTAAGATGATGTGGGGGAATCAAAGAAGGGGTGGAAAGGCCAAGAGGGTAAAGGTTGGGGAGTTGCATGAGGAGTTGGGTTGATGGATGTGGAGCATGAGAGGGAAAGGGGCTTTTAAAAGGAGAAAAAGGGGGTGGGTGTTAGAGTCCAAGGGAGGGTTGGAGGGTTGCATTTGGATGGAGAATAATATAGGTTGGATTGATGGGGGATGTCAGCCTATCAACTTCGCCTTGGAGGAGACATTCTTCCTTTCTTTCTTACTTACTTTCTTAATTAATTAATTAATCAATATTATTATTATTATTTTAGAGGTTGAAAATCATATCAAAAGTTTTTTACATACATATATATTTTTTCTATATGTATAATGTTTTATAGACGGATACCATGTACGAAAACAAGTTACTTTTTTTTTTTTTTGACAAAGGCGACAAATATCTCCACACTCGCATGGTAGTTCAATCTCGTGTTAGTCCACAAAAAAACATCACCAGCCTAATCCTCACCTTGTAAGAGTTAGGATTCGATCCCAAGTTCTTCCATATGAGAACATCACACTTTAACAAGGAACCCGGATATCAATAGATTTGGATGCTGTTGGTAAAAACAAGTTGAGTTACACTATGAAAGATATTTTATTTTAATAGACTTAGATTTTTCATTATGCGTTTAATTAGAGATTATTATTATTATTATTTTTAACATAGGAGATAAACCCCTCCATAGAAGGATGTCAAAAGGCGTGGCCTTAAGTAACGAGTACCCTTGACCCCTCACTGTGTGCGTACAAATGTGGGGACTCAAACCTGTGAGTTTTGTGCTCACCAAGTGAATTATCCAAACTTTTACTCCCATTTACATGGGTGGGGAGTCGAACCTGAGAGTATGCTTAATCAAGTGAATTACCCAACACACAGGACCCGAGATACCACTAGACCAATGGTCCTTTGGTTAATTAGAGATTATTAACAACTAAGTTTATGAACACATACGAAGTTACAAGAGGGTAGGATCATAAATATATAAAAGTTTTAAACAAGATAAATAGAGTGTTTTCATGCATGCATCTATATAAAATAATAATTTAATATAGAAGAGTCGCCTAATATTCTTATATTTCTAACATAAATAAAAACGCTAATACAGACAAAAGATAAAGAATATAAGTTGCGAAAAGAAGATGATGGCTAGAAATGATAGTCTTGAAAGGATAATTGTATATCTATGGTTCAACAAAGTCATCCTCCCTATTTTTTTTCACTTCATCAAGTTTATGTGGATATCTATTCTAAACATAATTTAATTGTCATCTTATGTTATATATAAACAAAATTCACCATATTTATTAATAATTGTATTAGTGGCACCCTTGTAACACAAGGATCGGATGTAACCTTGCGACATCACTCTAATCAATATTTGTGTAACTCCCGGTTCAACCATGAATCTTTTATCACATTAATGAATGTAGTTTATCTATTTTATTAAAAAATAATAATAATTATATTAGTGGAAAAAGAAAATAATAATGGTACATTAAATAGATAATTAAGTTCAAGGACTAGATTAGTCTAGTGAAAAATGAAAATATAAGGATCAAATTAGCAAATTAGAATTACTAAAATTGGTTTAGAAGCAAACATCTTAAGTTTCCCAATTATCATTTAAAAATGTTTTCATTCAAATGATTCATGAGACATGAGGACATTTTCACTCAATCAAGTCATCCACAATTCAAATGAGTGAATGATTTCTCATGTTGGACTGACTTCAATTCTGTCAAGTAGGTCAGGGGTCATTTCTTCTATGCATGGTGGGAAACACCTCAAATTATTAAAATAAAATAAATCAAATTAGTGAAAAGTTAACTTAAGACTTAAGAGATACATAAACACTTTGATGTGCCTAGTTAAGAAGGTTTTAAAGAGATGCATAAAAGTTAAAAACAAAAATGAATATCGTGGTAGGTGCATATGATAGATTCAAGTGGTGCGACTTTTTTCCTGACCAGTACATAGTAGGAACTTTGTAGCACTTGGTTGCCCTTTATTAGATTGTTTAAAAATATTATAATGATCTTTAAAATTTCACAACCTTGTAGTTTTAAGATTTTTTTTAATGTTGTCAACCATTCATTTTATAAAATCATAAAGCTATTAAATGGTTATAAAAAAAAGAAAAAAGCAAGGACAAACAAATCATTTGATTATTTGAGAGCAAGAGATAGTAAAGTTGCAACTATCTGTTCAATGTTATGCCTTTGTTCTAATCTATCCATCCTTTTATTTTGGCAAACAGTGATGTCTTATTTTAGTGGTTGTATTATGGAGGAGGGGAAAGACAAAGGTTGGGGATTATAAAGGAAAGGTGGGGAATAAATTAACAACATTGATGGAGATATCTTCAGAGAAGTAGAAAAAATGTTTTCTTTTGTTTGAATACTTTTAATTTCTTTCTTTTTGTCTCACAAATGTTTTAACCTTTCCCTCTTGGCCGTGAGCTATTTGGATGAGAATGGGATGGAGCTTGTATTATTTTTTCATGTTCTTGGAGCCTTGTTTTTAATTTGGACCCCTAAAATAGACTCGAAATTTTCGGTAAGAGTTTGATTTTAAGATCAAAATGTTTATGTTTGGTTTTGCTGAAGATTGTGCAGCAATAATGATGAAGAAGAAATCAAAGAAGAAAATTAAGAGAAATAAAAGCACAAAGAGAATTTACATAGTTCGATGGTGTACCTACATCCACGGAAGCAAGCGGCGAAAATTTCACTATATCAAAATTAGAATTACATCATATGTATTTATACTAAACTCTATATGTACGAAAATTATAAAATTACCTTCCGTACCATACTGTACAGCTATCGCTGGGGCAACAACGTTGCCCCCGCACCCCCAACCCTATTCAAAGTCATTCGCTCCAACATCTATCTTTTTGCCACTATGCTCACAGTAAATATGAGCCACATACTCCAACAGGTTTGCATGTTAACATGGTTTGTCGATCAAGTCAAGCTGCTTATGAATAACTTGAGTTTATTTTGTTTATATTTCCTATTCCGATCACATCAATTATAGCTTTTCTTTATTATGTATATAGTGGTTTTGTTTGTTAAATATACTAGAGAGAATTAGAAATTCATTACGTCATGATTTTGCAAATTTGATTGAGTAAAGAACCCGAGTTGGTAGATTTTTCATATTATTGAGAAATATAACATGTCAATTTTCATACAATTTGGGAACTTGTAGAGTCTTCATCTTAACATGTGAAATTCTAAACCGGTAGGATTTTTATAAATTTTCACCCGTTAAGATGAAGACCCTACGGCTGTGTTTGGCAAGATGGTGAAAAGTGGGGGATTAAGACAAATGGGGTATAAATTTCAAAAATATTTGAATTTTTGGAGGGAAATGACTAAATCAAATTGTCTAACCATGCTGTTATTATGTTTTGGGAAGTCATCATTTCCATTGAGTAGTGTGGAATTACCAAAGTACCCCCAACCATTAAATTAATTTTTAATTTATTTATTTGTTGTTTATTGATTTTGTAATAAATAATTATTACAAATTAAATTTAAATGAGCACTGTTAAGCTTGTAAATATTAAATAGGAGAAAATAAGCTTTTTTGCATATTTACAACATGTAAAGAGATATTTTAATATACATAATTTATAACTATATAGATAAATACATTATAATAACTCTCCATTTAAACCCCCAATTAGGTTAATCTATTATCGTGGTAAATTGGGTTTCGGACGTCTCCACCGGAACTCCGATCGGTTCGGCATACGCCTTGTCCCGGGTTTGGGAAATCAACGACAGAAACAACCAAGGCGTCGCGGGATCATTCTGATTGAATACCGCTATATTCCGTTCCAATTCTTATTCTCATTGACAGCCCCTGCGACCTCTGTCTGAAGGCTCACCGGTGCGAGCTGAGGCGGCAAATTCTCCCCTGTATATAGGTACAAATTGCACGTACCTTTATCTCAATTGAATGAACTATTTTGGCGATTTTATGACCCCTTTCTCCTGATTACGGAATTTGTTAACAAGGTTCTTGACAGAATTAGGTTTTTTAATTAATCTTATTCGTGTATAGATATGGGATCAGGGCAGGTCTATGGTTCATACTTGTTCATGTGTGTGGGGAACAGATTAACATCATAGTATGTGGCTCATAATTGGCACGATGCTTTGATTATAACATGAGGAATAGTACAGATGTGACACCTGATCCTTCCAAGTTGAGACACCTTTTTTGAATGCTTGTTTGCACGATTAACACAATCATGAGGAATAGTTTAATTTTTCAGTAAACATGGGTATTAAATTATAGGGGTGGGTACATGTGATTCATTGGTTGTTTATTTGAAGCCAAATGTAATGGATCCCTTTTTGCAGGTTTAGGTTTGTAAAAGTGGTGATGTCCTCCATCTTGTTATATGAGTTCTATATAAATAACACAAGTTACATTGCAGTAGGATTGGTGTGTAGTTGGTATTTGTTGAAAGGGAAAAGCATGAGGAGTGAGAATTGATCCAACTAAAATCACAGATTGAAGGTTGATTATATTTGAGGCAAAACAAACATAAAGCTACTGCATAACCAAAGTTATATTTTATTATTTCCTTCTTCTCTTTTGCACATATTTTGTTGACTTTGTTTCCTACATAATTATATTTAGGCCAAATGAATTTATTGTTAAACTTTTTAAAACCTTTCTTAATATGTGTGAAAAAAAAGCTTCATGGGTTTATAGTAGTGACAGGTGATAATATACAAGTTATATGTGTGAAAGTAAGCTTCATGTGTTTATGTCTGTGAATTTACAGCCTCGTCTGGGAAATAGACAAGTTATCTTGAACCATTTCTTTGTTGTGGTTGACTCATGAATGAACGACAATATTATATAATAGTTAGTCTGATCATCTGATGATCAATTCATCTTTGAATTGATGTAGAAGAGCTTGGCCATGCAATTATCAGCAAAAAAAATGCACAAACTGACTTTTATTATTTTTCTTTTACTCCTAGTTCAATTTAGTTTCATTTTTTGGGGTTTAGGGAATGTGTCTTTGACTGTATGCATGTTTGGTTTGAAAGATAATGTTCATTATGGATGAATTATGGTTATGTATCATACAAAATGTCATTTTTTTATAAATAAATATAAACATATTATGCGCACTGTCTGAAGGGGGAAATTCACAGACATCTTTTAATTATACTACATATTACTTGATTTATTAGCCTCTATTATCAGTAAATAAGTCAATGCCTTTTTTTTGGTGAGGAATCTGTGTTTGTAGGACTAAGTTTTTAAGGATAAAAGTTAAATTTGACTCTCATTTAGCAGGACAATGACAAGTGCAGCGGAGGTTCCAGGCCCAGTGGAGCCCTATGTGCTTACCGACTGGGTGGTACAATACCACGCAGTTCGGGAGGTTTTAGGCCGGGAGAGGTATTCATACTATTCTTAATTTCCAATTTTTTGTATATTATGTCATTGTTGTCCGGTTGTCTTTAATATCCCCTTGTCTTACAACTATTAACTGACTACAGGATACCAAAATAAGATACGTGGACCATCGAGGTTTCGAATGGGATTTGACAAATGATAGTGTGAAAGAAAGGGTGAAGGCTGCAGGTTTTGACATCTTCTCCTCCATACGTTATGTCAGACTAGACCACGCACTGTTGACAGCATTCATTGAGAGGTGGCGGGGAGAGACAAACACATTTCATATGCCTGTGGGGGAGATGACCATCACGCTACAGGATGTGGAGGTGCTGACGGGGTTGCGGGTCGACGGTCGGGCGCTCGTCGCCAACATGTATGAAGATTGGGAGAATCTGAGTGAATATTTGCTCGGGGAAGTACCTGAGGAGATAATTAAAGGCATGGTGCCAATCAGTTGGCTTTATTCGACTTTCGGTGTTGTGTCCGAACAGCCCAAACACGAGGATCATGTAGCCCGGGCATACATTCTATACTTGATTGGCACCCGATTGATGCCGTACTCATCCGGCAACCTCGTTCATCTGAAATGGCTTATGTTTGTCGCTGATTTTGAATCGTGCGGCGAGTTTGCATGGGGGGCTGCCTTACTTGCACATCTATACCACGAGATGCGTCGGGCTTCAGGGAGGCATTGCATGACCACAACTGCATGTTATGCTTTGGTGCAGGTATGATAATTTATATTATACTGAAATTGTTCTCCACTGTGTATATATGTTAACAATGCGGTATCATCTTTGGCATGCATGTTACCCTTGTGTCAGTTATGGATCTGGGAGCGCTTCCCGTCGTTTAGGCACGATGTACTGACCCTTTGACGATTTTGATTTTGGCGATAATATGAGTTATGGATCCCGGTATGTGTTGCCCCTTCTTTCTCTTGCAATAACTTACGTTAGTGCTTAACAATCGTTTATTTATTTCTGGATCGATCGACACAAGGTGGCATTGACCTCGTAAAGTAAACATGCGCCGTCCAACGTCTTGGCGTTTATAAGAAGGATCTTGACTTACTTGATGAATCCAGGGTGTGTGTACTCTTAACCGTCCATTTTTTCAGCTTCTTACGAGTGATAAAATCATTATCTGACATATGTAAACTATTTCAGGTCTACTGGACTCCTTATAAGAAGGAGATTCTTCAGACTCTACCCTCCATTTGTACTGGAAAAAATATGGTAGGACTTGGCTTCCACTGTGAAGCATGCACATCGCGGAGCCACATTGTCCACACAGGGTTATGCGGCAATTTGGCGAGGTAATAACGATATCCCCAGAGACTCGTGACCAAGTATGAGAACTATTCACCACCGAAGGACGAAACTTGTTAAATGGTTAGATATGCGTTACGCGATCTCATTAGTGACTGGGAAAAAAGGTACGACTGTATTTTCGATGATCAAAAACTGACTTCTGCGCTCAGTGAACAATGGATGATAGAATACCAAAGTTGGTATTGGACAATAACTCGTCGGTATATATCGCCAATAGCTTATCAAAACATTGGGGACAAGTACGATCCCCGACCAGTTTTGGAACAGACATTGGTGAGATTCGATTATGTCTTTTTATTTATTCACTTAATTTATACCTTTCAATGCTATCTTTGTACTAACACAAATTTTCACTCGAATTGCTTATGTAGATGAGTTTAACCAATCATGTTGGTCGTCTGCGCCGAAAATATGAAACTGCAGGGAACATTCCACAAGAGGTATTTGCAGATTTTGAGGATCTGTGGCGGCACTATGATTATGTGGCGCAGACGGTGGACATCGGTGAAGAACCTGAGACTACTGGCCCAGCTCCAGCACCACCAAATGCTTCCGGCCGCTGTCGAAAGAGGGTCGCATGTGGACCATCGTATCGAGCTTACAGGGAAGCAGTTGAAGAGAATGACTCCCCAGACTGACAAGGATTTGTTCTGAATTTGTGCGCTGTTATTTTCTACTGTCATGATGGAACAACATGTTAATTTAGTTTATTTATGCACAGATTACTATCTACGGTTCCATTGACTTATGCCAATATAGAAAAATCTTCTTTTAGCAAAGAATGTGTTTTATATAATCTGCTTTTTATAAATTGATGTGTGTAATGGTTGTTTGTTGTCATCAACACATGCTTATTATTTATAACAATTGCCTGCTTTGGAACAGCCTACAGAAGGCTGATTGGATGTAACAGGCAGTGAGGTTTGCAATGGGCGAATAATTTCTGCACAATGCATTTTATAGGCGCCAGTTGAGAAGACGCACAGATTCGAAAAAAAAATTATAAAATTAGTGTTACTACTGAAATATGGTTAGATAATATATTTTATTATATGTAACACAGAAAAATGGATGGGATGAATGAAGACCCATGTTTGGTTGTTTAAGAAATCCGCTACTTGATTCCATTGCAGATAAAATTACAGACTACGTAACGGGTGATACCAACTCAAATAAGACTGGATTCACCACTCGTGGATACAAAGAAGTTGTATTTAATAAAAATGGTAATTACATTAATTACTGCGTAATGCGTGTGCGGGTGATACTAACTCAAAGTAAATCTGCTATTGAATCTCGTAAGTACTGTCCACTTGGATTCACCTCATGACCCTCACCCCACACACCGTTCAAGTCCTCATTGAACCCATCGTCCGAAGCAACGTCAGGATGATGTGAAGTAGATGGCTGGTTATGCGCGGCATGCGAGCCAATGTAGTTATGCAATACGACGCAAGCAATGACGCATGTCTCGTTGGGTCTCAACCGAGAATTTTGAAGGATTCGGAGAATCTTAAAGCGAATCTTCAAGAATCCAATGCCCTCTCGACTATGTTCTTGTAATGCGCGTGCATGTGGTTGAATTTGTCCTTCAAGGCTCACGGTATCCGCCACGACTACCTCGAAACTGTCCAAGATGATATCTCTCGCCGCGGTATGGCGCAATGAAGCTGGCGGTGTTACTATACCCACTGTCGACAAGATAATATTTCCCCACGGGCACAGAGAAAATACCCTTTTCCAGACAATGAGATAATACACGCATGTCGGCAGCCGAACCTTCCCACCCAGCGCATACAAACTGGAACTGCATATCAAAGGAAACGACGCCCATCACATTCTGACTGGTAAACCCATGACGGTTACGAAAGCAATCTTGATCTTCTTTGGGTACGATTATAGGCACATGAGTCCCATCAATAGCCCCGATGGCGTCCTGCGAAATATCAGCAACCTTGAATCATGTGGTGCAAACTCACGACCCTAAACAATGTTCCCGAGTGTTGAATACAATGTACCTTAAAGGCGGGAAAGCATCCGGTCGTGTTGCGTACGAATGGATGTACGTCCTCCTCACCAGTCGGCATTTTAATATACTCACTCTTCAACGCGAGGATGGCATCCAATACTGCATGAAAATACCTACTAATAGTTTCCGAACTATGTTGGAACTGTTCACACAGAAATCTGATTGGTGCCGCATGACATACAATAATCATGAAGATGCTAACTTGTTCATGAACGTCGACAAATCTGCTGCTTCTTAGTAATCCACGGGCAAATGAGGTTATTGGATGTGTTCAGAACATACTAGGCTCCATTCGAAATAGGGTATGAGATCGTTTAGGATGACCTGCAAGTATATTCCTCACCATTGCTGCATCGGAGAATGGGCGGGTATGCTGGTCACGTTTGGGTGCACGTCGACGAGCCAGCAGATGCTCCCGCATTAGCCATAGTATTGAATCTAGCTCTTGATCATCCTCCGCAAACATCTCCCACCAATTTACCTCCATGGGGCTGGTCTCAATTTGTTTGGAGATAACTACAGTTAAGCTGGAGAATGGGTAATGTATCTTGAAGTGAGTACGTTTCAGTATACCTAATAGGCCTAATTGGCTTAATGACCATAATACCTTCAGCTGCCACTTGTACCCTACACAACATTTTTTCGACATAGTCACTATTATCATACCTTGGTCATCTATTTTATCCTCTCCACACACATACTCACAGGGGAACAAGCAACTTTTATCTATTATGTGACATGAGATCAGAAGTCAAACAAATTGCAGATCTGAAAGAGGTGGACTTCTTTATTATGATTTTAGTTGTTGTTGTTGGATAAAGTGGGTGAAAGTACAGATTGACAATTATGGCCCAAGTCATAAACTGCTTGATATAGCATTGAGGAGGTGGATGATGATGTTTCATTTCCTTTTTTTTAGTTAGTCAATGTTGTAACATGTGGGGGGAACACACTGCACCTGCAGGTGAGTTAATAGAATTTGTGCGTCAATTCAAACAGAGCCCAAAATTACTATAAAATCTTAGGATAGAATCATAATGTATTGACGATGCGCATATCATGACATAAAAATAGTGAATTTGCAACATTCATAACATTATCATAGTACAAACATACATCCATTCAGAATTAAATGCAAGTAGTGCCATAGTAGAGTAAATTATACAACATATCAAAAGTTTGAAAGGAGGAATTTTGGTTCGCGCATCATGTCATGTTTTAAGACCGCCAAACACTCTTAAGCCCTACGATGACGGCTTTTCAGATCAATGCGGGCCCCGCATTGGTATTGCTTGGGTTAACATAGTCAAATTAACAAGTCGGGTTAGTCAACGTATGTATACAACCATCACTATACCTTCTGTCGGAGCTGTCGGTTGTGTCGAAATTAAGCTACTTACGCGCCCTCGCTCGAAGGAACGATACAGCCATATCCGGGATACTGTGGAAGAAGATACGCTCATCCCGCTGCTTGATCGCTTGGCCTCCGACAAAGATCTCTTCAGCAGTGATACCTGGTAATGAAGTGAGTCTGGCCATGCTTAGTTTGTATGAATAGTTCTCATCAGATTCATACTGCTCAACGATCTTGCTCCTTCTATCGCTGAGCTCCACTAGCTTTTCCAGGGCCTCAACAGTAGGATCTGCAGATTTTTTACCTACGTGGGGGCTATCCGAAGCGGGTTTCTTCCTCTTGGACCCGATTACGAAAACTTCAGGTTCATCCCTCTCACCCACTCCCGAATCGCCATTCCCACGAACCTGTTGTTCTTCCGGACTGCCAGAGGATCCAGATCCTTCGATAATGTCCACAATCGTCCTCTCCTCTGTTGACGCAAACGCATACCGGCCTGTTGCAGTAGACGCACCGGCGAGCTTGTGCACATCCCAATAGAGAGGAAAACTATGCTCTCTTGCGGTTTTGTACTCCTTATTTAACTTTGAAAAAACAAAAAGAAAAAATTAAGTTTGATCATACATATGTAAATTAATGAAGATCTCAGTATCACCTTGATAATTTCATCCCACACATCGTGGTACATCTGCGTTGGACGATGTTGAGCATAATCCCATGTCCATCCGCTTTTGTTGACAAGGCTAGCGTAAAGCCTGTATTTTTTTTTCAGATACTTCCATCTATTCTTCAGTTGAGTACCATTGACACATTCCTTGGTTTTTTCTGAAAAGGCAGTGGCGATACGGGACCATACTTCACACTTGAATGAACTAGCAAGGCCCGTGAGCCCATACTCCTCCTTTAGCAGCATCACAAGAATCTCGTCGGTATTAAGGCCCCACTTTTGTCTGCGGTGATGCCGCTGTGCACCTCGAGCCTTCGATGTGTCACTAGCTGCGGGCGCGTTAGCCTGGAACTGGTCTGTGCCATCCCACGAAGACATCTTGATCTTCTTACCTTGCACTAGGGGGGGCAAAACTTTCAGCACAGCAGCCCAATATACAACACAACCACAAAGCATAATAAACAGATCTAGGAGTTTCGAGCACACAGAAGATAAAATACATAACTCACCTTCAATGGCCTTCAACCCTCTTCAGGGATCCGGTTACCACAGCCTGTTTCCCTTATCTATCACGCTATCGCACGATCAAGGTTGCTAGTCGCCTTTCCTGAAATTTGACCTTCCGATTATACTGACCGGCAACGTATCCGGTGGCTTCCGGGCTGGAACTTTGGTATTCCCCTTCGTTGTCCGTGGACAGATTTCAGGGACGACCACGGCGCGGTGAAGATGAAAACATGTTGAATTGGGAAAGTTATTAGGGCTCTGTGGTCCAGGGAGCTTTTCACCAACATCTGATCAACAATTACAATTCTTTATTATAGATTTATTAGGCCAATGTTAATATTTACTCATTACATTGGCCTCTATCCGCGGCTGACAGAGATGAAATGGCCACCAAACTCACTTTTAGCATAAGGGCACACCGGCTATTTCCAATAGGTGGCAGGTGAGGCTGCTCTCAATTTAATAAGCAATTAAACATACATATCAAAGACCATTATAGCCTCAAATCCATACAATTAGAAGTTGGCGCCTTATGACCGCATCGATTTTCGTGTCAAGCCCTTTTCTCTGAAATATCACCCCTGCCAAACACAGCCTACAAGTTCCCAAATTGTATGAAAATTGACATGCTAGCTTATTTTTCGATGTTCTTTCCATTTATATGGTTGAAAATCCTTAAAACATGCCCCAAGGGCCAAAATGGGAAGTGGCCTTACTGAAATAGTGTTTCAGCCGGCCTGATTGTTCAAAGCTATGCCATTGAAAGAAGATTGAAAATATGTTTTTCTTAAAAAAATTTCCTAAGAAATATCATATGATCGATTGGAAAAAAAAACTTAAGAAAAAGAAAACTAGACATGTCTCCATTCCTTTCAATGCTACTTGTTCTTTAAATATGCATTTGATATTATCCACTTAGTCCTCAGATAAGAAATCAAATATCCAAAATAGATTTCTGCTAATTCCATTTTATTAAGTAAAAAAAAGTCATACAATGAACTTAAAAGGATGATAAATAAATAAATAAATAAATAAATAAATCAAAGTTTAACATGTGTAAAAATTAGTTTAATCGATAATTTTTATATTAGTAATATGTTGTGTTTCCTGATCTCATGGTTTTCGTAACATAAGAGATGTAAATATAATATATGTTAAAACTGAGTTAATTGGAAACCATGAATCCCATGCATACAGGTTGGTCAACTGGGAAAGATTATACCAATCTAAGAAACAAGGAGGGGATATCTTGAATTTGCACAAATTCAATGCGGCCCTCCTAGGAAAATGGTGCTAAAGAGTCCTTAGAAGAAGAGAAGTCAGGATTAATTCCAAAATCCTCAAACAAGCAAACTTCAAAAGATCATACCTGGATCCTTTCAAAAGGCCACTGACACAGGCTTTCTTTTCTAGAAACAAAACATGAAAATTTCAGTGGGAGAGGGAAATACCATTAACCTATGGCTTAACAACTGGTTAGAAATCCAACCATTGTTAAACACATGTTAAGATTTCCACCATACGGCCTTGAATGTCAAAAACGATAGTACTGGAGGTTTGGTAAAAAATCCAATAAGGATTCCATCTTCTAAAACCGAGACCTTTAACTAGAGAATGCCCACCAACACAAATTGCTTTATATAAGTTCATTTACCACTTCCTTGTAGATAGAGGTATAAGCACAATCGTCCCTAGGTCCCATTAGAAACAACCATATTCCTTCAAAGTCAAACTATTTGTATGGTTTACCTAAGATAAAAATTAGAGAAGGACACAAACAAGTTGCTTGATGATGACTAGGAAACGATAACGCATCTCCTACTCCAGTGCACTTACGCACAAGAAATATGGAACCACTTCTACAACCTCATACACCCACAAAATACACTTCAATCATGTCATAACTTTTGGAACACAAGACCAATGGACCTCAACTTTAAAATAGGGTGGGAGCTGGCCACAATGGCCATCTTGTGAAGCTTATGGCAAAAACAAAATCAAAGATGTTTTAATGATAAACAACATGGTTACCCAAAACTAATTTGTGCTATTAACTTCCTTCTTCTCTCTTGGTTTGATGTAGCTAGCGCATCCAAGTGAGCAAAACTAGGTACAATTGAAAACCTAGTTAAAAGAAGTTTGACATTCACCAGGGATGCTCTCCTATAAAATTCAGAGTGTCATGCCATTCAGGTTATTCCACTTGGATATAGGAATAAGTTTTGAAAAATTTTGAATTTTTTTGAGGGAATTTTTAAACCAAAGAAATTAATGATAAAGATAGTGATGTGTCTTCTATGCATTGGTGGGTTATATTTTTAAATCTTAATCAATGGTTTTGAAGGAAAATTTTTTTATGAAGAATTGTGTTAGGGATAAATTTTGGGGATAACCCCCAACCAAACATAGATTCGTAGAGTGAGGAGCTCGCGAATGGATGTTGCAAGAAATGCTCACATATTTACACACTATGAACTTTGTAACACCTATCCATATCCATATGTCCAAATAAATCTATATGTATCTCTATATTAAATTCAATGAAAGTGGTTTATCATATTTACCATATATATATATATATATATATATATATATATATTTTGTTTGTATAAGAACCAAATATTTCATCATTAAAATGAAATTTATAATAACAAAATATATGTTTTTAGCATGGCAGAAGGGATTGTAGTGAACAAATAAGAATTTATTAAAATATTTATATAAATATAATTCACAGAATTTTCTTAAATAATCAGGGGTTAATGTTTAGGGTTGGGGTGGGTATTATTCAATAATCCTAGTTACCCTTCTAATTCTTAAAGTTAAATTCCGATCATGTCCTCTCAATCGCCGTTCAAATCGGACGGTTGAGATTAGACCCCCATCTAAATATCAATTTCCATAATCGCGTCTTCTTTGGATACACTTTGGCGGCGGCGGTGGCGGCGTTGTGACCTCTTCAAGCATCCGATAATGGCGGCATTCCAAGCTCCGTCCTCGATCTCGTCGAGCTCTTCTACTTTCTTAGTTCACAATGGCTTCAGCTTGAGGTTCGACCCCTCTAGTTTTCCTTTGTTTTGTGAATCGGTGTTTGATCTCTTTTGGTTTCGTTTTTTCCTTCAGGTCGTCCAAGATATGTCCTCCTCGGAGCAGGACTTGGGTTTTGAAATGCGTGGCGGCGCCGCCGAACTCGGAGACTGGTAATTTCATAGTTTAATTGATCTAATTGTGTTTTGATGTTCTAGCTTTTGCTCACCGAATGACAAGCTGTGAGTTTTTTTCTTTTTTCTTTTTGTTTCTGTGCTCATTGGCAATTTTCACTTGTGAAGTGTTCTAGAGTTCTTAATATGAGTTTTGTGGAAGCTCTTTATTGTTTCTTAGTTGCGATGGAATTCATATGCAAAGGAAGGGATGAACTTGTTATGGATAGTAATGCTTTAGTTTTCATGTTTATCTATTGGAGTATCAATACCATGACCGTTGTATGGTTACTTATTGCTGGAATTCATCTTTTGAAGCTCACAAGACAAAGGTTTCTCGCAATGAAAATATGGCAAAGCTTCAAGCTGGCTATTTGTTCCCAGAGGTTAGTAGTTGTTTTTTTTTTCTTCTTAAATACAATGACCAGGATCTATCTGCTTACCACCACTGTTCCATTAACTTTATGGAACTGCTTATGGAAAATCTTATGAAAGCCTTGACATTTTTTATTTTTTATTTTTGGCAAAGAGCAGGTTTATCTGTGGGCCTGTTGCCAATGTATGTCATCTTGCAATGGACTTGCTGTTTCATATAATAATCACAACGTAGTTGTGAAAACCAAAACTTAGATTATTTAAAATTTCAGATGAATAATTCAAATTGCTTATTATAATTTTAAAAACAGTTCGAATCAGAATGTTTTGTTACATCTTGAGGTAAACATTAGAAAGGAGTTTTTCGATCTCAATTGATTGGGCATAACACTAACATTTCTCCCTTTGGGGTATAGTACTCTTAAGTGCTATAGGTTTTGATCTTGGAAATTCACATATAAGGATCTTATGGTTGCATTTGGTTGTGGAATAGCCGACTTTTCTTTTAAAGTTATTTTAGCAGGGAATTTCTAACCCAGAACTACTAAAATTTATTGTTTTGATAATTTTGGATGATAGCGCAAGTAGACTGGCTGTTAATCTTATGAATTGTGATGTATTTGGATTGGTGTGCAGGTAAAAATTAGAATAGATTGGTCATTAAAAAGAAATTCCTTTTCCTCCTTTCAACTTTGAAATTTATTTGTAGACATGCCCTTCCACGGGTGAAATTTTCATTTGGTTTATTGAAATTGGAAAAATTCAAACCAAGTTTGTTAATTCTGTCTGGCTACTTTAGCCCCATGGCAGAATAGTTCATCAAGTTTAATTTTTAGTAACCGAAGTGGACAGGGTTTCAATTCTCAGGGTTAAACCATTTTAGCTACTAATGTTTGGTAAAGGGACCTTGGATAAATTTGGTTGTCATTCCGGTTCATTCCATGTTTTCCTGAATATCAAACACTTAGTCATGAGTGCGGGAAGAACCCTCAAGTCAATGTCCTTCTTACTGGTGAGTGGAAGGGGTCGGAGCACATCTGTTTATTGCGGATAGCCATTTTAACTAGGGATTTTATTTGATGAGATTTAGATTAGGGATTATCTATTTTTCCATGATGTTGCTTCTAGGTGGTGCTACAGGTGTATGCTTTACTCAAGTGTCCTTTAAACCTTTAATATCATTTGTTGGAAAGGACACAACTTTCCAGCTCGAGTATGAAGATATATGATATATGAAACCATGAAAGTAATCCCAATTAGAATATCTGTTATATAACCTATCCTGGAAAAACATGGGGCATTGCACAATAAAGCAAACCCACTAAGCAGGTTCTAGAGTGAAGATACAAATAATCTCAAGTTTAAGTTTAGAATGAAAAGTGCTAAAGAATGGTGATTAAGTAGGGAATATTGAGGGGAACACCATGAAAGGAAACATCAACCTGAACCTGGAAGTGGTATACCTTTGCTAACTCATGGACATGTCTAGTTTCAAATTCCCCATTTCCCCATTTTTTAACTTGGAGATTAAAAGTGATGAGATCATTTAGGATTTTAATAAGTTGTCGGTATTCAAAAAATTATTTTATCAAAAAGTTGCACTTTCATTTTCTCCCCTGGGATATGTATCTTCTTAAGCTCAAACTTATCATGGTGCTTACAACATTCTTTTGTTTCTTAATTCTTTCATTTTTGTAAACTTCGGATAAGATGCTTTGAATTATTCCTTTTAGTTGTTTATAATATAGTTTGACTCTTTTATTACTAATTGGACATGTTTGATACTAGATTGCCAGGAGAAGATCAGCCCACTTGTTAAAGTATCCCGATGCAAAGGTCATAAGCCTTGGGATTGGTGACACTACGAGAACCCATCCCAGATGTTATAACTTCGCCATGGCTTGGGTAATCCATCTCCAATCCCGAACTTTCTTAATTATGAAAGTTTGAAATACATTATTTATCCACAATTGTAAATCATTTTATTTATTAGTTATTTAGTTAAGCATGGTTTTTTCATGTACCTGGCATTCATTTGTTTTATGTAGTTGGAACTTTTTCCCTACAATTAGAAGGGAAAATTGACTTTGCTAGTCATATGAAAATCAATAAATGTTCGATCACATCATTTATTATATATATAGAGGTCATGTTACTATGAGGTCGGCCTTACTACTGTTTAAGTAAGGTCGCCTCATTTTGACCCATTTTGAGAGTGTTTTTCAGGGTTTCCAACCGTACGGACGGAAAGAACATCGAAAAATAAGATAACATGCCGATTTTCATACAATTTGGTAACCGTATGATCATTCATCTTAACAGGTTAAATTTTCACCCTTTAAGATGAATGATCATACGGTCACCAAATTGTATGAAAATTGACATGTTAATTTATTTTTCGATGTTCTTTCATCCGCATCTGATTATAAACAACGCCTGCAAATGGAGTGAAAATAAGCGACCTTACTTGAATAATGTAGTAAAGGCGTACTATAATAATAACGCATCTCTATATATGTACTGTACACACACACATCGTTGATCTGATCCGGTCAGTAGGTATCTTTGTCGATCGGCCGACACGGGTTTTGGCGCAAAGCGTGTTTGAAGATTTTGGCCGTCACGGATGGGAAAATGGCGAAAAGTAAGGCTAAGCGTGTTGAATTTTTATCTGATTTGGTGACGTTTGGTCCTTCCAGCTTAATTCTTTATTTTATAGAAATCTGCGAGCGGTTCAGAATTTCAACCATTAAGTGGGAGGACCAAATCTGGCCACCAAATTGTATGAAAATCGATGCGCTAGCTTATTTTTCGATGATCTTCCCATCCGCATCGGTTGGAAATCCTTTAAACATGCCCAAGGGCGAAATGGGAAGCGCGATATGAATGATTCTACGGCCAGATAACATATATATATATATATATATATATATAATATTGTTCAATTTAAGTTTATGCCATAATTGGCAAGTTCATATTACATACACTTCATATTATGTCAAATTTTATCCTTTTTATTTACTTTCAATGTACATTTCCTTTGTTCAGCTATTCATGGTGCTTTTATTGGTCCTGATCCATTGCATTCTTTTCCTCTAAGAAAAATGTGTTGTAGAAGTCAGAAGAATGCTATTTAACCTTGATGTTAGCAAATGCTAGTTTTTTTATTTTATTTTATTTTTTTTGCTTTTACTTCTATGTGCCAAGAAACCTTTTGGAAACTATAGCTTGGTATTTGAATGTTGAGCTTCTTACAGTATCAGAAAAGTAATACATGGGATTTTATGCAATTTAAAAAGGAGTTAATGTTCAATAATTTGAACCCTCCGTAAGTTTCATGCCTCTATATGAATTTTGTCAGTCATCTTAATTTTTTCTTTTGAGAAAACCACAATCTCCCTGTCCCATCTAGTCTATTTCGAAAAGTTTTCACTGGCCAGATTTGCTTGATTGCTTTGCAAACCTTCTTTTATGAAAATTAAGTTGTAATCATAAGTGTTGGAATTTTTTTTCGTTTGGAGAATACTATGTTTCACCCTATTTGTATCTCATGTTAGTGAACTAAAATTGTTATAATGCCCGCAGAGGTCACGTGCACTATCGACCATTGAGGGTTACAGTGGTTATGTATGCTTGAACAAGGTGAACAGGTATTTAAGTTTCAACATCATCTCTTTCCTTTTATGTTATCTTCATATAGAATTGTGTCCATATCAATGGATTAAGGTCAAAATATTCAGTCAAACTATATTGAGATGATGTTGATAATCCGATTATGGTGCTTTCTTATTGGCCACTAAGGCAAGATTTTCATCTAATGCTAAAAATTGTTAGTGCATGCACATGAATCATTGACTCAAAAATTGGTTGGAGTTGGCACTAGCTTCGAACATTACTCATCCTCTAGGTCAGTACAATTTCAAGCCATCTGTTGAATTGTTTTTGTACTTCAAAGTTAAAATGCATACTATATGCTCCTATTTTCAGTGCATGGCTCCAATGAAGATTTTGTGTACCTCCCATTCGTTATCTTCTTTCAAGTTTTTTCTGTTTTTATCAGATGTACTTAGAAATCAAGCTAGTCTGAAATTAGTAGTTGTAGATATGTGATATCACTCTGAATTTGGATGCTCTGATATGCAAAGTCAGTATGTAACTGGAATTATTTCTCTGATTAAGTAATAATTTCATTTTTATATCCAAATATAAGAGTGTATTCCATTTTAACTTTAGATTGATTTTTTGCTTCAAGCTTACTCTTGTAGCTTATTTCTTTTCTCTTATTATTTTTTCATTATTCCTATTTTCAATTTGTGGATCTTATCTCGTCCTTAATGCAATTATCCTAACCATGGGCAGTTGAATATTAATGTAGAAACTAAGAGCTGCTATAGCGTCAACCTATTATGGCGATCTTGGTATTGAAGAGGCTGATATTTTTGTTTCAGATGGTGCCAAGTGTGATATTTCTCGTCTACAGGTTTTGCTCACCTTCATCTTCTTTTCTTCCATTACTAAGCTTCTCAAATGGGGAAGGTTACAAGCTGTGAAAATTAACTGTGGAATTTTACTGTGCTATGTTATTTCCCATCGTGTAGACATCAGAGTACATCTAGTTTTGGCTTTCATGTAAAACAATTTGGATGATTTTCTGATGTCCATCATGATAATTTGACTTAGTTTGCCTTTTCTTTTAGATGCTCTTTGGGTCTAATGTGACAATGGCCGTGCAAGATCCATCATACCCTGTAAGTCTGCCTTTATGTTGTTCTGGTTCAGTTCTTATAATTTCATCATAGAAGGGAATTACATGATATATGGAACCATCTATGACTTGTCTTTCGTCGCACTTTGGTTGGCACTTTTACATTGCATTCACTTGTTGCTAAAATGCTATTGAATAGGGGATTGGATGCCCTTAGCTTCACTTTAGTTATCATGATTAAAAGTGGCCCATGAATCTCTCAGACAAAAAGCTATTACCTTTCACAGGCATATGTGGATTCAAGTGTTATTATGGGGCAGACTGGCGAATATTATAATGATATTAAGAAGTATGGAAACATCGAGTATATGAGATGCACACCAGAAAATGGTTTCTTTCCTAATCTATCAACTACTTCAAAGACAGATATCATTTTCTTCTGTTCTCCGAACAATCCAACTGGGTCTACAGCATCCAGAGACCAGCTAACTCAATTAGTGCAATTTGCAAGGGAGAGTGGATCTATTATTGTCTATGACTCTGCTTATGCAATGTATATTTCAGATGACAGTCCACGATCCATATTTGAAATTCCTGGAGCAAAGGAGGTAAGTGTTTAAGTTCCGAATTATTGGTTATGAGACAAATCCACATTAACCTTGATGACATTCAACTATATTCAGGTTGCCATTGAGACATCATCCTTTTCAAAATATGCTGGTTTCACTGGTGTTCGTCTTGGTTGGACTGTGGTCCCCAAGGAGCTGCTTTTCTCCAATGGATTTCCGGTGGCGAAAGATTTTAATCGGATTGTCTGCACTTGCTTCAATGGTGCATCAAACATTTCTCAAGCCGGGGGTCTTGCTTGCCTTTCTCCTGACGGTTTGAAGGTTGGTCATACATCAATCCGTTTGTCAACTAGTAGTCTAGTAGCATAGCATACCCTAGTAACCTACTCTCTTATCTCAATACCACACTTCTTTCTTCTTGCAGGCCATGGGCGATGTGATCAATTTCTACAAGGAGAATACCGCAATTATTGTTGATACATTTACATCGCTTGGTTTTAACGTGATATTGAGGGAAGAATGCTCCCTATGTATGGGTGCATTTCCCAGGCCGAAGTTCGTGGGATGTGTTTGCGGAGATCCTTGAGAAGACCCACTTGGTTACAACCCCTGGCAGTGGGTTTGGACCTGGTGGTGAAGGTTTTATCAGAGTAAGTGCTTTCGGCCACAGGGAAAATGTTCTTGAGGCTTGCAAGAGACTGAAACAACTCTACAAGTGAGAAAGATTCTCTCGAGGGTTAGTCTTTGAACATTTTTGTTGTGTCGATCTCTATTATAAATTTTGGCATTTCAATTTTTTTTTTTTAAAAAAAAACGCCTTTAGGGAGTTGAAATGCCATTATTATGAATAGAACTCTATGAACTGAATCTTTCAGTCTTTGTTGATCTTGTGTGATGGTAAACCTTACATGAAGGAATTATGCAGAATGATGACTGTCATTTCATGTGATTAAGGTTTTGGTCATTTGCTCCAGCTTAACCTGCATTTTATTTCCAGGTATATGTTCTGTAAACTCAGTTTTATTGGATATGATTGATCATTCACTTTGTAGAGATCAGCAGATAGCTAGAATTTAGAGCTACAACAGTAGAATTTTATGCTCTCACTGATGAACTAATACAGACTGACTGCTGCAATACAAACCAACCTCTTGAGATTCATACTGTTACACTACCCAGCAGATCTTTACATGGATCCCTTTCATTTCCCAGGGACAAAGTTGGTAGCATAGGCCCATGCATTGTTTGCCACAGGGTCCGCCAGATGATCAGACAAGTTCTCGATCGGGCCTTTCCCGGTGACAATGGCCTGAACGAAGAACCCGAACATGGAGAACATTGCCAAGCGGCCATTCTTGATCTCCTTCACCTTTAGTTCGGCAAATGCCTCAGGGTCATCAGCCAGACCCAATGGGTCGAAGGCCCCGCCAGGGTAGATGGCATCTAGCCCCTCACCCAACGGGCCGCCGCCAACCCGGTAGCCCTCAACGAAACCCATGAGCACAACTTGGCAAGCCCAAATGGCAAGGATGCTCTGGGCATGAATCAAGTTAGGGTTGCCCAAGTAGTCCAATCCACCCTCTGAGAAGATTTCCAGGAGCCTGCCTTGAACCAGACTGCTTCACCGAACTTGACTCCATTTTTGACAAGATTTCAGGAAAGACACAGCCCAATGCACCTAACATGGCCCATCTACAGTGGATCACCTCCAATTCCCGGTTCTTTGCGAAGGTCTCTGGGTCGGCGGAGAGGCCTGCGGTGTCCCAACCGTAGTCGCCGGGGAACTCTCCGGTGAGGTAGGACGGGGTTTGCTCAGAGAACGGGCCCAAGTATTTTGGGCGGTCTGGCCCATACCTGTTCCATGAATTAGGACATGTATGCTAGTTAGTTAGTTTCTAAATAATCTAATTAAGAGGAACTGACTATCAACTTGCAAAATGAAATATAATCATGAAATTAAGCAAAGAATGGATATGTAAAAGAACAAAGTAAATACCAGATGCTCTGGGGAGCGCTCCTGACGGTGCGGCGCATAGTGAAACGGCCGCCAGAGGCCCCGGCCCTTCGGACGAGTTCATTTTGTGTTTTCAACGCTGTCTGGCCGATGAACGCCGACTGTTGGATCGCCGATGCAGCCATTGAAAAACTTGGCAGCTCTGTTTAGTTATCTTGATCTCGTCAGTAACTAACTTGTTCCAAGCAGTGGAAGGAGAAGTATGACATATATATAGATGGAGGGAGATAGGGAGTAGTGGATATGGAGGGTGCCATGTGGTTGGACTGCATTGGTTGTTCTTGTGCACCAGATATGTAAGCTGATTCACTAGCCAGTTTGGGCCAATCATGTCATGCCATGTGGAAGTGAGATATCTTGTGGGTGGGACTCTGTTATTGTTCATGCATGAGTGACACAAATGAGTTTGTGGCTCATGTTCCTTTGGGAGTCTCACAAGGAATACTAAGCAAGAAAAATCTTGGTTTTTATTTTTATTTTATTTTTATTTTTATTTTTAACATATGTACCCCTGTAAAATAATGAATTGCTAAATAGTATAATTGCATCCATACACTATCACAAATATTTATTTGGTTAGAATTCAATTCAACAATATTTTATTTTTTAAAATATTGTTTTGTCATCACTTTTTTTGTGTTATTTTACAGAGATGGAAAAAAAATAGATGAGGGGTTTAAACTACGATCTTTTCTTAAAATTAATTTTAAAATAAAAAAAATAAAGGTTAAATTTATTATGGAAAAATAATAAAGTCAATAAATATTTAATAAATAAAAATGAGGTATTTTAGAATTCCTCAAAGTAGACTTTTGCTAGTATGTTTAAGTTTACTCATCTTGGTTTCCTTGACTTAGTTTTATATTTTTTTATAAACAATATAACGTCAACAAATATATTTATCTAGAATAAATTTTACTATAAAAGCGCATAAACTTGATACAATCATTTGATTTTTAAATAAAAAATTATATGTAAAAAATTATTTAACTATAAATATTAATTAATAAAAAATAATATATTTTAGAATACTTGTTTCTATTCGCCACTCATCGTTTTCATCTATTCAAAATCCCTTGGAGATCGGTACATTTAGATAGTTTTATTTAATTTATTTTCTTTAATAAAAGTGGATAAACCACAATAGCGTTGACTAGTTGACTGATACATTAGGCAAATCAATCATAGTAATTAATCGCCTTTCTTGTCATACAGAACCATAGTAGTTAGTCTATTGTTGTGAGCTCTGGGTAATGCCTTCGAAGTCATCTCGCTCTCCTGTACCTCCAGGTGAGTCTTCAAAGTCAAAATTCAAACTTCGCTTAATTACAGTCTCCACCGGCTCTAGCTACTCCTTTTGGAGGTAGTTGTTGCATCAAACCAAAAAAGCACTAGAAATTTGATTCCACGGATAATTTGCGAAAAAACGTGCCATTTACTATAGAAGCATCTTTCATTTCTTTCAAGTCAGGTACTCCAGGTAATGGCCAGCGAGATTCCATCTCAGAAGCGCTTCTTTGTGAAGGCGCTTTCCCATGTTCTGAAGACCCTATAGATCTGTTGTGGAGTGGGGTCTGGAACCAAGGTTGAAGAGTGGGCAGAAGTGAGCCCATATTTGGCTTACGAGGGGGCATATAATGAGGAGTTGCTCCACCGTTTCTTCTGCTTCATTGCATAGGTAACACATGGTGCGGTGCTCGGTCCACCTTCTCTTAGCTAAATTGTCCAAGGTTAACAGCTTGTTGTCCTATGCTAACCACGCTGATAACTTCTTTTTCTTGGGACACGGCGGCTTCCATAAGCCATTTGCAAATTTGCTTCATATCCCCTCATCTATAATAATGTTGTACAAGGATTTCGTGATGAATGATGCACCAACTCCAATGGTCTGGATTCTTTCATGATCTTCTCCATTCCCAGATAACATTTCCAAGGCTGCCATGAGCCTATCCTTGCTGACTGATCTTAGCCTCCTGAAGGGTCATGCGATCCCTAATTAAGCCTTGAAGTGTAGGAAGGAGAGCAGTTGGTTCGTGGCCCTTGTCATTCTAGAGGTTCACCGTATTTTCTTTCCCCGCATTAATTTCTTTCCATTTCAACAGGTTTGATACCCTTCCAAAAATACGATGCTCTACTGGGGTTTTATGGTGGGGGTTGATGTTCGACAAATACCGACTTTCCCATGAGAAGCCTCCACCACCACTTCCCAAGCATTGAAGAGTTAAAACTTTTGAGATCGATGATGCCCTAAACCCTATTCCTTAGGTCTGCAACATTTTCCAATTCACCAGCCGATTGATAACCAGTAGTTCGCTATCATCGAGAAAACTGAGTTAAATAGAGTTATCCTACCACCCATGGAAAGCAATCAGCCTTTCCAAGAGCTTATTCTCGTTTTCACCCTGTCAATTAACCAGAGCTATTCATCTCGTAGTTTTATTTAGTTAATTATCCAATATATTTATTAAAAAAGTTCTAAAAACTAGTATTAATAAATTTTTTATATAAACACACACACATCACATTTATCCTGATTTCGACTAATTTTAAGATAAATATATATATACTAATATACAAATTATAGTTACATGTGTACCCTGATAAATAAACAAAAAATTTCAAATATATTATTTTACACCACCTTTTTTTTATTATATTATAAATATTGTAAAAATTATTTGGAGAAATTATTTAATAGTCCATAGCACTATTTGTGCACTATTTACCTTTATACTCTACCCACCCAAAACCCTATTTACACTAAATCCTTACACACCCCCACCCAAAGACCCCTAGGCAATTAAGTAATTGTTCAAGGGATGAATAGTTAAATATCTAAAATTATTTTTAAATATTTTAACTAAGTTTTTTATTTTAAAAAAACTAATAGTGTCAACTTATATCACGTGGGTAGCCATGTACTACATACCAAATAGAAGGAGAGATGAAGGATTTGGGCAAACTATTTTTTAAAAATTACTTGAAAAAAGAAAATTAAAAGTAAAATCTATTATTAAAAAAAAATATATAACCTTCAAGTTTTGTTTGATTAGGCTTATTTTCTATGAAAATTTTTTCACAACCGATTTTTCAGCATTTTGGGCTAGTTGATTGGAAATAATTTTCATGGAAATTTTTTCTAGAAAGCTAGTCACGTGACCTCTTTTCCCTCAAATTAGTGGAAACATTTTCCTCTCTTAACCACAAGAAAGGATTTCCATGAAAAATCGAAGGGGTTATATGGAAAAAACAAAATAAGGATTGGTCTTGGCTGTTTGAATTTCAAAAAAGAGCTATCAGATATATATAAATTTTTGGTCATTGTTTTGAATTTTTTATCCTTTAAAATTGCTTATGTTCTTAGTTGTTTGAATTTCAAATAGGAGCTATTAGATCTACACAAACTTTTAAGTCATTGTTTGAATTTTTTATTCTTTAAAATTACTTCATTTTTAATTCATTGGTTGATTACTTGGGAAAAAGAAAAATTTTCAATGAAAAATATTAGTTTTTCATGTAAAATTGATACAATCAAACAACAAATATGCTTTTTCATAGAGAATGATCATTTTTCACTAGAAAATAAAGGCAATTAAACAGTAAATAAATAAAAATATGGTATTTTAGAATACTACTTTTTTTTTATAAGGTGTACAGACCACGCTTATCTACCAGTGGGTTTTTCCTGGCCTTCACCAATCTTCGATCCCTTGATCAGTTGGTTGTAGAACACGTTTCTAACAACTAGGCTACAAGGGGATTGGTGGTCGTATAAAGTTATTTTATTGCTTATCCAATAGATTTACTTAAAAAAATCTACAAAACTACATAATAAGTATTTATACAAAAATAGTATTAAGTTATATTTATCTCGATTTTGACTAATTTTAATTAAAAAAAATATATATCCAAAATTTATAATTATATTTGAATGGATGCTTGACAAATCAAAAATTTTAGCTTATGTATTGTCACGGCCCGACCCCAAAACCTTGGGCCCATGGGCACGTGATAGACCGACCGTACCCGAATAGGGACGGGCCTAGCCTGGATACGAAGTCTCGATGATCAATAATCACATATAAAATGCACAACGGAATATAAACATAATCAAAAAACATAAGCATGCCTAATGTCATAAGTACACAACAGAAGCAAAATACAATCTATAGGTCCGCAGATCATATAATCATAACATAACTGGCTCCTACACGGAAACCTAGAATAATATGTCCTCACACACAAGTAGATCAGAGGTGACCAACCTCAGCAAATCCTAATACAAATCCACGCAAGTCCTACGTCCTACTCATTGGGATCTGAAAAAGGAAAATCAACAAGTACACGAGCTTTCGTAAGGAAAGCTCAGTAAGTACCTCGCATAGAATAATAAAGTCATGTCAAACTCAATATAAGATAAGCAAATAAATGAGCAAATCAAGAAGCATGACCATCAAACCCGGCGTGGGAAACACAAACCCCACCGGCCAAACCATATGGAGTCTTAGACCTACACCAATAAAACTATCCAACGGTAGGGACTCCAAACTACAATCATGTTATCTCAAGACAAACAACTCAAGCAGAGCTTGCAAACCATTCCCAGGGCAACCATCAGCCTAAGCCGATACTGATCCTCGGTCCGTAGGGCTACTCTCACATACATGTATGTACACGGCCAGCGTATCGTCCCACTGACGGGCATACAAGACAGTCAGAGTATCGTCCCCCTGATAGGAAAGCACGAATAGGGTGTCCATCGGCCCTGAACGTCAATCAGGAGCCACACGCTCCACTATACCGAGCGGAAGAATCCACAAGAATAACACGCATCGAGTGGAAAGAATTACCCACAACCAACAAACATACATACATAGATATGGATTCATATATCTAGGAATAATCATCCAACACAACAGATATGTATGTATATGCGAAAGAATCAAGAAATCAATGATGTAAAACATCCAAAGATAAGGATTCTAGGCAAAGACATTTACATGCACAAGCATGAAATCAAGAATCATCAACTATATAGGATAGAAGCGAAAGTACTTATTTTATGCCCAAGATGTCACTACTCAGTCACAATATCTCTTGACCCGCCTTCCCACCCTATGTCGAGATTTGGTAAGCAATTCAAGACTTAACATGTTTGCCAACCACATGATAACAAACATGCTCCTATATATATACTCTAATTGAATTGCATGACCCTCACATGAACATGTTCATGCAGGTTTACAGTTTCAGTGGCCTGAACTCGGGTTTTAATAGATTAACAATTCATTAACCTAAGCCTCAGCAAGGATGTACGGGATTCATCCATACCCAACAACTGAGTTCTCATTTCTTAGAACCCATGCACACTATATGGTCTCATCTCTTGAGACGACTGTGAAAACATCCATATCAACACATCTTCACTTTGATCACCCCATTAACCTTAACGAATCTCATTCTCATCTATCAATGAGTATGTTTCTATCTTTCTCTTATTACCTATATTTATTAATGTAAGGAGGACTCTTGTCAATGAGTGAAAAGTGGGTCTCCCCCCTCCTGAACTTGCTTAGTTAATACTCCTAGTAACTAAGCCACTACTGACATTATCCATGGCTTTAAACACAAACTCATATGCATGCAAAACCTTCATTTGTACTCCCTCATCACTGTCCCAGCTTAACACCAATGAATTATGATTTTAATCATGGAGTCCCCTTCTCCCATGCAACTCTATTCCACTCAGGGTTCATGTACGCTCTCGGAACTACTATGGTTCCTCATGCATGTTTAAAGTTACTGAGACAACAAGGGAAGGGAGTTGATGAACGTGGCTTACCTGCAACTCCCTTTCCTCTCTCTTTCTCTTATCTAGAAGTAGGCCCTCCAAGCTGCGGTGTGGCATGTTGTTCCGACGTTCCACACCGCCCTGAGGATCGTTCAGGTAGCGCTTTTTCGGAGAAGACGTCTAGCTCCACTACTATTCTCTTTCTCCAACGCTTCACGATGTCTAGACTCCTGTTCAGTGACTCCGGCGCGTGTGAAGACCAACTCCGGCAACGAAGGTGGCAGTGTTTCTTTCTTTCCTTCACTAGTTCTCTCACGTCCCCACTGAAAATAAAGGCAGACCTTGGAGAAGAAGAGAGTCGAGCTCGATGGATGTGAGGGCCTCGAGGCTATAGCAACCCGATATGACTCGACGCTGTTCGCGTCTTCTACGACGATCAAAGCGCTTTGGACTATAAGTTTCGGATTCGCACAACCATCAATAGGATAAAGGAGATTGTTTAAATTGAGATTGTATCGCCTCGGATCCAGCTTTGGTTGATGGATGGAAGGTTATGGCGCCACGTGGCGTTCCCATCCATGAATTCACGTTCCAGTTGTGAAGCCCGCCCGTGCGGTGACAATTTATCTCTCCACCGCATGATTAACATCACCATTCAATCCAAGCCATCCCTCTCCTTCCACTTCACGCTCTTTCACTCAACGGAGCCATGCACTATTAACTCTATTAAATTCCTAAATTTTTAATTAATTAAATTAACACCAAGTTGTATGTTTTTATATCTCATTTCACATGAGATCATCATTTATCATCTCCACTACACAGCCACACGAGATAGTGGTTTTGACATTCTTACTATTCAACCCAAGTTTCTCCAGTTTTCTATTTATTTATTTATTTTTTTGTCCCTCTGTTTTATTATTTCATGTGAAACCTTTGTAAACTAACCCAAGATCTTTGACTTTCTTCAAGTAAGTCCCTCACAAGACCTGGCCGTTCTCGTGAGTCACTTTGCACTTAAAACCCTCTAATAGTATTGATTGATAGGGACCACATCAATCTTAATTTAACCCTCAAGTTTCCTATATTTTGTGATTCCATTATCTATTTGCTCTTTGGCCCTATACCATTATTATATTTGCATGGGTTTATTTACACAAAAAAATAAGGTAATCCTATGATTCCATTTAAAGCCGTTATTGTGTTTTAAACCCTTCCATTACAAGTCGATTACATGCAAGCCGTCATGCATGAACATGTCATTATATAGACCTTTCTCACTTTAGTCCCCTTATTTTCTGGTATTTTTAATTTGTAATTAATTAGCAACTAATTAATCATTCAAAATATTTTCCTATTGTACCATCAAGGGGCGGTCTCTACATGTATCATTAAGATGAGCAATTAATTACGTTTTAAAAATATTATTTCATCATTATTTTTTTTATTATGTTATAGGGATTCGTGCAAAAAATAAAGAAAAAATCATTTGAATTTTAACTAAAAATATTATTAATTAGAGATTTTATATAAAAATAATAAAATAAAATATATTTAACTGATAAAAAAAATATAATTTAGAATAGTTATCTTGTTCCTATTATGTTATGGAGATGAGAGATAGGTGCTCATAACAAAACAATTACTTTTTTGTTTTTTAAATTGGAGTTTTAAAAAACAAAACTGTATGATAAAAACTGTTATGCAAAATATTAATAAATCGAAATGGAATTTCGGTGACAAGCACCGCCCCAAGGGATTTTAGTCAAATATAGTGTGAGCATTAGTTTATTTCATAAATCAACTCCATTGGATAACCCGCTACCGCACCCTCACCTCACAGAAGCAGGATTTGAGCCCCAGTCTCCATCCCACGCTACAGCTTGATTTACGCCATCACAAGAGGCTTTTGGTATTAAGAAAATTATTCTAAAATTGTATTTTAGAATAGTTTTCTTTTTTCCTATTATGTTTTATTATTAATTTTCTTTTCTGCAAAGGTGGATAAATCACTTTCATTAATACGATTCAATAGAGTATATGTACATCGGTATCCGTTAATTGCCTTTATGGCATAACATGAGTTCCATACCATATTCCTAATAGGGTCCTTGCAATAATATTCTTCATTTTGGTCCGCCCCTATCGCATAGATAACATCTACTTTTTTTTCCTCTTTAGTGTTTTTTTTAAAAGGTTTTGTAGTGTTTGGATCTTTGTTATCCCAAACTAGCTAAACAAAATATTTGATCTTTAGTAGCTACAGGGTCTTCCAAAATTTGGCACCAAGTGAGGCTTCCATCAACTTTAAAAGTGTACGCCACATGATATGCTGAGTGTGTTTAAGTGGTGTGTTACTTCTAATGTGAGAGTTTGAGCTACACTCCTTCCTGTATTTGATGGTGTACCTCCTCTACACTTAGATATTGATTGAGAGATAAGTGCTCCTAACAAAAACACTTACTTTTTTATTTTTTAAATTGGACTTTTAATTAACAAAATTGTATGCTAAAAACTATTATACAAAATTTTAATATGATGATGGTAAAATCCGAGGAGCCAGACACTTGACACGTGTATCAATTCTGTCCGTTGATCCGTCACAGCGACCCCCTCGGGACACTCCTTCTTCGAATTACCCCCCCTCGGGAAACAGAGAGGAGGCAACCGCCTCGGTTCACTTAAGGTGAACCTCCTCTGAAAAGTTGGCCTACCTCTTCGGTCCTTAGGGTCAGCGCTCTCTGATCCGCGGCAGGCACCATGGATCCCGAACCCACAGGAAGCGCCATGAACCGAAGGACTCGACATCCTTCTAGAGAGAATTACTGTTAAGACCGTTGAGTTCTAACTGAATGACACCCTGGCAATCTAGAAGCGTCTAGAAGAGAAGACTGTTGAGATCTAACTGAATTAAGAAAGGTGAGCTGTCAAACTAGCTAACTCCTGCTGGCATCCACGTGGCCTATTAGAAGCTAGATCACTAGCTTCCACGTGGTCTATTACGGGTGATTTGCTCCCCAAGCAACACCCCCCAACTGGGAGCCTATAAATAGGGGAGCTCACTGAGTCATCTCCAAGCTCTGGATGATCGGCAAAATACTCAAATTCCACTTGTAAACTTGTGATTTCTTTGATCTGATAGTGATTTCATCTCCGATTTAGGAGATCTTCCGTGGTTTTCTCCCGATTTTGGGGTTTACATGTAAATCCTGTGTTATTCTTCTTCTTCTTCAGTTTCTCTCTCTTGATCCTTCTCGATCTCATCTAGAAATTCAATTGTTGATTTGAGTTAAGAATTCATCCGATTCTTGTATCAACATAATAAATTGAAATAGAATTAATAAATAAAACGAGGTAGTTTAGAATATCTCTTACCGGTTTTCTGACCATATTTCTTTCACAAATCTTCCATCTCTTGACTTAATTATTCTACAAACGAAAGAACAAGATTAATATTTAAAAAAATGTTATTTAGTTACAACAAAAATATATTCTAAAATAATAATAAATTAATAAATATTTACTTAAACATGCAATTATAATTGACCACTATTAACTAATTAATATATCGTTGAGATTGAGATTAACAATAAGTTAATTTTGCAAAATATATTATTTATTAATATATTTGGGAGTCTTACAACTACTAGTAAGCAAGAAAAATCTTGGTTATTTTATATTTTTATATCTAACATGTGTACCCCCTGTAAAATAATGAATTGCTAGGTAGTATAATTGCATCCCCACACTATCACAAATATTTATTTGGGTATTATTCAATTCAACAATATTTTATCTTTTAAAATATTGTTTTAACATCACTTCGCTTCTGTTATATTACGGAGATGAAGATAATGATGACGGGTTTAAACAAATATTTTTTTTTCTTAGAATTAATTTTAAAACAAAAAATTAAAGGTTAAATCTATTTAGAAAAAATAATAAAGTCAATAAATATTTAATAAATAAAAATGAGGTATGTTAGAATTCCTCAAAGTAGATTTTTGCTAGCATCTTTAAGTTCACTAAAAAAGCTTAAAACTAAAAATAAATAAATAAATAATAAATAATATATATAGTAGTGTTAGGTGTGGCCGGCCTGATTCTAACACTACTTTTATATATAATTTGTAAATTATCTTATCATGAATATATATATATATATATATATATATATATATATATATAGGATCAAGTGGCCGCATTTGCGACTGGCCTGATCCTATCACTGTTTTTATATATTTTACACTACTATATATATAGCAGTGTAAGAATTGAAATGAGCATATGGGCGTGTTTTTGAGGGGATAAAATGACTTTAACCCTATTTCAAACAAACTAATAGTGTCAACCTATATCACATGGGTAGCAATGTACCAGATACCAAATAGAAGGAGAGATGGGGGATTTGGGGGAAATATATTTTTTAAATTAACTTGATAAAAGAAAATTAAAAGTAAAATCTATTATAAAAAAATACTACAACCTTTAATAAATAAAAATGTGGTATTTTAGAATACCTTTTTCTTTTTGGAAAGGTTTTTAAAATTAACTTGAAAAATGAAAAGTAAAAGTAAAATCTATTATAAAAAACAATACAACATTAAATAAAAAAGTGGTATTTTAGATACCACATTTTTTTTTTTTTTTTGATAAGGTGGATAGAGCACGCTTATCTTATAGTGGGTTTTTGCTGACCTCTACCAATCTTCGATCCCTTGACCGGTTGGTTGTAGAACACGTTTCTAACAACTAGGCTACAAGGGGATTGGTGTTCGTATAAAGCTATTTTATTACTTATCCAATAGATTTGCCAAAAATAGGAAAATCTACAAAGATACTTAGTAAGTATTTACATAAAAACAATATTGAGTTATATTTATCTCACTGATTTTAATTTTATATGTATATATATATATATATCCAAAATTTATAATTATATTTGAATGGATACCCTGACAAATCACAAATTTTAGCTAATGTATCATTAATATTGGCAATCAATTAAGTTTTAAAAATATTATTCCATCATTATATTTTTCTATTATGTTATAGGGATTAGTGCAAAAAAGTTTTAAGAAAAAAATTATTTGAATTTTAACTAAAAATATTGTTAATTAGAAATTTTATATAAAAATAACAAAGTAAAAATATATTTAACTGATAAAAAATGTAATTTAGAATAGTTTTCTTTTTTAAAAAACAAAATTGTTTTCTAACAACTGTTATACAAAATATTAAAAAATTGAAAACGAATTTAATAAATAAAATGAGGTAGTTTAGAATACCTCCATTTGGTTTGCTGTCCATATTTCTTTCACAAATCTTTGATCTCTTGACTTATTTTATTTTATTTTTTTGATAAAAGTGGATAAACCACATTCTTTTATTTAGTTTGTAGATAAACGGTTACATGTGTGGCCTATAGATAGCCATGTTACATAAGATCACATGCTCCTTGAGTGCCCGGGGTGTGTTGCTCCGTTACCCTTGTCCCTGCGTGTCCTCGAAGTCGTCCCCTGGGGCGTGTTGTACCTCTTCCTCCCCTGTGAACGCCAGACTCCTCTTGACAATGGACTCCATTGCGATGAGCTTTGGCTTTTTTGTTGTGTGAGCTGCATCAAACCAAGAGAGGGTTAGGAAGTCAATCTCGCGAATCGTTTTCATGTAAACGCGTTGTTTGTCCTGAAAACATCTTCGGGATTCGCGTTCGCCACACCGGCCCGTGTAATGGCCATTGTGAGGAGGTTCCAAATGTAACGCATCCTCGTTAGGGAGTATGTTGGCGATCGCCGCTCTTCCCCATAGGTCTTGTGTCCTTTGGGGATAGGGCCCAGGTGAAAGAAATGTGCAAAGTGCCGCCAGATGTTTGCTGAGTAGTAGCAGCCCATTAGCAGGTGTTCAACCGTTTCGTCCTCTTCGTTGCATAGGTAGCATAGATGCCTAGGTCCCCTCCATCCTCGCCTTCGAAGGTTATCCAGGGTTAGGATTTTGTTATCCAGAGCGAGCCACACGAAGGCTTTCACTTTGTTAGGGCATGGCAGCTTCCAAAAATTGACACCAGTTACCGGCCGAGTGCCCCGGTCCGATAAGAATCGATAGAAGGAGTGTATTGAGAAGTCACCTTGGATGGTGAGTTTCCAGTGTCTCTGGTCTCTCTCTCGCGGTCCGACGCAGGCCGTGATGAGTCTAATCATTTGCTCCGTAAATGTGCTTTCTTCTTGGGATAGAGGGCCCTCAAGTAGTAATGGGATCCCGGACGCCAGCTGAATCTTTGCTTCCTGTATCGTACTCCCGGGCTGTCGTGCCATGGCATACAAGGACGGATAGTTTGTCTTGGGTGATCTACCATCCATCCAGTTGTCGGCCCATAGATTGATGGTGTTCCCGTGTCCAGTAGTGGCCGTAGTGTTATGTAGTAGTGCTTCCGGTTGCTGAGTGGCCCCTTTCCAGAAGAAGGAAGCCCTTGGGGGGCGCTTTGCGGAACGGGTCAATGATGCCATTACAAAAGTAGAGGCTTTTGAGAATTTTAACACAACCGCCATCATGACCTGTAAGGATTCTCCACCACCATTTTCCCAGCATAGCTGAGTTGAATGTACGGAGGTTGAGGAGTCCCCATCCACCAAATTCCTTGGGTCTGCAGAGACGCTCCCAACTAACAAGTCTATATGTCTTGCTTTCTGGATTCGCCCCCTTCCATAGAAAGTATCTGCGGATCTTGTCTATTTGATTTGTGACCCATTCTGGTAGCCAATATATGGATAACCAGTAGTTCGGGATGGCTGAAAGCACCTAGTTAAGGAGAGTGATTCGTCCCCCAAGTGATAAGAATTTTCCCTTCCATGTGGCCAGTTTACTCCTGATTTTTTCAATGAGTTTCCTCCAGGTGTCCTTTTTTGGTTTTGTACCAGAGATCTGGAGTCTGAGGTAATTTATATGTAGGCTGCCCATGTGACAACCCATAAGTTGTTGGAGATCCTGGGGGGTGTAGGTAAGCGCTTTAATTGGTATGATCGCACTCTTGGAATAGTTTATTCGGAGTCCGGATAAGTCCTCATATAGGTAGAAGATTAGTTTCGTGGTCCTAAGTGGTGCAGCCTCCCCGAAAGCATAAGATGAGCAAGTCACGCGATATTGCGCAGTGGCAATTTCCTCCTCTATCGAGTCGCCATATCGGATTCCTTTGAAGATGTTTGCCTTCATGGCGTTATCAATCAAAGTGCTAAGGACATCACTGGCTAGGACGAATAGTAAGGGTGATAATGGGTCTCCCTGTCTTAGTCCCCTTTGGTGACGGACATAACCAGTCGGGTTCCCGTTTAGGAGAAATCTCGCCTTTGAGGAGGTGAGGATTGTTTTGATCATGAGGTCCATCAAGGGCCAAAGCCCCTAGCTTGCATCAATTCCAGTAGGAAATTCCAGTCTACTGTGTCAAAAGCTTTTTCGAAGTCAACTTTAAAAAGGGCCCCATTTGACCTGTCCTGCTTCATCTTGTAAATTAATTCCTCGGCCGCCACGATATTATCATGTATGCATCTTCCTTTGATGAAGGCGGTCTGTGTATGGTCCACCAGCTTGTCAATGACCGTTCTGAGTCTGTTTGCCAGCACTTTGGTGATGATTTTCATAGAGCAGTTCACCAAGCTAATTGGACGGTAATCCTTAATGCTGGTAGGTGTGTTCATTTTGAGGATCAGAATGATGTTTGCCCAGTTCAATCTTTCTAAATCTGCGTTCCCATGGTATAGGTCGTTGAATGTCTGCATCAGGTCATCCTTTATCATGCTCCATCCCTGTTGGTACAGGGCATAGGGAATCCGGCCCCGACCCGGGCCTTATCTCGCATGGAGTTCTTTCGACCGCCTTACTTCACAATGGTGAAACGGGTTATCCAAATGGTCGAGGTTGATGTGCTCTTTATGGATAAAAAGCCCGCTCCAAATTGGTTGAGAGTCTGCTTTCCCTTCTTGTGCCGAAGAGGTGTTTGAAGTGCGATGTGACGGTGGTCGCTATCTCATTTGGTCCCTCAATGACTAAGTCTCCTTCCTGTAGCCTGTGGATCCAGTTCATGTTTCTTCTCTCGTTTGCTGTAGCATGGAAAAATTTTGTGTTCTGATCCCCTTCCTTCAGCCAGGTGATGCGGGAGCATTGCCTCCAATGAGCTTCCTCTGCCGATATCAGGTCCTCGTAGGATTTGCGGGCATCGATTCTTTCTTGTTCCTGGTCGTGGCTAAGTCTTCCTTCCTCCTCTTGCACTTCAAGGAGGTGGATTTTCCGCATCAGTTCCTCTTTTCTTTCTTCTGCTTCTCTCTGGCTTTGCTTGTTCCAAATTCTCAGTCTTTTGCGGATCAGGGTGAGTTTTTTGGAGAGGAGAAAGGCTCCACATCCCTTGAAATGCGCGCCTTCCCACCAGCCTCTCATCATCTCCCAAAAGCCATCTTTAGAAGCCCAAAGCCGATTGAATCTAAAATGGTAATGGTGGGAGGTATGTGCGCCACATTCAAGTGCTATGGGGGCGTGGTCCGATCTGATTCTCGGTAGCGCTGTTTGCCAGACATGAGGAAATTCTGACGACCAGGAGGCGGAGAGTAGGAAACGGTCCAATCTGATTAGTCTTGGATTGTTTCTTCCATCACCCGTATATTTCTCATTCAAGGAGCTGGGGTCCCATAGTCAAGATCATTGACCAATTGTAGGAATTCCGCATGCCTCTTGTGCTACCGAAAGTGAGGAGTTGGTGTCGTTAGTTGATAGGGTGGCGCTGGAAATCTCCTCCTATTATCCATAGCCCTCCATCTGGATTTGATTAAGTGCAATTATTCCCAGAAAGCCTGTCTTAGTCTCTGGTCACATGGCCCATAAACTGTGGTAAACATCCATTTTTTTTGGTTTATGTGGTCTTCAAGTATGATGGAGATACTGAAGGTATCGATGTAGCTGTTGATTAGGTCAAATCTGTTACTGTTCCACCCTATGCAGCAACCTCCTTTGGTGCTTTCAGCTTGGAGGACCACCCGTGTGTCGTAGAATGAGCCTCCAATGCTCTTCCAAGTGCGATTGTCTATGTCAGCCAATTTTGTCTCTTGTAGGCAAAAAGGTCCGCTTTTGCTTTCCCAAAAAATCCCTTACTAGGAAACGTTTTTTACGTTTCCCTAGTCCCCTCACATTCCAAGACATTAGCTTCATAAATAAAACTTAATTTGCCCTTGAGAGATTGGGTATCAAGGATTGGGCTTAGATGCCGTCCTTGCCCTTCCCTGATCTTTCGGCGTCTTTTACTTGTATATGTTGTAGGTAGTTATACATATCCCCTTCCCTGATCTCTTGACTTATTTAAAAATAGTTATTTAAAAATATTATTTACTTACCAAGTGGCATGGTCCTTTTGTAAGGGGTTTGACTTATGAAAGACCCGGTTTTGAATCCCCAATGTGGGAGGTGAGGGCGCAGGGCATGGGCCATCCAGTAGGGCAGCCTATGTGGGGTAGCCCATACACGCACGTGAGTCTTCTCTTTGCAGAATTGGTAGTCATGGCGGTAAAGGCATGCACCGAATGAATTCTGTGATAGTCTGATCCCCTGCGCATGCCCATTGACTCCTCCCTTGTGGAGGGGTTTATCCTCCAGATAAAAACAAAAAACAAAAAATATTTACTTACAAAAAAATTCTAAAAATAATAATAAATTAATAAATATTTACTTGAACATGCAATTATAATTGACCAATATTAGCTTATATATCATTGATATTGAGATCAACAATAAGTTAATTTTGCAAAATATATTATTTATTAATATATTTGGGTGTCTTACAAGTTACAAGTTACAACTACTAGTAACCAAGAAAAATCTTGGTTATTTTTATTTTTTATCTTTATCATATGTAGGCTTTTTTTTTTGAATATTATAAAAAAAAAAAATAATTACCGAAATAAGCATTTGAATGTTTATATACCAAAATGCGCAAGTCGTACATCACGTGGGGATGTTTTGATTGTTTTTATAAATTTTGTGGGACCCACATATTTTTATATTATAAAAGTAATAATCAAAACTTAATCACGATCCTTTTCTTTTAATTCATCGTCCCAAACTCTTTAATATTATAAAAATATGAATTAAAAACTACCAAACGGTTGGGCATGTACGTTTGTTTTTTTTTATAATATTAAAAAAAAAAGCCCATACCCCACTTTAATATTATAAAAATTAACTAAGGTAGGATAAAATTTTATTTTATAATATTAATTAGTGGCATCACTTTTAATTAATTAATTAATTAATTAATTAATTTTTGAAATTAACCAACAAATGATACCTATCTTTGTTTTGTTCGCACTCTTTGCTATCAGTATTTTCCTGAGTTTTAAGATTTTGTTGAACAAGTCTCCAACAGTTTATAATTTACCAAAATACGGTATTATAATATTTTATAATTATTATAAATTATCAATATAAGGTGGCAATTACATATATTATTAAAAGTTTGCAACAATTATAATATTTAGACTACATTATGACCTAATTACTTGGACCAAGAATATATTGGGACAATTTCGACGATTACGGACCTTCATTTCGACATAAACCACAACGCTTTTAGGTAATTCACCTTCCTTTATATCCATTTCCCATTACTTAATCCTCAGTAGATTTTGGGGCTACCGTACTGGATGGTCTCTCATTGTAAGATCAGGACATAGACGTGGACCATTATAAGGGTTCCAGTAGCTCTCGTTTGACATTGGCTGAAATTCTTTCTGATATACTTTAAAAATTGTCTCAAGCCTATAAACATTGTCCACGTATTCCATCCAATGTAGATGAATATATGTGCATGCTGCAAGAACGTGGCGGCAAGAAAAATGAAGTGTTTGGAACCCGCCGCAATCACACCATCGTGCTCTCGTGATCTACGCTGGTAAGTACTGAAATATACCACCACATTGTGGTGGTGCCATTTCATCTACCATGAAAGAATTTTCATCACGATCAAATTAGCCGAACATGAATGCTTTGCATGTCTTTGCTTGTTGGTTTTCTTGAATTATCTTCATTAGTGCTTGAGAGAATATTTGACCCGACGCGATCCGAAGCCATACCGCATTAACCTTTCCTTACAAACAACTCAAACCTAGTCGAAAAGTAAGTTGACTTAACCAAAGTCAAGTATAGGAAGGTTCCTTGTCCCCTTTAGCATCAATTAACACATTCAAATGAGGTTGGTCGTCATATGACCATACCTACGACCTTCATTGTCAAAGGCTTGAGCCCACTTCAACCGTGGTATATTATCTAACCACTTCGTTGCGTCTATATTGTACTCTCAAGTAAGCCATACCAAGAGTTAAAATCGTAAGTAGTTTTCTAATTACCTACATTAATAACCATAAGAAAGGTGAAACAACTTTAAAACATAATAACAATATGCTCTTATATTAATAAAAATTAAATTTATAACTTACCAATGTTAACAACTATCCGCTGCATTTCTTTATTTTTGAACCGCTGCGATAAAGTTTGCAGAGATATGTCTAATGCAATAAACATGGTAGGCATGAGGAGGGTTCATCCGGCGACCAATTGCTCTGAATGCCCCTTTGATAGACTCATGACGATCAGATATAAAACATATTCCTTCCTGTGGTGTCACATTGGCCCGTAAATGCTCCAGAAAGAAACGCCATGCATCTAACGTTTCGCTTTCTACAATAGCAAATGCAATTGGAAGGATATTCTTATTACCATCTTGTGCAATTGCCATCAACAAAGTCCCTTTATATTTCCCATAAAGGTGGGTGCCGTCTATCTGCACTACTGGCTTGCAATATTTGAAAGCCTCCACGCATTTAGGGAAGCTCCAAAAAAGCCTATGAAAAACATGAGTATCACGTACCAGGTGATTTCCATCATATGCCGGTTGAGTCTGGATATCAATTATTGTCCCGGGAAGAAACTGTTGTAATGCTGATAGCCATTTTGGTAACTCATTATATGACTCCTCCCAATTGCCGAATGCTGCTTCAATTGCTTTTTGCTTTGCGATCCATACTTTTCTATATGTCGGTGTGTATCCGTATTGATTCCTGATCTCTGCTATCAAAACAGATACATTGATGGATGGCTTCTCTTTGACCATGGCCTCTATTTGTCGACAGATCATATTTGAATCCAAATTTTAGAATGATCTTGGGAGATCATTCCGATGAGCAAGTGCGAGGACCGCTGTATTTTGTAATCTCCCAAATCAGCTTCCTCTTGTCAGAGGGATCTGCCAACCCTCCAACTACATCCATCACCATATGACTTACATCTTCCTCAATACCGAAGTTGGATCGACTTCGATTACCTTATATTCCACCGACTTTTGTAAACAATAATGCTTAATTGCTGTTACAACATTATCTTTGTTTCGAAATTGCATGCCTACATGCAATTCTCCATCTGACATCACCCCTCTAAATGTGTGGACATATAATGAGGGGTATTCAGGGAATTCTGGTGCAGACATTGCTTCCAAATTAAGTGCCCTCATATGTGCTGGAGGCTCAAATGGCGACATTGGCATTTCTACGCTTTGTCTGACAACATCTTCCACATTGCAATTTTCTAAGTCAAGATCTTCAGCACTTGCATCACTATTTTCTGTGTAGTTGTCATCATCCTGGTCATCCCCACTCGAGCTCCCATATTCACCAAATTCATTTCATTGGTTCATTGACTGGTTGTGCGGATGAAGTTGTCTCCCATCTAATATTATGTGGAATGTTGTCATCTCTGTTGATTTCATGTTGAGCAGAACTACCGGTGGAAGATGCAATACCAAACTCGACATATAATTCTATAACTTGAATATCTGAAATGTTTGGTGGCACTCGAACATCATCCTAACATTTCGATCATTACGTAATTTGAAAACCCGATAGCAAATCTTGTCATGGCTCAAGAAATAGGTAGACTGGTATTTGATATGTGAAACTTTTGACCGCCTACCATTCCTATATTTTCTTCAATGATTCTCTTTAAATTGTCTAAGGAGATATCATTTTCTACATAAAAACAAGCTTGATCTTCGAGAAAAATATGACAAAGATCCTCGCTTGTAGTGATTGAACCATTGTAGTAAACCAAAACAAGTGATCTTTCTGCCATTACTGTAGATAAAGAATTTGAAATTAGAGAGTATATTTAAAGAGAGTAGGGTGAGAATAGTGATAGAGGAATGTGATTAGGAAAAAGAAACGAGGAAGAGAAATCAGGGTTTTGTGTAGAAGAGAAGAAAAACATTACATATATTTATAATAACAGTAACAATAACAATTTAAAATAATAAATAAGCACATTCCCTCACCATACTTGAATTATATGGTATTAATGACTCTACTTATAGTAATAACAAAGGTAAGAGAGTCCTCTTACCTATTCCAAAGAGTCGATTATACCGCCTTGAGAGGTTTTCCCCCTTCCCAAAGAGTAATAACAAAGGTAAGAAGTTTTGAACAAAAGAGGGGCCTAAATCTCTCTCAAGGACAGCTTAGGGGAAAAAGAAAGCTTGTGTTGAGGAGAAAAAAAGAGATTCAAAGCTTGGTTGTAAGGATTGGAGAAGAATGCAAGGGAATTATAGAAGGTTATCTCCCTAAGGGTTTGGTGTAGGGTTTTAAGGAGGGAAAGTGGAGGCTACTTAGAGCTTTCCTTTTCCATCATTTTCCAACTCCCTTTTTCAACCTTAGGTATGGCTTTTCAGAAGACATTAACTTGGCACATGGGGACTATGGAAAATCAATCCATGATGCCTTCACGAGAAAGCCATCAACTACAAATCCCTCTAAATAACAAGTCCCCATATTCTTTGTTGTTTAGTATGTAGCTATTGGATCATGATCTCCTTACTTGTAGTGTCACAAGAGCTCTTTGCTTGTAGTGTCACAAGATTCTTTTCCAACTCCCTTTTTTAACCTAAGGTATGGCTTTTTGGAAGCCATTAACTTAGCATCTAGGGGCTATGAAAAAATCAATCCATGATGCCTTCACGAGAAAGCCAGCAACTACAAATCCCTCCAAATAACAAGGCCCCATGTTCTTTGTTGTTTAGTGTGTAGCTATTGGATCATGAGCTCTTTGCTTGTAGTGTCACAATACTCACAATCTCTCCTCAGAATCAACAAGCCTTAAATTGGAGTTTAGTTGGGTCTACCACCCTATCATAGACTTAGTTAGGGTTTAGCCATTTAATGTGTTCCTAACCCTAGTTTGCATGTATCATGACCATTCTATAAAAATCCCAAAAAATTATAGAATTTAATGGGGGTGGCCTTTACACTCCCTTTCAAGCTCAACCCTGATTATATATACTGAAGGTACCGATGAGTTAGGGGGGTGTAGTGTGTGGCCGGTTGTGGAGGAGAATCAAACCCATCACCTCACGGGCAATCCTTGGTTACAACAATACTTTGTCATCTTCTCCTTCACAGGCTCTGAACTGGAGATGAAGAGATAATGAGCATGCCCTCACAGGGTTTATAGAAGCCTTTGTCTCTTCTTTCCCCATTTCTTTTCTTTTCTCAGTGTGCTCTCATATCTTTGTTCATCTTTTGAAAAATAAAGTCCCAAATTCATAGATTCACAAGTCGGAGTTTACCTTTTCTGCTTAATGTTTTTAGTTTCCTTTTAATATAATTATTTTCCACTTAATATTATACGTTTTTGTTTAAGATTGAGAGTTACGGCTTAATTTATGGTTTTTCCGCTTAAACCGTTTGGTTTCCGTTTAATATGTATGTTTACTACCCAAGACATTTGCGGGCTGCATGTTTACCAAGTTTCCGTTTAACAAACATTGTTTCCATTTAACAAAAATTGTTTCCTTTTAACAAACAATGTATTTGTTTTCTACAAGTTAGAAAGTATTAACGTTTAACACTCATAGTAGTCATTGATAGGAGAACAAGAAAAATATTTCATTCATATACGGTACGATTAAACAACACACTGCAAAAATAGAAAAAAAACACTACGAAAGAACAACACAAGAAAGAAAGAAGAGAGGAAGGATGATGAAAACAAAGCGAGTAAAAAAGATAAGGGGGTCCAAAACCAACAACAACATTTGTTCAATCAGTATCTTCAGTAGAGATACTAGGTGGGAGATATTGAAGGGCATCCTTGAACTCCAATGAAGTTAAGTCTAGCTTGGGATGACGACGAGAAATATCTTGGAAGATTTTGAAACCTTTCGCGACACCTTTTTGCTCCTCCATATAGACCCGTGTCCCGGAATTCATCTGGATTCCTTGAACTTCGAGAGCAAAGCGGGAGGCGATCTATCTCGGACTCTCGGGCGGGTTTTCTATCCGGAATCCGGTAGAGCTTCGGCAGTAAATACGGCGAATATCCATGCGGAAGAGTATGGAGCTTTTATACTCCCCCACGGCGTCCTCACGGATCCTTTCTATGAGACCTACAGTGGCGATAGGTAGCTCCTCCCTCCTTCTTGGAGGCCTCTCGCAACTTGCTCTGAGTTCAGGGGCGGGGTCAGTGGAGGTTCTCCAAAGGAGTTCCTTAGCGAGTTGTCGCGGCAGTGAGGATCCATTCGAGGATAGTCCTGGGAACCCCTGCAGAGAAAGAGATGAGGTGAGTGTATACTCATAGACGACTGGCTATTTAAAGAGCACGTAGGAGGGAGCCATTATTCTGGGACATTTAATTCCAAGGTCCGACTCTTGAATCTCTCGAGGTGTCATTTGTCCTACTAATTTTTTAAAAAATTATTTATTTATTTTAAATTAATTTTTATTAATATTAAAAAATAAATCCCACTTATAAAAAAAACCCTTTCTGGTGTTATTTTTATATTTTTTATAATATAAAAAAATTGGATTCATGAATAAAAAGCAAACTCCACCGTTTTGAAATTTTTTACTCTTATTTTTATAACATTAAAGAATATGGGACCCACAAATTAAAAGAAAAAAAAACCAACCATAAACAAACTGAATATTGATTAAGTTTTGATTATTACTTTTATAATATAAAAATATGTGGGTCCCACAAAATTTATAAAAAAAATCAAAACATCCCCACGTGATGTACGACTTGCGCATTTTGGTATATAAACATTCAAATGCTTATTTCGGTAATTATTATTTTTTTTTATAATATTCAAAAAAAAAAGCCTCATATGTAACCAAGTAAAATAATGAATTGCTAAGTACACATATTTATTTGGTTATTATTCAATTCAACAATATTTTATTTTTTAAAATATTGTTTTATCATCATTTTTTTGTGTTATATTATGGAGATGGAGACCATAGATGAGGGGTTTAAACAAATATTTTTTCTTAAAATTAATTTTAAAATAAGAAAATTAAAGGTTAAATCTATTATAGAAAAAAAATAAAATCAATAAATATTTAATAAATAAAAATGAGGTATTTTAGAATTCCTCAAATATATTTATTATAACTAACAATATATTTTAGTTTGTAGATTTTATTATTATAGTTAATTCACTATTATTAAATCCCTTAAATAGTGAAGTATTTTGCTACCATGGGTCCTTTGGGTAAGTGGGAGTTGTGGGGAACTTAATCTAAATAGTGGGTTGGGTGTGTAGTATGTAAAATTGAAATAGTGGCAAATAGTGTGAGGGACTTATAGATAATTACCTCATTTTACTATAACTAACAATATAAAGTCAACAAATATTTTTATAGTAAAAAAAGTGTTGATACAGTCATTTGATTTTTAAATAAAAAATTATATGTTAAAAACTATTATAGAAAAACTATTTAACTCTAAATATTAATTAATAAAAATAAAATATTTTAAAATACTTGTTTCTATTCACCGCTCATCTTTTTCTTCATCTATCCAAAATCCCTGGAGATTGGTATGCTTAGAGAGTTTTATTTAGTTAATTATCCAATATATTTATTAAAAAAATTCTAAAAACTAGTAAGATTTATGAATTTTTATATAAACATTAAACACACACACATCAGATTTATGGACTAATTTTAAGATAAATATATACTAATATACAAATTATAGTTACATGTGTATCCTGATAAATAGACAAAAATTTTCAAAAATATTATTTTACACCGCCATTTTTATTATATTATAAAGACTCTAAAAAATATTTTTAATTTTTTTAACTAAACTTATTATTTAAAAAAACTAATAGTGGCAACCTATATCAGGTGCTTAGCCATGTACCACATAAAATAGAACAGAGATGAGGGATTTGGGCGAAATATATATATTTTTTTAAAAGGTCTTGACAAAAGAAAATTAAAAGTAAAATCTATTATAAAAAATAATAAAACCTTTAATAAATAAAAATGTGGTATTTTAGAAAACCTTTTTCTTTTCGGAAAGGTTTTTAAAATTAACTTGAAAAAAAGAAAATTAAATGTAAAATCTATTATAAAAAACAATACAACATTTAATAAATAAAAATGTGGTAGTTTAGAATACCACTATTTTATTTTATTTATTATATATATTTTTTTATAAGGTGTATAGAAGGGACCGGTTGGTTGTAGAGAACAACGTTTCTAACAACTAGGCTACAAGGGGATTGGTGTTCGTATAAAGTTATTTTTATTACTTATCCAATAGATTTATCAAAAAAAAAAAGTAAAACTACTTAATAAGTATTTACATAAACATAGTATTTAGTTATATTTATCTTGATTTTTATTTTGATTATATATATATATATATATATATATATATATATATCCAAAATTTATAATTATATTTTAATGGATGCCCTGATAAATCACAAATTTTAGCTTATGTAACATTAAGATTAGCGATCAATTAAGTTTTAAAAATATCATTTCATCATTATTTTTTTGTATTATGTTATGGGGATTAGTGCAAAAGAGTTTTAAGAAAAAAATCATTTGATTTTAACGAAAAATATTAGGGTATGTTCTCCATCTTCCACCATTGCTCTCTGTTAGCCTCCCTCATGAGTCAGAACCCCGAGTGGTGAGGCCAAGGCCTAATTGTTAGGTTAGTTTATAGTTATATTTGATGATTTATTATATTATTTTATAATAGTGAAAGAATTGTACATACATATTTGATAAAATCACCATAAAATATATTGAACAGTTTTATAATAAATCAAGCATCTTTTCCATTTTCAGTTTCCACAAACAGTTTCGAATAAACCAAACCAAACATTTTTTTCATTTTCATTTTTCAGTTTCCAATAGAAATTTTTTTTTCCTGCATTTTCCTCATTTTCAAAAACAGAAAACAAACCCAACACCCCCTTATTAATTAGAAATTCTATATAAAAAATAATAAAGTAAAAACATATTTAACTGATAAAAAATATAATTTAGAATAGTTTTCTTTTCCTATTATGTTATGGAGAGAAAAGTGCTCATTACAAACCAATTACTTTTTTGTTTTTCAAATTGGAATTTAAATATCTAAAAACTGTTATACAAAATATTAATAAATTGAAATAGAATTCAATAAATAAAATAAGGTGGTTTATAATACCTCAATTTTGTTTGTTGACCATATTTCTTTCACAAATCTTCAATCTCTTGACTTAGTTATTCTACAAAAGAACAAGATTGATATTTTAAAAATATTATTTACTTACAATAAAAATATATTCTAAAAATAATAATAAATTAATAAATATTTAGTTAAACATGAATTTATGATTGACCAATATTAACTTATATATCATTGAGATTGAGATCAACATGCAATAAGTTAATAATACAAAATTTAGATTTTTCTTTATAAATATCGTTTAATTTCTGAATAAAATATTGGGATTTATTAGCTAATAATTAAATGATTTAGAATCAGCCATTACTTGATTATGAGATGGTTGAAATGAAAAATAATTAAAACATTATGATTAATTGGAGGTATGACAATTAATATGGCTAATAATAAAAAGTTAGGTATGCTTTTACTTAAATGAACTAAGGTTGGCAGAATTCATGAAGGATTGAGATAAGACTAGGGACATTGGTGAGCTTGGTGTGAAATAATCCAAAGAAACCAAAGAGAACAAAGGAGGGACAAGAAAGTGAAAAAAGAGAAGAAAGAAAAAAGAAACTAGGTTTAATTCGACCAAGCATAATCTTAACTGAAAACAAAAGTGACAAATGTAAATCATAAATACAAAGGAACTATATATAGGCTAAAATAAAGAAAATTGAAAAGACTATTGTACTCTTAATAAAATAAAATAACAAAATCCTCATAGATTTATCAACACCCCCCCTCCTCAAACTCACGATCTTACAGCCTACAAGCATCGAGAGTTTGCTAACTAAATAACGAAAACGGAAAATGGGATGTGCTTTGGTAAAGAAATCTGCAATCTGCGAAGAAGAAGAAACAAAGGGCAATGTGATGGTGTCATGCTTGAGATGATGACGTGTAAGTGGCAAATACGATCTCAATATGCTTGGTTCTTTCCACTGAAAAACCGAGTTGTGAGCAATGAATAGCACTCTTGTTGTCACTGATACATGCCTTAGGAGTGGGGCGAGAAATAAATACTCCCTATATGCAAGTAACCAACGAACGTAACCAAACAATCTCTTTGGTAGTAGATGCCATAGCACGATATTCCGCTTCAGTTGAAGATTGAGAAATAATAGATTGTTTCTTGCTTTTCCAAGAAATAAGAGAATCACCTAGAAAGATATAGAAATCAGTAATAGACTTACGATATGTGGGATTACTGCCATGATCAGCATTGGAGTAGGCATGCAACTCCAAGGAAGAGGTGGACGAAAGTAGAAGGCTCTGACTAACAATATGAACAACATATGTGTAATGCCCCACCCCCAAAACTCCGGGCCCACGGGCACGTGACAGACCGGCCATACCGGAACAGGGACGGGCCCTGCCTGCGCACGAAGCCTCAGTGCTCAGATAATACATAAGTCATGCGCACAAACGGGAATCATATATAAAGAAATCAACATGTCTATAACATGATAAACAACATAAATAAATATATAAATCCCTGAGTCTACAAACCCTAGTATCATGTCATATAAAGGCTCCTACTCGGGAACCTATAAATGATATCCTCACACACTCATGTGACCAGATGCACCTACCTTAACTCTCAATCCCCTGTAGTCTTGCGTGGCTCTCCGGTGTCCCGCAACTTACTCCTCGGGATCTGAAAAGAAGGTCAACAAGTGCATGAGCTTTCGAAGGGAAAGCCCATTAAGTACCTTGCAGGGAAACACAATAAAGTCATATCAAACTTAATGTAAGATACAAAAATAATTAGGCAAATCAAGAACATGACCATCAAACCCGGCGTGGGAAGCACAAACCACGCCGGCCATACCACCTGGAGTCTCAGACCTACCCCAATGAAAACTATCCAACGGTAGGGACTCCCTAACTAAAATCATGTCATCTCATGACAAACAGTTCAAGCGAAGCTTGCAACCCATCCCCTGGGCAGTCATCAGCCTAAGCCGATGTCAATCCTCGGTCTGTAGCCCTACTCACACATACATGTACATACACGGTCAGTGTATTATCCCACTGAAGGGCATACAGGACAGTCAAAGTATCGTCCCCCTGACAGGAAAGCAAGAACAGGGTGTCCACTGGCCCTGAAAGCTAAACAGGAGCCACACGCTCCACTGCACCGGGCAGAGAATCCACAAGAACAACACTTATCGAGTGGAAAGAAATATCATACAACCAAACACATATGCACAAGCATGGAATCAATGAAACAATATTCCAGCGAGACAAGTAAGCATGCCCGAGCATGAAATCAAGGAAATAATAATCCAAAGCATCAAATAAACATGCTTGAGCATGGTATCAACAAATCAAGGAACCGATCAACCAATGATTGGGGAAATTAGGCCAAGGTACTTACATGCTCAAACATGTAATACAAAAGGCAACGATATAACCAATTAACGAATAAAGGTAAGCAAGGCAAGAGCACTTACTTGCTCTATAACGTCTCACTTAGTCGCTAATCCCTTCTCGACCCGCTTTACGTCAGGATCTGATAGACGGAATATGTCTCAGTATACATATACATGTTTAATAAGTCCTCTTCCATAATAATATATGTATATTATTCATTCTTCAATAATCAAGTTGTCCGTTCTTTAATTTAGATTCACCATTAAATCGCTTACTTTGGTTGGGTTCGATCCATCCCTGCATAATTTACTTTGTAAGGACTTGTAATGTTGTTATGATTGACTCAAGTCTACTTAGTCAATTCAAGATCCAAGTTAAATACTTAATCTTAACAATTGTCTTTTATTAAAATAATAATAATGAAGTATTTCTCTCATTCAAAGACCTTGCAACACCTTAATTATTTATTAGCTATTGTCACTCTTGCACCCTCACATCTTAATATGACCATGCTAAATACTTATTATAGTTTATAAGTAATTAATAGCCATGCACTCCTTAAACCCACATACATAACCCTCACTGGACCTAATCAAATGGAGTTCAACTTTTATACAAGTATCTAACATCCTTGACGTATTAGGCAATTAACTATCATAGTTCATATTTAATACTTGCCCTTACTTCTCTCTCTATTATTCTATTAACTTGCATCTTAATAACTCACCTGTGATCCTAATTTGTAAATAGCCTAGTCTCATGCATGCTTTTACCAGATTCTCATCAACTTCTCTATTTAGTCTTCATGAGGAGTTACATGATAATTACCTTCCATATCTAATATTTAGTAGCCATTGACACTAGTTTAAACCTCACAGTTATCACTTTAACGATGTATAAGCAACTCATGCGACTCCTCATAGACCAACCATACATGCTAGTAATCGAGGCTCAAGCAATTGGCTCATATGGTTTGGAAGGGCTTACCGGAAAGCAGTGGTGTTCCTGGGAAGGTTTCAGCTACCGTGAATGTCCGAGGCTCCTCGCACTTTGTTCAGTCGCTCGGTGCCTTCATCGAGTGGGGCTCACGCTCCTCTTGGTGTCACAGCTGGGGACGTCTCCCTCTCTAATTGTTCGGCGTCCAAACCTTGAGGTCTCTCTCTCTCTTCCTCTCGTCTCAATTGAAAGGATGGCAATGAAGCTTGGAGGAGAAGCTCATGTTTCAAATACAACCAGGAAAAGAGGTGCGAGGTCTTCAAGGCCACTGGAGGTTGATACTACAAGACGTTCTCAAATTTCTCCGCACCCGGCGATGATCGACTGAACATTAGGGAGAGACAAGTGAGAAGTAACAACAGAACCAACACCTGCTAAAGGCATAGGAGTGCCATCAGCAGTCATAACAGGAATAGAAGACGAAGGAAACATAGAAGTAAAAGATGAAGAATTTGGAGACATATGATATGAAGCACCAGAATCCAAGACCCATGTAGATGATGACATACCTGAAGAACTATGAGGCAACTGACCTACAGAAGAAGAGGCAGACATAGCTTGGTGTTGTAAAGAGAGAAACTTCTGGAATTGCTCAGCCAAAATACCAGGATCGGTGAAAGGACCTGAAGAAGCTACTGCTAGCCGCTAAAGTAGGATCGCCGATGGTTTGTAACCCTGAGGTGGTATATTAGTATTAGATTGTGACTGGTTGCCAGGTTTCCAAGCTTGAGATTGCTGCTGCGATTGATTCTGTTATCTCAACTTAGGACACTGAACCTTCCAATGACCTTTCTTCTTACAAAAACTGTACTCGTCAAAAGAAACTTTTATATAAGGCTTATTCCGATTATTAAAGGGAGGCTTAGAGGGCACTACCAATACAGAAGGATTTGGAGCATAAAGAATCCCTTTTTCAGAAAAAGATTTAAGACCAATTTTTTTAGCCAATAACTCACTGACAACTGAGTCAATAGACGGAAGTGGAGAACGATGCAAAATTGAACCTCTAAGTCCTTCAAAATCACTTCGAATAGCCATTAAAAACTGCACCAACCGTTGTTGCTCTCTACGAGCAATATAGGCACCACATGCTTTTAATTCATCAGATTCTGTAAGAGCCAATTGATCCCAAAGATCCGTCATAGCAGAATAAAACTCCTGCACACTCATAGTCTTTTTCTTTGAAGGGCTGCATTATATCGCTCTCCAATTGATCTTGCTTTTGCAAAATTTGATTGAGTGAATAACATTTGCAGATGATCATAAACCTCCTTTGTTGTCTCTCATACTTTGCCAATCATGTGGTGCCTATGGAGTGCTCAATGTAATTGTTAATCCAAGTAATGATTTTTGCATTATTTGCTTCCCAAACATCTATCGCAATAGCATAATTCACATCATTACTCTTAGGTTGCTCAGAAGTTCCACTAACATATCCCCACAATTTTTTACCCTTAAGAAAATTTCTCATCACATAACTCCAATACGAATAATTCTTTCCATCCAACTCACACTCACAGACTGAAGCGAATCGTCTCTTTCAACAGCCATAATCGAAAAACAAAGAAAACCAGAGTACAAAAGAAAGGATACTGAAATACCATATGCAAACCCTAAGACAACTCACTGCGAAGTAGGATCCGCGAAAACTGCTTTTGAGATTAAACTTTTCTTCAATGCAACCTGCTCTAATACCATGTGAAATAATCCAAGGAAACCAAAGAGAACAAAGGAGGGAGAAGAAAGAGAAGAAAGAGAAGAAAAAGAAAAGAAACTAGGTTTTATTCAACTAAAGATAACGCAATCAAAACAAACTACGCAGTAGAATCCTAAATACAAAGGAACTATATATATGCTAAAATAAAGAAAACTGAAAAGACTATTGTACCCTTAATAAAATAAAATAATCAAATCCTAATAAATCCCTAAATATCTCAACACTTGGATCGATGGAGACCTTATTATAGTGAGAGTCAGAGCTCAAATCAGATTGTTGGTAAGCTTTGTTGTGAAATAGATAGTTGTGCATCATGTATGAGATTATAAGTTAGGAATTATACTTAGGAATCAGAAGAATTAACAGTGAAATGGAATTAGTTTATGTTGAGCTTGAATAATTAATTGTATTTCAGTGAATTGTAGCATTGCCTTGTTATATAGGAATGGAAGTTTTGAGCTTGCATGCTAGATGTATGATGAAATGTCTCAAAGAGTGGTAATGCAAATGCAGTGCCCCAGAGTTAATTAAATTCAGGATTTGAATGATTTAAAGCTGAGCATTGTTTCTTCTTGACAGTATACACTATGATAGTATTATATCTTTGGAATGCATGAGACATATAATTATTCCAAGTATTTGTATGTATAGAATCCCTTGAAAAAGGAGGGAGAGCTGGATTTGAAATGGTAGAGCAGAGATAATGCTACTATTAAGGGCAATACTGTGCTACTGCATGATCTGAACTTACAATTAAGTGTTATAGAATAGTTTGAACATGAAGAAGTTATAACTACTGTTAAACCATACATGAATACACTGAGTATATTCAATGGGTTTAGATCAGGCATAAGCTATAACCAATCATGTGAATTTAAGGGTAGATTAGCTAAATATGAGCCTTGAATTAATGAATAGATTAACCATGAATAAACTTGAGAATTTCAGGGCTGAAACGGAAATAATAAGTATAAGGTTTAGCCATACTAAAACTCTTGGAGTTATGTATATAACCCGATTATATGTATGGCCCAAAAGCCTGGGTATTCTTGTTAGCAATTAATTGTACGTGTAACAACCCGGCTTTTCCGAAAGTCCGGGAAAAAAACCCATTGCATTAGGGTAGAATGGGTAATTTAACTTATAAAGAGGATTAAAAGAATTAATTATTAAAAATGAGATTAATGAGTGTGTTAAGAGAAGTAAGAATATTAAAAAGAAATAAAAATAATAAGAATAGATATTGGGAAAAACTAGGACTTGTAAGTAGAGGTTCGAGGAAATAAGGACTGAAATGTAAATTTCAAGGGACTTCATGGTGATATAAGTTTAATGATGGGATCAGGAAAGTTAGAGAATGATAATTAACAAAATAATAATAATAATAATAATAATAATAATAATAATAATAATAATAATAGTAAAAAGGATATGTGAGAAAATTTATGGATTTAGAAAATGTAGAAATGAGAAATAAGACTCATCACATGTGTTATAGTGAAAATGGAGAACTTGAACGGATAGTCAGGCAGACCTAATTCCATGAGTGCCATGACGGCGATGGACTGGTCAAGCTTTGGGATGATGAGGGTTTCATTGGTGAAACGGTTCACATACGCGCGTAGGCTCTCTCCCTCCTATTGCAGCACGCTCATAAGAGGGGTCGACGTCTTCTTCCATCTCTTGCCGCTTATGAAATGGCTGACGAAGAGTTCGGACAACTCTTCAAAAGAGGCGAAAGTATTGGGGTGGAGGCTCTTGAACCATACCAGTGTTGCTCCTCTCAATGTCGCCAAGAAAAGCCGACACATCATGACATCGGAAGACGCATCCATAACTATGAGCATCAGGGTCTCGAAAGCCCCGACATGGTTATTTGGGTCCGTTGTACCGTTGAATGTCTCCATGGCAAGAGGCCTAAGGTTGCGAGGAAGTGGGGCCTACATAATTTCCCATATGAAGGGTGATGACAGGCGGAGACAATCCCTCATGTCTTCCCTGCCTGCTAGGGGGGTTGTGGGGACTCCGAGCTACTTGCCTCGGGGGTCGCCCTGTTCTTCCCCTTCGCCGACCTTTCATCGAGCCTTTAGATGCGGGCATCTGACCTTGATCTCCCTCTTGGCTGACACAGGAGGGGTTTTTGGGGCATCGAGGACTACTAGACACTGCCTCTCGATCCTCACGGGGGCTTGAGTTAGGGCCTCCATCTGCTGTTCCAAGTTGCAGTAGCGATCCTCCTAGACATCCGCCTTAGAGAGACGGTGCTGGTCGGGACTGAGGCCAGGGTTGACCTCCTCTGGCATGTTTGGTTCGTCCGCCAGTGGTTCACCAACTCCTAGAGCTGAATTGCGAGTTATCCTTTTCATGGTGCATATGACTTTTCGTTTAAAGTCCCCACGGACAACACCAATCTGTTAGCCGAAAAACCGGTTTGGGGTTGGAGCTGGTGTCGAAGGTTTCCTCTCGAAGATTCCACCTGAAAAGGGATAAGAACATACACCGGTGAGAGGGGGAAGGGCCTAGATGCCCAAGCCCACTTCGATGGTCAAGTTAGCCAAGAGTTCACCAGTGGAAGATGGTATGAAAGGAGGAGAATTTAGTCTCGTAAGGTCTCTTGTTTAGAATCAACTTACCTTGCTTCAAACTAAGGTCTTCTCCCTTTATGCTATTGGAGCTCCTTAGGAATCAGGCTCCGGCCCCATCACCTTTGGGGGTTTTATCCACCATCATGAGAGGGGGTGTCTGGGCAACCATTTTATCTCTGGGGTGATGGTTGGTGACTATATTCTGACATGGGGTTGTATGGCGGCTCCTTTCGGGATCCATGTTGCCTTTTAAGGGCCGTGTAAGGATTTCGACATGTGGAAACCACGATTTGGGGTGTATTAATTGACCACTATTAACTTATTTATCATTGAAATTGAGATTAACTACAAGTTAATGTTGCAAAATATATTATTTATTAATATATTTGGGAGGTTTACAACTACTAGTAAGCAAGAAAAATCTTGGTTATTTTTTATTTTGATTTTAACATATGTACCCCAGTAAAATAATGAATTACTAAATAATATAATTGCATCCATACACTACCACAAATATTTATTTGGTTATTATTTAATTCAACAATATTTAATTTTTTAAAATATTTTTTAATCATCACTTTTTGTGTGTTATATTATGGAGATGGAGACGATAGGTTTAAACAAATTTTTTTATTAAAATTAATTTAAAAATAAGAAAATTTAAATTTAATTCTATTATAGAAAAATAATAAAGCCATTAAATATTTAATAAATAAAAATGAGGTAATTTAGAATTCCTCCTAGTAGATTTTTGCTAGCCTCTTTAAGTTCACTAATTTTTTATTCCTTAATTTAGTTGTAGATTTTATTAATTAAAAATAGATAGCCAACAAATATATTTATCCAAAATAGATTTTATTACAAAAACCAAGCTCTCACTTTAGCAAGTACTGGAGAAAGAGATCCCAACAGAAGTAAACCAGCTAAAAATCCTTAGCTTTACATGTAATTTCAAAGCTGAATTCTTCAAGATTCTCTTGTACTTTCTTCTCCTTCTTTGATTTAATTTATTAACAATTACATTCTCAGCATAACAAGAACCAATCTTGCAGTCATATCTCAGAGGAAACTGGATTACAAACACAGGAAGACCAACTTACGCAAGTGCAGAATTTATAAAACTGCAGAAATGGTGTAATACCCGAATTAGTCCACTTACTATACCGAATCGATCTTTTTAATCCCTCTATTATAATTTGAGCCCCAGGGTCCCAGTTAAGAAATATCAATCCCTAAAGATATATTTAAAGATCTGTTTAGCCCCTAAAATTGACGAAGGTACAAACTGATATTTCTCAATCATGAAAATAGAAAAATTCGAGACTCAAATTATAATAGAGGGACCAAAAAGATCGATTCAGTATAATAGAAGACTAATTTAGATTTCAGACCCCACAAAAATCTCTGTTAATGAAAATCGGCTTCAGTTCACACCTATACAGACCAGCCTTATACATATGCACACCAGCCTATAAAACTGCAGAACTTATAATCCACAACAATACAATCCTTCATTTGGCCCTGCAGAATTTCTGCAGTTCAGATATCAGTTCATGAGAGTATTAATGTTCCATACTCCTATATTTAAGGCTGAACTTGTGCCTATATTTATGCATATTGCTGCAGTTGTTTAGATTCAACATCCATACACTCAAGATTGCCTATTTACAGGTATCTGAATAAGTCCAGGCATAGTAAATCTGCAGTTGTGCAACATCTCTATTCTTAAGGCTATGAATACATCCCTTCATACGAGTTGGGGCTGCAACTCCTATGGTTCAGTGTCACTAAGTTTCAGATCATGAATGTGTTCACCCAAGTATTCTTAGCCAGCAGTCCTGCACCTCCCTTCATTTCACCCTATGTACCTATCTTTATCCCCATGAGTATAAGAAAAATTCAAGGGGCATAATTGTCTAATCTTTTTTTTTGACTAAGACAGCAAGCACCCCGAAGGACGTCAAGGACGTATACAGGTTTGACAGTGCAAGAGCACAGACGCTCGGCAGAGATTTGTTCACCTGACCCTCATTTTGCAAGAGAAGGGATTCGAACCCAGATCATCCACAGATTTATTACACATCACTTAACAAGGATAACATCACTTAACAAGAAACCCTGGTTCCAATAGGCATTGTGGCCGTTGGTCATAAGTGTCTAATAGAGTCAATCACTTATGTTCTCCTCTATACATACTAAAACTGCATCATTACTCTTCCCAAGACAACAAAACCAATCCACAAAGCTCACTCACCTATTTAAAGGAAGCTGCAGATTTATATGGTTGTCTTATGGGCAAAACTAGAATGGAATTCAATTTGTATAATTAAAAGTTAACATGCATGCCTTCCTCAAACTTATAGTACCCAGTTTAGTGTCTTGTGAGGGCTTTATTTTACAACTTCAATGTATTGTCAGATTTTTTTTTCCACAAGGATAGAATCACAGTTGAGACACTGAAAAGTTCCCACAAAATAACTGCATATTCAATTCCATCCTTAAACTTCTTAAGTTTTCCAACATCAAGCCAATGCTGAACTCATTGTTAGTCTCACAGGGTTTTCAGAAATAATATCAAGGATAGATATAAATCCATGAAAGTTTGAGAACTTCATTTATTGATGTGCATGATGATAAGTAAACAGACTTGCCACTTAAGATCAGTGGTTCAGGGTTCATTTACAAGGAGAAGGAAACAAGCTAAGTGCTTGACTCAGGAGAAAATAAACACAATATCCACTATCAACCATCCAAAATTCTATATGCACATCAAACTATGATTCATAATAGTTTGAAATATTTTCAAGGATACATAACACAGTAAACACGATCAGAAGCCCAGTTCATGAAATGGGGATGACTGCTCTGCCACAGCCGCATTCCCTTCCCAGTCTTCCGGTGTCGCATACTGCCCCTGGTCCGGTGCACCTGTGTTGCGACGCGCCGGAGGATAAGGGTAATCTAAACGGTGCGCCGTGATCCTCTGTCTCCTATTAGTCTGGGTGGATCCTACTGACACTCTGCTGCCCAGGCTAGCACACCGGAAACACACACCCAAGGCACGCCTACACTGATAACATCCGACTTGCCGAGTGGCATTGGCTGATGGTCCTCTGACTCCATATACGGCTGAGGTGGAAGAGAGTGTGTTATGTGTCCAGGCCCTACTCACTGTCCTCGACAGTCTCAAACTGCTCCCCAGTGTGGCCTGGATCAACTGTCTCATCTTGCAAACCAGTCCTCGTATCTCACTTGTCAGCTCCATAATCTCTCCTCGGATCTCACTTGTCAGCTCCATAAACGTTACGGGAAGGGCGGGTCCATCCTGTCCTACCTCAGTGACCGTAGAAGTTAGATCTTCCTCCATCCTCTGGGGTTCCTATGCTGGATAGTACTAGTCTGGCAGGTCTAGACACAAAAATAATATTTTCAGTATAATATTTTCAGCAATGGAGTGAAGTTTCAGTATAATATTTTCAGCACCAACGTGTTACAGTAGAATATCTACAGAATGCAGTAAGAATTTGACAAATCTATGGTTCAATTCATCCTCTAAAAACGAATCATATGCGGGGATGTTAAAATTTTAGTGGTCCACATAACCACTGAACTGATTTTCAGTTTTCTTTTAGGAAGATGGAGCTCTTTGACTCCTGAACATGCAAATCCTAAACTCTAACCAAGAGGGAAGGACTCTAACCTTTGGGATAATTTCTTGATAGTGGGACAGCCACGCAGCAGCAAAGAGAGGCAGTGAGGACTTCACTTGTAGCTCAGGGGGAAGAAGAAGGCTTCTTGGAGTTGCAAAGCTAGACAGCAGCTCACCCTTCCATCCATGCTCTTAATTAAGGCCAAAGGTCCTAACGAGCTCATATATGACCAATAGGTTAAAAGATTTGCAGGTAGCTGCAGTCCTAGCTCCTGTGCACACACACATCATCAAAGTTCATGCATAACTTACTAACTATGATCAGTATCTCTATTCTCTCTCAGAGACTGTATATATTAACCCCATAATAACACCACTAATCCTCTAATTAATATACTCCCTGGCATATACTTATTGTTTCAATCACTACCTGCTAACTAGATGTAATTAAACACATATTCAAAAGGGATTTGTGGAGATCTACTTACAGCTCCTCGCGTCTCAGTCTTCTCTCCAAAGAGAGAGAGCTCCAACAGCTGGTGGTAAGTAAGGTGCCCAGGTTTGTAAGGATATGGATATCTCGGTTGCTCTCTTATTTAAAGGAGAAAGGAGAAGCAGGTTACTCACTAGGGTTCATCAGAATAACTCAACACCTGTACATCATAATTCAGCATGCAACGCCACGATAGCATGCTTTGTTGAAGAGCTCAAGCCTTGTTGCCACGCATGAAAGTCATGCAAAACTCTTTTCATCTAATGTTCTTGCTGTCATGTTATGAGGAGGAGAAGAAATGGCCAAGAGATTGCCACGTTCCACAACTCCTAAGCAGGTGTTTAGCAGGTTTATAATGGGGTTAATTTCAGTCCTTAATTATTTATTCATCGCCTTAAAGTATTGTGTCATGTAATCAAATAATGGTAGAATCTCAGGTGAACTTTAGAATATGGATGTTTTTTTTGCACGGTATGCATACCAATAGATTCTATGGTGGTGTTTTTGGGTTTTACTGTTTGAGTTTTAGGTTTTGTGCAGCATTTAGCGCCGTCATTTTCTACTGTAACAAAAAAGACTGTTGGGAGCTAAAAGTATATCTTAGAACCCAAAAACAAAAGCCTTAATACAGACATTATAATTTTTAAATAAAAAATTATATATTAAAATTTATTATAAAAACTAATCAACTCTTAATATTTAATTAATAATAATAGTATATTTTAAAATACCCTTTTCTATTCACTAATCCTATTTTGAAAGGAGCGAGAAGGGATTCGAGCGCTTGTGCTCAAGCGACTCCGATGATCAGGTCAGAACTCGGAGAAAAAGAAGTTTATGGTGTATTTTACACTTTATTTTATTAAGAATCTAATTATTTTGTTTTACTTTGACTATCTTACAAATAATTATTTTTAATAGATATTATTAAAAACTAAATAAAAATATAGGTTAATCTCATACGTTTCTTTGTTTATTAATTAAACATAAATTAACTTATAGTCACGTTAATAAAATCATAGTATACTTATAACCTCTTTCAAGTTAATCCCATAGTTCTTTTTAATTATATTAGTTTATGAATTGAAGAAGGTTGATATAACCTCTTGAGACTTGAGAGTATTTTTATCTAGTACTTGGTTTTTAAAACGAATTTTTTTTTACCCACCTAAACAATACTGCTTTTTCGATTTGGCACCTCAACTTTTTTAACTCTAAAAAACAGTCAAAACTTTTTCTAAGTCTAAAAAAGCACCTTTGTGAGAGGGCTGTCAGATTAGATGACTAATCCACTTCTAATTTTTAATTAAAATTTAAATCTTAATTATAAAAATCTTAAACTTAATTTTAAAAACCCTAATTTCTAATTGACACATAACATTCATTCCTCTTTCCTCACACCTCGAGATCCCCACCGTCTTATGCTAGATGGAGCGCCTCCGGCGGCGCCGAACCCTCCCTCGCCGGCGCTCATCCCCTCCATCTGCCGTCTCTCCGGACTGCCAATTCGCCGCCATCATGGTAGCGATCTCCAAAACATTGAGGGTAACCCGAGCATCGCCGTCACAATGGAGGGAAAGGAAAGAGATGGCATCTTAGTCGATTGACACCGACGTGCGGACGGTGGCGGTGAGGCCGATCTCGGTGTCGTCCATCGAGCGGCGGAGGAGAGAGGCGATGTGGTCGGGATTGAGAGAGTGGAGGGAAAGGACGCGAGAGTAGTAGAGGAGCGGGGTGGTTAGGTGGAATGAGGGTTGATGATGGATCCATCCTCGATGCCGGGGAGGAAGGAGTCCTGCTCGGCTTTGCTGAAGCGATGGATCTCGTTGATGAAGAGGATGGTTTGGCAGTGGGATGCGAAGGGCATCGTCGATGACAGATCGGACGTCCTTGACGCCAGCAATGATGGCGGAGAGGAAGACAAAGTGGTGGGGCTAGGATGAGGTGATGGCGTGGGCGATGGAGGTCTTGCCGGAGGCGGGAGGACCCCAAAGGACAAGGGGGAGAAAGGGGATGCAGGCGAGGGCTGAGCGGAGGACGAAGGAGGGGCCAAGGATGTTGTCCTGGCAACAGGAGATCTTGCGGGGAATGAGGCCGGAGAGAAGGTTTCCGGGGAGAGAGCTCGCCGGATCTCGGAGAGACGACGGATGGAGGGGATGAGCGCCGGCAATCGGCGCCGCCGGAGGCACTCCATCTAGCATAAGAGGGTGGGGATCTCGAGGTGGGAGGAAAGAGGGATGAATGCCATGTGTCAATTAAAAATTAGGGTTTTTAAAATTAAGTTTAAGATTTTTATAATTAAGATTTAAATTTTAATTAAAAATTAGAAGTGGATTAGTCATCTAATATGACGGTCGTCTCACAGAGGTGCTTTTTTGAGATTTAGAAAAAGTTTTGGCTGTTTTTTAGAGTTAAAAAAGTTGAGGTGCCGGATCGAAAAAGCAGTATTGTTTAGGTGGATAAAAAAAATTAACCCTTTTAATTATATTAGTTTATGAATTGAAGAAGGTTGATATAACCTCTTGGGACTCGAGAGTATTTTTATCTAGTACTTGGTTTTTAAATTGAATTTCAAGAAATATTCAAGGTCTTTGGTTGGGACTTGGGGGGACTAACTCAAGGGATTATAAGTAAAGTAAAAATAAAAGAGGGGATATGAGGTATTATTGAAAAATAAGGGGGTGATAAATAATTTGATTATTTTTTAAGCAAGTAAAAAACTCATAAGTCATAACTAATAGAAGAATATTTAGATAATAAACTTTAATTATTTATCAAATAGATTTATTCAAAATCATATATTACAAAACCACAATTTTATGCTAAACTTACCGGTTCATGTAAGAAAAAGAAAATACAAGTTTAAAGAAACACATGCATAATGTGAAGATTTTAGATGCCAAATTAGGAGTTTGAGAGAAAAACTGAATTGTAAAGAATGAGGGGCTAATAAATAATTCTGAGTTTTTTTTTAATAAAGTGGATAAATCATGTTTTGTTTATATTAAAAAAACAGGTTCCTAGTCGAACCGATGGTACAAGTGTTACTGGTTTACAAGGAAAACCAATGCTGCTATCTGTTACAAATCAATATGCGAAGTGAGGGGGCTCAAGATGGTACTCATCTTAATTAGTCTATACTCTTGCTACAGAAAAGTTTCTAAGAGGTTTTAGATTTCAGGTTAGGTATCCTATGTCATATAAATAGATGCATGCGAAGTGTAATAGAAATTAGTCGCACGAACCTGCAGGGACAAGTCTTTCAGACACCTTCGACTAGTAGGAGAACACAACCTTTAGGGCAAACTATTGCTCCCACCTTTTTGGCTATCTCTTACAGTTTTGTTTTGTTTTGTTTTTTTTTCTTTATGGCATGAGAGAATCGCCCTAATGTTTAAAAAATTCACTTGTACCCCTAACCATTTGTGTTTTCCCCTATGTACATGGGCTTACTTGACTGTCAATGAGGTTCGTACCCTAATCCTATTCCACCACGCATACACTTTTCCGATAAGACATACAAACTCAAACTCGGAGTCAGCATCTGGTAAAAACAATCCTAGCTTCAAGAGTATATACTAAGAGTAACTTTCATTGGCATGAGCACAGGAGTACGGATTACTCTCACCCGATACTAACGTCGTTTGACGACTTTTCTTGTCGAGATGTTGTAGTGGGCAGGCTAGTGCCTTGGTTTGCCAGCCGCTCTGATGTCCCTATTTGGGTCGGGGTCTCATCGTCTTCAAAATCTGCACCCGTTGATCTTGGGTACTCCTCTTTTCGAGTGAGCGCCAGGCTACTTTTTGCAATTGTTTTCACCATTTGCAGCTTCAACCGTTTAGTTTCGGGAGCTGCATCAAACCAAGAAAGCATGAGGAAATTAATAGATCAGATTAGTTTCAAGAAAACAAGTTGTTTATTTTGAAAGCATTGATCTCTTGTTTCTTTCCAGGCACATGTTCCAGGTTATTGCCATTGTAGCCAAGTTCCATCCTAGTCGGCTCTCCTTGTTCAATTGTGTGGAAAAGTGGGTGGTGCCCCATATGTCATTGGTTCTTTCGATCCTTCCACTCAAACCAAATCTCGTGCAAAAAATGGCTCCAAATATTGGTCGTGTATGAACATTAGAACAATAGGTGATTTGTAGTCTCGATCTCATTATTGCATAGATAGCAGACAGTCCTTTCCCTTTCCATTTTCGTTTGGTAAGGTTTTGTAGGGTTAGTATCTTGTCATCCCAGGCCAACCACGCAAAGTGCTTCACCTTTGGCGGGCACTGGATTTTCCAGAATTGGCTTCCCAGTGGGCATCTGAGACCACCATCCACCATGAAGGTGTATAGGGATTTTACCGTGAAAACCTATGTCGTAGTGAGCTTCCACTTGCGAAGATCCTCTTGTTGCGCATCTTTGTGCAAAATGCCTTACTTGAGAGTATTTAACTATTGTGAACCGACTGGGGTGAGGGGTCGTTGCTTAAGGATAGGTTTGTTGTCGAGCAGACAGCGGCATGGCTCTTTTATGGTCAGGTATTCATTACGCAGCGCCTGTCCATCTAACTAGTTTTCCTTCCATAGGTTAATATGTGTGCCCCTCCCTATCTTCACCTCCATATTTGCCATATTGCTTTCCTTTTGCTCAAAGATAGCACGACAGAATAGCGATGTGTTCCTCTTGGTTTTACTGTAGGGATTGATTTCATTTCCCCTGAAGTATGGGTTGGCTAATATTCTTATGCATAGCCCGGTTTCTCCATTTAAGATTCTCCACCACCATTTGTCTAAGAGGGCTTCAATTCATTGAAAATTTTAAGATTAATTAGCCCTCAACCCCTGGTTCCTTGGGCCTACATAGCCGTTGTCAATTAACCAGTCGGTAAGCCTTAGGATTCTGCTCCGCTCCTCTTCAGATAAAGTCACACCGGATTCCATCAAGGCACTTGGTGACCCAAACTGAGAGTTTGTCCCTCATCCTGACAACAGAGTTGAGTAGTGCCACTGTCCCGCCCATTGATAGGAACCTTCGCCATCCTGCAATTCTCCTTCTTATTTTATAGATGAGCCGACGCTAGGGTAAAATGTGAAAATAGAAGACTCTTGCATATGGGTGGATTTCGCTAAATTCTATGGTACCGTGTTATAGTGAGTATGGTACCATATCGTGGGTTGCCTACTGGGTAGTGTATGTGCGATGTGTATTATAATTTGTGGAAATCCTTGAGAAGCCCCACTTGGATATAATCCATGGCAGTGAGTTTGGACTTAGTGGTGAAGGTTTTATCACAGGGAAAATGTTCTTGAAGCTTGCAAGAGACTAAGATAACTCTACAAGTGAGAAATTGTATGATCTCTATTATGAATTTTGGCATTTAATTTATTTTTTATTTTAAAAAAAAACACCATTAGGGAGTTGAACTGCCACTATTATGAATAGAACTATTTGGAATAAATCATTCCATCTTTGTTGATCTTATATGATGGTAAACCTACATGAAGGAATTATGCAGAATGATGACTGTCATTTCATGTAATTAAGATTTCGGTTATTTGCTCCAGATTAACCTGCATTTTATTTCTAGGCACATGTTCTCTTAACTCAGTTTTATCGGATTAGATTGATTATCATTCACTATATATGTAGAGATCAACAGATGGCACTATAGAATTTTATGCTCTCACTGATGAACTAACACAAACCGAGTGCTGCAATACAAACCAAACTCTTGATATTCATACTGTTACACTACCCAGCAGATCTTTACATGGATCCCTCTCATTTCCCAGGGACAAAGTTGGTAGCATAGGCCCATGCATTGTTTGCCACAGGGTCGGCCAGATGGTCAGACAAGTTCTCGATCGGGCCTTTTCCGGTGACGATGGCCTGAACGAAGAACCCGAACATGGAGAACATCGCCAAGCGGCCATTCTTGATCTCCTTCACCTTGAGCTCGGCGAATGCCTCAGGGTCATCGGCCAAACCCAACGGGTCGAAGGCCCCACCCGGGTAAATGGCATCCAGACCCTCACCCAACGGGCCTCCGCCGACCCGGTAGCCCTCAATAAGTCCCATGAGCACAACTTGGCAAGCCCAAATGGCAAGGATGCTCTGGGCGTGAATCAAGTTAGGGTTGCCCAAGTAATCCAATCCACCCTCTGAAAAGATTTGTGAACCTGCCTTAAACCATACTGCTTCACCGAACTTGACTCCATTTTTGGACAAGATTTCAGGGAAGACACAACCCAATGCACCTAACATGGCCCATCTACAATGGATAACCTCCAATTCCCGGTTCTTTGCGAAGGTCTCGGGGTCGGCGGAGAGACCTGCGGTGTCCCAACCGTAGTCGCCGGGGAACTCTCCGGTGAGGTAGGACGGTGTCTGCTCAGAGAACGGGCCCAAGTATTTTGGGCGGTCTGGCCCATACCTGTTCCATGAATTAGGACATGTATGCTAGTTAGTTAGTTTCTAAATAATCTAATTAAGAGGAACTAACTATCAACTCACAAAATGAAATATAATCATGAAATTAAGCAAAGAATGGATATATAAAAGAACAAATTAAATACCAAATGCTCTGGGGAGCGCTCCTGACAGTGCGGCGCATAGTGAAACGGCCGCCAGAGGCCCCGGCCCTTCGGACGAGTTCATTTTGCGTTTTCAACGCTGTCTGTCCGATGAACGCCGACTGTTGGATCGCCGATGCAGCCATTGAAAAACTTGGCAGCTCTTTTATCAGTAACTTGTTCCAAGTAGTGGAAGGAGAAGTGTGACATATATATATATCTAGAGGGAGGGAGACAGAGAGAGAGAGGAGTGGATATGGAGAGTGCCACGTGGTTGGACTGCATTGGTTGTTCTTGTGAACCAGATAGGTAAGCTGATTCACTAGCCAGTTTGGACCAATCATGTCATGCCATGTGGGAGGGAGATATCTTGTGGGTTGGGCTTTGTTATTGTTCATGACTTGAGTGACACAAATGAGTTTGTGGCTCATGTTCCTTTGGGTGTCTCACATGGAATAGTAAGCAAGAAAAATCTTGGTTTTTCTTTCTTTTCTACTTTTAAGAGTTTGTGGCTCATGTGCCCCTGTAAAATAATGAATTGCTTGGGTATACTCTCCGATAAATGGTATCATTGCATATTTGCATTCATACACACTCTCACTAATTTAATAAATAGAAATAAGGTATTTTAGAATATCTAATTCAAGTTATTCAACTTTATGGGCGGAATTTCTTTCAATAATTTTCGATCCCCCAACTTAATTGTAGAGCTCACTAACAACCAAACAAAGAGGGGACTGGTATTGGGATAATGTTATTTAATTACATAATATTATACAGTATATTTAAATTTTAATAAAATTAATAAATATTTACATAAACACACTATTAAAATCCTTCAATATTAGCTTATGTATCATTAAGGTCAGCAATAAGTTAACTTTTCCTAAGATATTATTGTTAGAATCACTCATTTTATTATTTTACATAAATTAGAGAATAAGGTTCATTAAAAAAATCACACGACATTTAAAGAAAATTATTTTAAAAAATATATAAATAATAATAAAATCAATTAATATTTAATTAATAAAAATATTTTTTTTTTTGAGAAGGTGGATACATCACATTTTATTTCATAACAAAGTAAGTTCTTGGATGAACTATGGTACAAGTATAGCCGATTTACGGATTGGTGTGCTCAGGAGTATAGGCCGAGGCGGATTCTCCGCCATGCTAGTACTTGTCATCATTAGCGTGTACTCCTGCTGTTGGGAATGTAAGGAGGTTGATGTTGGAATAATGTTCTTAAAAAAATTATAAAATACACATTATTCTCGCATACACCCATGTCAAATATTTAATTACCATCATATCTCACTTAAATCAAATTCTTACAAATACCCCTGCAAGTGCAGTTGTTGTGTTGAAAATTATCCACCAAAAAAAAATCACCTTTTCTGATTATACCTGTAAGATTATCTTTCACCATGCCTGCGCAAAACCGAAGACAGAAAAACATACCATTGCAGCTCCAACCACTTGAAAGTAATAACATAATTGTTCAGTAATTTGTATCTATTTTCAAACAAGTAGTGTTTTTAGAGTCCAATCACATAGAAAACCTAATTATGGAAAATAAATTAACAAATGCATGTTACAGAACAAAAGTACAAAAGAAACATTCACAGAAACAGTTGAAACTGGAAATCATATTTCTACATTCAAAACAACCCATTAAAAAACCATTGCTACAAGAACACCAAGGTCATCCAGAGAGGAGAGGTGTGTGGGCATAGATACATACAGGATATGATGGAGGATAGTTTGGTTGGAAGGATGTCATGGTTCGAGCTTCAAGGAGACAACACGAGACTGTCTGTTGCGCCTGGCCACCTTCACAAACACTACCGATAAGCAAGACGGGGCCCACCATGGCCTGCGAACTTCTTGCTCCCCTTTCAGGCATGCAACTGTATGTGCACACAAGAGCAAGCATGATTATAGTAACCATACAAAGAAAAAACCATGAGTATAGTGGCACAAACAAAGTAACTCATTTGCTATTGGCATTGACCTTCTTTGTTCAATCCCCATTCAAGACTAGACATCAGATGCATATATCAACCAGGTGCATTGGGATAGAGGCTAGCTAAACCTGGTTTGCCTTTCAGCAAGATGTTAATTCAAAACTGTTCTGAATTTTTGTTCTTCTGTAGGGGTTGGATGACATTAGTTTGGTGCTCACTTAGCACAATCAGTTAATGATAGGGGTTGGTAGTTGTATGGAGTATAAAATGAAGAGGATATGAAATAGAAAAGTCCTATCTACACACTTTATGTTTGAAATTTTTAAGTTTTAGATGTATCTTTGTGGTAGAGAAACAAAATATTTAATTCATTAAAATTGTACAGACCAAATGATATCACTGTTGCAGGAGAGGTTATAGGGTGAATTTACTGATATATATTTCAATACAATGTGGTATTGTAACGTACAATCAAAGTTACCTTCACTCTGCAGTGGTCCATTAGTTAATGGATAAAGTACTAGAATACACATTGCAACTTCTTGGTTAATGCTTTATATGGAGGATATATAATAGAGATTAAGACAAAAGTCAAATGCTAAATTAGAATTTGTAATTCAAATTTACTGGAAAAGGTTCACAAGAACAAAATAGCCTATAGCATAAATCTAACGAAGATACAATTTATTATACGATCATACTCAAATTGAACGCAAAATACGCTGCAATTTGTCCAAGTGTGGATGCCTTCAATTTATTTTACAAGGCTTATAAGAAAATGGAGAGATCGATGAATATATATCATGGAATTAAATATGAGGGGTGAAGTAAATTACATCAATGAGGCTAGAGGTTAAGTAAAGAGAAAGGTGGTCCAACTATAAAATTCTGAGGAGGATCTGTTGAAAGTAAAGAAAGGAAAAAATTCTGAGTTTAAATTTTAGAGTAAGTTAAGGAGTGGTGACAACGGTAAAGTTGTCGCTATGTGATCTGGAGGTCACGGGTTTGAGTCGTGGAAACAACCTTTTGCAAAAAAAAAAAAACCAAAGGATAAGGCTGCATACAATAGACCCAAGTGGTCTAACCCTTTCCCAGACCCCACGCATAGCGGGAGCTTTGGAGCACTGGATTCCCTTTTTTTTAAGGAGTGGTGACAATAAAATAAATGTAGAAAAATTGAAGTGATGGTCATATGCAATGAAACAAAATTTGACACTAGTGGGACAAGGTTTCATATCTACAAAAAACAGTAGAGAGCAAAGAAATAAGCCCAAAACGGTTAATTTATCAAGAAAGCAAAAAAAAAGTATGCAATATTGACCAATGGAGTTCTTGAAATTAATGTAATGATTGGTAAAGTTGGATCCACAAAATGTATACAAAATAATAATTGCCTAAGGCTTAACACATACAGTTATAAACTTATAATTATATTTATCCAGAAGAAAAATCCACAAGAATGACATTTGAGTAGAACATCCAAAGAATATTTCCAGGAAGATCATCTCCCAATCTTATAACATATTAACTTCTAACTCCTTAGTACACAGAGCATTTAGGATGAATAGTTTCTATTATCTAGTGACTAAAAATAGACTTCTCATGTTGAAAGAAGATGCATGGTAAAGAGAAACTGAGTTAATGAAAGTCCTTGGTGATCTGCATGACAGGGAGGCAATGATACAGAACAATGGAGAGATTTTATGCAATTACTTTAGCAAGGATTGCAGTCTCGCCCCAAACAGGTTATATCTCCAGAGATATAGAATATGTATAAAATATGCAACATATTATGTTTAATGCAACTGAAATTAACATTGACATAAGAAGCCGTTTTCATAAAATAACTAATACACAGATATGAAATGGTTTTACAACAATAAGACCAATCATGCCTGAAGTAACAAGTTGCAAGTCTAAGTTACGAAAGCAATCCATCAATGTAGTAGTTAAAAAAGGCAACTACAATGCAACATAAAGCAGAGTGATGGTTTAACTTTCATTCCTGCATAGCAATTCCACAGCATATGGTGAAATGCTAAATATGATCAGGATACAAGATATCCAAAATGCAACTAATTATGTATGAAAATTGAAAAAGAATATATAAAGTTATGAACACAATCTAGAAAGACAATCATGCAGACGCTAGGATCAAACCAAATAACTGACAATAATAAAGACTAAAAGACTGCACGATATTCAATAGCAAAAGAAAGAAAGTGGCATGCCACCCTGTCCCAGCCTTTCCATTTTCAGGTAATGACAGAACAAATTGCTAACACAATGGAGCGATCCATGTACTTAGTTTACAGGTGATGTGTTTATCTAGTTGGACATGACCATCAATATATGGCATTCTAAAGTTTAAACCATCACTGTCTGATAGAAGGCTTAATGCTTTCACTGATGAGCTTTTAACTTACATTATATTCTGCATAAAAATTAAGCCCTTAAGAAATAGGCTATACCATAAACTGGAACACCGGATAGAAAAATCTCAAACCTTCTTGTTGCCACCTCTAATAGATGTTAAAACTGAGACACTAAACATGAAAGCATGGACATAGGGATCATAATGGAAAAGAGAGGAAGAATATGGAACCTTTGATGCGCCTAAGCTCTTTACATAATGTGATAAAGTCTCCCCATTTCATGTGGCATCGCCTGATAAATCGCAGAATCTGCTCTGTAGTGAACATGGATAAACTCTCCAAGTACTCTCCATTGACTCCATTATCCTCAAAAACCTGTCGATAGCTACCAAGATTTATCTCCTCCAGCCATAGACCAACATCCTGCAATCAAATTTCTGTGTTCAAGCCAACTAGAAAATATTAAATATCACAGTACATAAAATTAGTTTCAACTATCAGCAAATTCCTTGTTAAACAAATTGACAGTTTAAACAAGTATGGCAGAATAAATTTTTTTTTTTTAAAAAAATAATAAGTATAGCAGAAACTAAGGAAATCTAAAGCATTCAAAAGAAAAGGTTTCGGAAAGGAAGGTCAGAAATAGCTCTTTTGTCAACACTCAACCAAGAAATATGGACTGAAGTAAATCCATTTTCAATAGCATGAGCACACTGTAGAAAATGAAAAAGGATACACATTCCTATATCAAATTTTGATATATTCTACAGAGAAAGCTTCACTGAAACATTATATAACTTGGAATCTTCCATCAATATAGACTACCAGAGGTAATCAAATGGGACACAGTCATCAGAACTACCTAAGTAGTTTCAAATCTCAATAATTTTTCCATCCTACAATATTCAAAGCTACCCATAGAATAACCCTTTTGAATTATAGCTATTGAAGAGAAATCCTGATTAGCTTAACTCTCTTTCCAAGAAGCTACATGAGTAATGGGGAGATCCCATTAAAAAGTTTCAACAAAATTAATCCAGGTTCCCATACATTGGCTATGGACTCACCAAAAATCAACAAAAACCTAGTTTGGAAAATCATTTCAGACCCCAATCTTCAAATCTTGGTCCAAATAATCTTCCCAATGCTAGATCCTCCAACAATTGGATGCCATAATATAATGTCAACCAACCTAAAACCATGTCAACCTCCAGAATGAAAATATAAGAAATTAAAAAACAACAACAACAACAACAACAACAACAACAACAACAACAACTAAGCCTTAATCCCATACTAGATGGGGTTGACTATATGAATTCTGTGTCTCCATGGCGCTCTATCAAAAGTAAGATCCGGCTCAATATTAAAAAATAGAAAAAAAAAAGTTGAGTAAAAAAAAAACCACCTTCCACAGCTAACTAAATTAATCTTATAACTTTGGCTTTTTGGACATAATCAAAGAAAAAATAATTTTTTTTAAAAAAAAAATCAAGTGTCATACTTCAAGGACCATAGATACTCATAAAAACCGACTAATAATCACCAAAACCAACACCATTTAGCACAACCATTAATAAAACAACGAATTGTAATCCACACCAAAGATCAAATAAATGTCAATACCATCTTCCCTCAAGTACAAGTTCCCTTCATATTCAATTAAAGAAAGGCTCAAATTCAAGATTCATACTTCAACGACGTCACAGGTATAAAAAAAATATCAACCAATGACCACCATCACCACTACCATTTAGCACAACCACATACAACACCCATGACTCGCAATCCATTCCAAAACAATCAAGCAAAATTTAATTTCAAGAAAATACACAACCGACAACTCCACACAGTCACAAAAGTCAATCACCTAATAATCCTCGAACCATTTCCGCCCTAATTCCCACACCTAGAATCCCTAAAAATCAAATCTTTAACTAAGAAAACCCCAAAACTAGCCTAAGAAAAACCAGATCAAATGGCAAAAAGAACCAAAATTTATACCTCCACAGTCCAAATAAAGAAATCCAACGGCTCCGGGGGCCGCCCCTTGCTCATCTCCCCCTTCCTCTTCCTCGAGCCCTAAAATCCCAACCGATCACAAGATTAAACATAGAAAAAACAGAAAACCAGGCACTCATCAACATCCGGATGTGACTACCGTTGTGAACTTCCGATCCGAATTCCGCAACGGAATTGACAGACTTCCGGGAATTCTCAGGAGATCTCTTTCCGTTTCCACAATGTGAGAGAGAGAGAGAGAGAGAGAGAAAAGATGAAAAGGAGAGGAAAAAGTAGGAAGTGGTTTTCTTAGTAGCTATTCTTCAAGTACTTTGTTTATTATTATTATTAGATTATAACTCATTAGAAAATGTATCCAAAATGGAAGGCCCATGTGATCTGTGGGCTTTTTCGTAATTTTCTTTAAAAAAATTATTTAAATTCTTTTTATTTAGGTAAACAAGAAAAAGACCTACTTATTATCAACTGAATGTGGTTCATCAACTTTATTAAAAAAAAATCTATTTATAAATAAAATTTAATTATAAGTATTATCTAATAATACACCGACGGCCATGATAGTCTCTACTGGTATTGAGTTTCTTTACTAAGAAATGGGCCTCGATCTTCATGGACGGGTTCTTGGATCGAGCCTCTCCTCTTGCAAGGTGTGAGCACAGTTTAATGGGTTCCGCACCTGCTGTTCATCCTTGACGTCCTTTGCGGGCGTTTGTCAAGAAAAAAAATGTATTATCCAATAATACAAATATTAATAGAAAAGTCAAAAGTGTATAATATATATAATGTTAAAAGTAAATTACAGATCTAACCTTCTCAAATGATAGAATTTTCAGTGTAATACATGACTGACCTGAGATGTTGAAATTACATATCTAATTATTATTAGTTTTTTTTTAACTTCAATTGCCCTTTGCATTGATAATGAGAGATATGGTGGTTGAATAAGTAATTTAATATTTGAAAAATCCCTACTTATGAACTCTTTTGTTTACGGGGCCATCACCGTCCAATCAATGGAACAGTTAATTATATTATTTATATATTTGAAATACAGCTACAAAGAAGCATTTTAATCTAACAAAAGAGATCAAGTGGAGACAAAGACATCCTATGAAAATAATCCAATATAATTTGATTCTTTTCAATTTAATTATAAAATAAAATAATAATAATTAATGATAAAAAATGACACAAATCATTGATAAATCATGGTAGTCTAATTCATTAATCACTGGTCTATCAATTGAGAAGAGAGTCAGAGACTCTGGATGGGTTTCTGAGCAGAACTATACAATTCCATCTATGAATTTGGCCTTGCTCAATCTCTTCTCCTGCATAACATTGAGAATTGGGCCCCATGTTTCCATCACATTCTTCAGAGACATCTGCATGGTCCCCCCAATTCTCCTCATAATTCAACAAAATCAATCCATACCAAACTTGATCCTTTTTTTTTTGAAAAAATAGATAGATCATACTTATTTATAATAATTAAGATTTACATTCGGTCCTTGGTTACATGGCAAATAGAGAGCTAGGTGTCATTCTGAGTTGATTGTGTCTATGTGTCTTCCAGGGACCCCTCCCATGCCACCTCCGTCTGTGAGGGCTCTTGTGTGAACTAAAGACTTATTTTGACCAATGTGGATGTCTTTTCCAACTTTAGGTTTTTTTGTCGGGTTTACTGTAATGAATTGTAAGAAAACACGTTATGTTTTTATTATTTTTGGAAACATCGTTTATTTCTTTCGAATTATATATTCCTTGTGATACCAAACTTGATAACGATAAAATAATAGTGGAAGAACCAAAGAAGCTTACTTGGACTGATTTCTGCCACAAAAATTTCTTTTCATCTTGTTCTCCAATACATAGTAGTAAATTACCAACGGCCTCTTGACCTATTGGTACCGGGTTTCTTGTATAGGGCTTCATTGGTTGAGACAAACCCAGGTTCGAACCTCCATGACCACAAGGTGAGGGCACACACACAGGGAGCCGTGTTGTACGCCCTTGACTTTAGGAAGGTGCTTGTCGCCTTTGTCAAAAAAAAAAAAAACATAGCAGTAAATTTCCCTAAGTTTTTGCAAAATCAACACAGTATGAGCAATATATATATGTTACTAACGCCCATGATGGCCTATTGATACCGGGTTCCCTTGCTAAGAAGTGGGCCTTGATTTTCATGGACGGGTCCCGGGATCGAGCCCCTCCTCTTGCAAGTTGTGGGCACAATTGCGTTGAAAGGGTTCATACATCTTTGCCCGTGCTTTGAAACTTCGCTTTGGGGAAGATTTGTTGCTTTGTCAAAAAAACAAAAAATGATCAATATATGTTTGTTTTGATGTCTGAATAAATACTCTCATAAGGGCTAGCTTTTGGTTAAATTAGTCACAAAAACATTTGCAAGGGAAGAGAGTTTACATAAAACTAAAAAATATTTTCCTTCAAAAGTCAATTTTACTACTTTGCTTCTAGGCCGACATGCTGACAATATTTATAAGTTCAACATGAGCCTCAGTTGACATGAATATTGAGGGTGAGATGAAAAATGTGAGAATAGAGAAAGAAGAATGATCAGAAGAAAACAAACAGCTCAGACAACAAACAGCTATAACAGCTTCTAGAGAAAAGATTGCCCAACAACTGCAGGTTATGTTTCAGCTAACCAAGTTTGCAGTGGACCTGCATATATGGCTCTACTGATTTGATGCATTTCTGTAACCAATTGTTTCCTCATCAAAAATCAATCCGGGAGTGTGAATAGTGATTGTGGTATTTCAGTCCCTGCAAGAATTCTAACGACTAAGAGGTTTCAGATTTGATTCATATATGAGGGCACATTTCTGAAAGTGTGAGCAGTGGTTGTGTCGGGTGATCCCAGCGCTCATGTATGCTCCGCTGAGGCTTATGCATGCACGTCCTTGGTTTTTTAGCGCTTAATTTGCTGCTCATATAATAATAATAATAATAATAATAATAATAAACTAGTCTCATTTTTGTTTTTTTTAAATGAGTAGACATCAACCATGTAATGTATTATTATATTAGAAACAGAGTTCCCATTACCCCTTAAAAATAAAAAATAAAAATAAAAAAGACAACATAATTGTAACTGTAACTGATTCTATTGCAAGTCCTATAAACAGGGGTGACTCAAAGGTAAAGCGGGTGAAGCGACCGGCCCGCAAATTTTAAGGCCCTTATATTTACTTTTTTTTTTTAATTTATTATCATAACTATAATAATAGATTATTATAATAAATTTATATTTAAAAATTTTAATTTTAATTTTAATATCTATTAGAGGCCTCATACAAAGTTCAAATCTTAAATTTTTTTAAAAGCTTATCATTATAACAATTATTTATATGATAAATTAATATTTAAAATTTTTAATTTAATATCTAACTTTATCATGCTAAATAATAATAATAATTTGTTATAATATACGGATATTTAATTTTTTTTAATTTAATATCTAATCAATTATATATATTTTATCAACTAACTTTTTAAAATAAAAGATAATAAATTAAAATTTTAATTTTTTTAGTTTAATATATAATTAAATATATATCTTCTCCCACCAATCTTATTAGTTATTAAAAAACTAATCCCAAGAATTATTTAAAAACCTGTTGCTTCAACCGAAAAAAGTTTTTCAAAATTAAAATTAATAAAATATCAACAATGTTAAATGGATTAGCCACATTATCAATTGAAAAATGAATGTTAGAACAAATTGGTTATAAAAATTTAATTAATAACTTAGTTAGAAAAATAAATTTTAAATAATTTTTTGTAGTAGATAGTTTTTTCTATATTTTTTAAAAAAATTCTCTTTTTGTAAAATAACCTATTATCTTTTTATTGTTTAAATTTTTGTTTGTTTGTTTAGTTTTTTTTTTTTAAAAGTGGTTATAAGAGTTACTTCCCCATCAAAATCCATAATTAATGTTAGTATATAAAATAGTTTTAAAAAAATCTCATATAAATGTTTGGTAAAAAAATTAATAAATTTTAATTTAAATTAAATAATTAAAAATCCAAATTTGAATTAGATGTATCTTTTACTTCCAGTCTCCATCTAAGCAATGTAAACCTTATTAACATATTTAAATAAATATGTGGTTTATCCACCTTATCAAAAAAAAAAAAAAAAAAAAAAAATCCAAATTTGAAATTTTGGTTTAAGCCTCCAACTCTCTTGAGTCTTTGAAGACCCACGCAAAGCAAGAATCAAGAAGCCAGTCCTGCCCTACCAATCTGTCTCCCATTCTACGGTTTTGAGAAGGTGATCGCCTTTAAACTTGTCATCCAGTCTTCAGTTCAACTTTGGCTTGTTGCCTTAAATGTAGCTCTAATTCTGATTTTATTTGGTTTACATGATCTCAGGGGAGAAGATGGTGAAAGTTGAGATGTCTCTGTTGCTTTATATGATGAATTTTTCAACTCCACCCAATAACGATGATCAGGTATTTGATTCTCTTCGTTTAATGGATTAGTCTTAGTTGCTGCAATGTGATGCATTGGCTTCTCGAAAAGAAAAGATTATTAATTGGTTTCAGTCTCTAGGGTTTCTTTTTTCTGATTCACATGATCTTGATGATGTTTTAAAAGTTTCAGTCTTTAAACTTGTCCACATTACTTAATGGTGCATTGGGTACTTAATTTCTTTTCTTCTTTTTTGACAGAATGGTGCTCGATCTCAGATTTTCCTTTCTTTTCATAATTTTATTCACATTACAAGAAGTTGTTATTTAAGTAGCCAACCTGATTTCTTGTACTGTGCAGGATGCCATTAATAAAAATGTGGTTGAAGTTGATAATAATTCTGAGTTCCTGGGTAAAATAATTGACAGAATTATGAAATATGAACCAGAATATGCATTCCAGATTGCAGGAATGCTATTATTGCAGTCTTCTGGTGATGAAGAGTTGTACCAATATGCCTATGGCCCTGAGAACATATTGCATTCTAAGATAAGTGATATAAAGGTGGCCATGGGTATACAAACAAAGATGAATGTTTCAGCTCAGGCAGGAATTGGTGTTCAAAACAAATTCATTCACCCCCAGAGTTTACCTACTCCATATTTGAATCCTCACCAAACTGTGAGTGATAATCTGGAGAAGAGAACCAACGGGATATCCTGCTATTACCATGCTAAAGAGCACAGCCTCACAGCTGGTTTACTTGATAAGGTGGAAATGAAAACAACTGACATTTTGAAGGCAATGAGAGGGCAGCCAGTTTCCATTATTTCATTAACTATGCTTTATTATGAAAGGTATGGTAGACATATTCTGGCTGACGCGTATCTCACTGGAAGACAGACATATGGGAATGTGACAGAATTGCTTTCTCAGTTTAGGAATAGTATACGGCTCATCGAGAGGTAGTTAAATGTTTTTTCCAATGTGATTCTTCTCTCTTAAAGTTTCAATATATATTCCAAAGATGGTCAGTCTTTAGAACATTACAGTGTATGTTCTCATCCTGAAAGTGGTTGATTGTTTGAGTGAAACTAATTATATACTTGCTGCTTTTCATATGAACACAGACCAGATGGACAACATTTAGTCATACTTGCAGAGGATGCACCAAAATACAATGATCATGGAAATGAGATAATTGATTCTGGTTCAATTGGTGGCAGTTCTCATCTGATCCATCCTACATTCCTAGCAGATAGTTTATTCACTGCAAAAGATGTTCCTAAGCATTTCAGCAGGTAATTAGATTTTGATAACATTACATGTTAATGGTTTTATTGATGTCCATCCTTCCATGGATTTTTTTACTTTTATCTGCATTGTGAATCATCAGCAAATACGGACCTGTTCATAATACGAGGATCCATCCAGCGAAATGGATGTTCAATTGTGTGAGCTTAGACAGTGCAGAAATCGTAAACAGCATTTTGTCAAGCCGAAAAACCCAGGTTATCTGTGGCAATGTTGTTCATGTGGAGGGAAAGCCAAAAGTTTCTGAAAGGTACATGACAACCACCCATCATTTTATCAAGCATTAGAGTGAGAAGCATCAATTACATTCCATTCTTGTGCCCTAAATACCACTTTGTTGAATCATCAATAGACCCAAGTGGCCTGATCCTTCCCCGGACCCGTGCATAGCAGGAGCTTTCTAGCACCAGGCTGCCCTTCTTTTTTTTTTTTTTTTTTTGAATCATCAAGAAGATGATTCTGTTTCCCTTATTATATGCAATCTTGTCTTTTTTTCCCCTTAACATTATCATTTGCTGTGTTTGGATTGTCAATTGCTGAATCATGGACAAATATTGTCTATCATCCTATAGGTTAATAAGAATTAAAGCATTTAACAATTGAACTGCTGTTTACTTGACATTTGCATATGCATTTTTACTGTTGAGGAAACAAATGATATTAAAACTGCACTTTGACATAATCCCTGATACTCTGATATCACTACTATGAATTTTATTATCATTTTCTTCTTTGATTCCTTGATTAGCAAATACTTCCTGCATTCCAGAAGTAAATAAACCTGGTGGATTTTGTTGTGAGAACACACTGTTATTTATTTATTCATTCATTTATTTTCTGAGGGTTTGTGGATTGAATTTGTAAATATGTATTTGATATCCTAATCCTGAAAAATATCAGAAGAAGGTAGATCTGTTTTTACCTGGTTGGCACACCACATCCCTTCATGCCAATTGTGGATAAGCGTTTACAAGATACTTTTGACCAATATGTTAAATAACCAGTCTAGAGCTAGTTTTACAAAGTTTAGGACAATGTAATTAGGATAAAGCAAACTTCTTTGTACCTTTGCGTATTGGAATAATAAAACATAAAAAAGATAAACTACTATGTAGACAAAATGCTCGATCACTTGATTATGTATGATTCCTAGAGTAGAAACTCTTTCTGGAATGGCTACTAGATGTCCAACAAGTAATTGGATGAAAAAAAAATGAAACAATGAAATGACAATAATCTTATGCTCTTGATGAAAATGTTAAAGCAATGAAATATGTATCTAGGGATCTCCACACAAAGATAGGGAAACACAGGGAAAGAGATAGAGAAGAAACAATTGCAAACACAAAGTTCATGTGCTTTAGTCTATTTGTTCCATTTCCATATATGAAGATGATTAAATGAAGCTTTTACTAGAATTAAAATACAAGAATGACTATACATATACATGCACGCACACACTCATACAAACACCATAACCTCCGTCTCCCTATATATACTCCAATGCTAATGAAAGTATAGATTTCTTTCCAATCCTCATTACTATTAAACGTAATGAATACTCTCCAAATGCTAACAGAATCTGAATTTTCCAGAATACTCAAAGAACAAGAGCAGGAGAAGAAGGTGGAATCCAAGCAAAAGCCCACATGCCACACTGAAGCTTCCTGAGTAGTAGAATGGACAAAGTAAAAATTACTGAAGGTTTAGTTCATCTCTTTTGCTTGTTTTTGCTGCACTTTTTAGATCTTTGTTCATCTTAATGGTTGTTCATGTACCAATAAATTCCATCTGGAATATCGTTTTCCAATGACTCAACTAGTGATGAGAAGGAAAGGTAAAACAAAGAGTAAAAACAAAAGTTGAAGCTTTATCCTCGTTTACATTCTAACTCTATGAATCTCATCAGAGCTCATTTGTATTTTTTTCAGAAGCCAAATTGAACTCCCAAATGACAAAAACAGAAAGATAGTAGTGGAGGTTTTGCACATACTTCTAAACTTGTTAGACCAAACTTTTCAACAGTTATGTAGGCCAAATTTTGCACACAAATTTCCATGTACTAAATATTAGAGTTTTGTATAGCTTAAAAAATCTTACCGAGCAGTTGAACTGGTTCTATATTTTGAGGCTGCCAATATAGGTGTACATGCTCCTCTCTGTTTTTCCTTTTTTTTACTGCAAACAGAAGGCTTAGTTCACTCAATTCTTTCATGTCTTTGAGCTACAGAAGCATTGTAATAATGTATGACTTCTTTATATCATTGCTATTGGAAAACCTTTTAATGTTCTGAAATTCTTGTATAAAGTGAGGTTATATTCTAGTTGTTTACTTCTGAAGCAATGATTATGAATTGAAGATGTATTTCTGAACTAGGATTTGGTTCCTGTATTAGATGGAACGGGAATAAAAAGGATAAACAAGTCATAAAGTTATCCCTGGTCTTTACATAGAGTTAAAATCAAGGTACTGCTATTGTTCTTAGGGAAAAAATTTCTATTGATTTTGATTTTTTAATGCTGCATAAATGCATGTATTTGTGTGTGTGTGTGTGTGTGTGTGTGTGTGTGTGTGTGTGTGTGTGGGTTTCTAGAAAAATAAATAAATATTTATTTTATTTGTTGCTCACCTATCCAAAAATATTGTGTTCTAGAGGTTTTTTTTTTTTTTAATAAACATGGACAAATCACTAGAAACACGCTGCGGATGTAGTTTGAGTCTTCAACCACTCTTTTGTGAGAGAAAGGATCGATAGTTGGGTTCCGGCCTATAACAATGGCTCAAATATAATGGTAACATGAAATATGGGTCACTATAATTATGGGGAACCAATGATACTAGCCTCAAGGTGTGCAACTCCCTGCGACAAGGCTAAGGACAACACGGCAAGGACCCCAATGGACGAGGAAGAAGTATGAGGCAGTACTACCAAACTTAGCTAAGAGGAGGGCTTTCAATCGAATTTTTATAATTTTTTATGTACTCTGACGGAGGCCATATTTGGAAATCAATTACTATTATTAATAAACAAATATAATTTATCCACCTCTTAAAAAAAAAGAAATGTGGGTCCATGGTGTCATGTTGGGTCCCACGAAGTGGATAAGATGCAACCCTTCATGTTGACAAAGGCTCATGTGTGGACAGACATCTCAATCAAAACACAAGGCGTCCCGAATTCTAAATTGTACTCAATGCTATCTATCCATTGTTGTTCCATGTCTTTCCGGTTTCCACCATGATCATCCACCCGTGGGGCCCATCCAATATTCCAAAGTTTTAATTTGCTAAACATAAATAACAGAACTTATATCACCCACATATTTCAGAACTCCTGCTCTGTGCGGGATCCGGGAAAAGATCAGACTACTTAGATCTGTTATACACAGCTTTACCTTGTTTTTTTTTAATGCAAGAGGCTGTTTCTACATCGCCATGAAGAAAAGCCTCCTCAGAGATTAGTGCCCTTTCCAGAGAGTTTATGTCATTGAACTTGGATAATTGGATAAAGGGGAATCCAAAGTGTTATCCTCTTGAAGAATTAAAAACCATGAAAATAAACAAAGGGGGAAAAAGGAAAAAGTAATACAAAAATATGATTCTCAGAACCACCCACATGGTTTCATCCACCAAATTCTTGCCTATAAACAATAAAAGAGCACACAAATAATTCCAAATCAAAACACCTTTGCAATATCATTCAATGCTCTTTCTGAACATATAACTCTATACATTCATTTGATATAAACTTCAAGTATTTCTTTGCATTGGTATAATAAACCATGTCCATTTTGTCACAAAAGTCTCAACAAAACTCTATTCAATGTTCAAAAGCTATCAATTCTACCTTACTGCAGTAAGAATAAACTGAACCACCTATACCTATATTAACTTGTATTTTCTGTATATAATTGGTGATTCCTTCACTAAGTTTTGTAAGATTTCATTGCCAAAGAGCTGTTTTGTCCAATTTGACTATGAAGAAACAAAAAGGTGTCTTTCGAATCAGTCTATAGTTGGATTATTGGAAATTGGTATCATGCCTCTATAATCCACTGCTACATGATCTCCTGATGAAGAGATCCGAAGGGACTGTCTGGGAGTTCAATATGGTCACTGCAAATGAGGAAAAAGATATACGGGATGTTAGCTTTTCGAAAATACGACAAGTTTGGTTTATCGGTGATTCCTTCTATGTTTCAACAAACTTTTTAAATTATATGATAGGTGAAGACAGTGACAATGAAAACAAATGGTTTCTTCAACACCATTATCTAAAGTGGAAGTTGATAACATGAAAAAGGCATGGATTAACTCTAAACAATTAGATATGATTGAGTTTTAGTGGATTCTAAAGCATTTTATCAAAGCTTTCCAATGAAGGCCACCATCTTAGGTAGTATGATGTCAGGTTGGCATAATAATTTAGTTCCTTGGTTAATATTTTAGATGATAATTTCCCTTCACTTACAAATCATGATCATTGTGATTATTGCTGGTAGGACTTGCTCTATAATCGATCGCAGTGCCAGGGCTTTGACTGATGGCCGGACTGATCAAATTATCTGCCAACAACGAAAATGAGCATCGAACAAACTTTGTAAAATTATTTGCCCACAACTAAACATATACTTTACCTTCAGAAAGTTTAAAATTTTCTTGGTTATGACCAAAGAGGGAATAGTGTGCCTGCATTGCAGGGTTTATCTGCAGCTTGAGTAGGCGCTTGCTCTCTTGTTCAAGTGCCTGCTCGTGTTCTTCAACATGCTGCCATGAAGAGTATTTTGATTTATTGAATAATCTTGGTACTGCAAAAAGGAGAACAAAACGTTACATAAACATTGAGCTTTTTAAGCCAACATCATGAGAAAAGACACATAAAAGTTATCGAGCAAATGCTACTCACTAGCATTTGACTCAGGAGACGCAGGGTCGGTTTCAAAATACTGAGAAGGATTGTATGTTGGATGCTCCACTCTCTCTGCAAACCTTCTACAGTGTAGAAAAAAACACTGAGAAACTCCATAACAGAAATTGGGAAGAAAAAAACCCGAGTTTTCAGTGCCATGTAAATGGATAAAAACAATGAGCTAATGTTTCAAAATTTGATGAGAAATGGGTATTAGTACGTAGAGAATCAAGTATTATATGAGTATTGTGCAAGAGAACATCTAATTTATTTAATGTATAAACCATGTACATAACATTGCAGATGACCACTAAATTGGACAAGGAAATTACTAATCGGTCATCCTTAAACAAGATGTGACTTATTGTCAATAAATATTTTTTGGTGCTCAATTATAAAAGACAACTGAAACAAGTGCAACTTACATAGTTTTTCAATTCTTCCGATCCAAAGATCTAAAATAAAAAACTATCAAAATTAAAGCAACTTGATTATAAGGACTATATGCGGAACAGGGAAAAATAACTGTAGAATGACTTTGCCTAAACTCTCAATAAATAAACAGGCATTCAAAAAGAATACAGACAATATATGAACCAAAAACATTGTAGTTGGCAACGTAAAACATGGATTTCAAAATAGATAAACAATGCTGAATAAAAATCACTTCTAGTTAAGAAAGGAGGAAGAACGAAGACTAAAAGCAACTCAAAAGAGGAACATATACTCTGCCTGTCAGTTAGCTTTAGTTTTTCCTTGTAAGGCTTAACAAGAATGCGGGAGCCACAGATAAAATGAGGAATTCCCTTGGAAAATATAAGTCTCACAGTCTCAGGGTACAGGAAGCTCACAAATCCAAACATTCTCTTCTCCTGACGGGGAATCCTTACATCACGAACAGGTCCAAATTGACTGAAAGCAGGGTGAGGAACTTAGAATTACAATAAAAACAAGAAATCACTAAATATAAAACTAAAATTGAGAAGAATACATCATTTAAATTTTCAACATAAAAAAATTACTTGAAATATTTTAAAACATCTTCCTCACTGAAAGTACTGTCTGCAGGGAAGGTAAGATAAATCTGACAGGATGATGCAGCTGCTTCCAAAAGATCAATCTTCTCATTCCTCAAATCCATATACCTCGGAGCATCTTCCGATAGCACCAAAGAGTGTTGTCCATGGGGTCTAAAAACATCAATCATAAAAGCTCAAGTGTTCAGCAATTATAAATCCAAGATCAAGTAAGCAGAAATACAATTCCATTATCTGGTCTTGGGAGTAAATATCACGATAAGAAAAAAAAGAACATTATAATTCAAGTACCTATCTATGAGACGAATGCCATTCTTCAACCGGCCAAGCAACTTTGTCAAGCTACAGCCAGTCTTTCCATGTCGCTGGCTTTCAGTGAGATAGCCGTCTGCTTGAAGAGGCCTATTGTATTTTTCCTGATACAGCATTGGCAATGAGGCTATAGAGATAGGTATCCCCTTCCTCATTTTCAATAGTTCCCTTATCTCCATTTCTAACTTCTCGAGCGTCCCAGGAGCAAAAGCATGATCTTCATTGACTGTCTCATTGATGTCAGAGCCATGCAACTGGGAGATGCCATCAGAAATGTCTTGACCATGAAAGTACCTACAATTGTTCCCATTCCTACAATATCCCCTGTTGTAATAATGGCAAACCTTTGAAGGATACTCCTGCGTCTTGGGGGATGATCTTAGGTCATTTCTCAGTCCGAAACTACCAGTTAGTGCTGCTTCTGGGTAGAGATAACTGCTCGAAAACTCAGGAGACAAGGGGTTTGAAGCATATGGCTCCTCCAAACCAAAGAGCCCAGATTGGTTACGAACACACAAGTTCTTTCCATTTAAATCGGAAAATAAAGGATGTGTAAGAAATAAGTTGGGCACAATTTGCTGTTGTGCAGAAGCATCATAAGAATCATAAAATGGACCTGGAACAGCAACTCGGAAGCTTGATGAAGAAGAGAATTGTCTTGGTACAATAGATGAAGCAGGCATGTATCTAGCGGGGATTGACTGATCAAAATGAGGTTGCATAGAGATTGGAGCAACAGAATTGACAGGGCAGGCAAGGCATGCCTTAGCTTCACTGATCAATGCATATATTAGGCTATCAGGGCCTGTGGCACAATCAATCATTTCTTGTTGACAATTTTTCAGAAGAAGGTAGCCCAAGATCATATTGGCATTCTCCGGATCAAGTTTTTGGAGACGGCTAAGTATAATCATGGTACAATCAGTGTTTTCCATTCTAGTCTGAAATTATAAAGAATACAAGAGAAGATCAAGCAGATGTATGTACAAAACCATTTCCACAAACTACAAAGAACACAGAAATCACAAATGTAGCAGAAGAACAACAAAGGTTATGAATTCTTTTTTTCAACTGTGGATGAAAGAGCAATAGATCTAAAGGGCCCTTTCTATGCTGCCAAGTATCATCCTCATGGGCTTTAGCCTTTCACCCAAAGATAGTAAATGGTGAGAAACACATTTAGTACTGTAAAAGAACACTGAACAGAAGCAGAAGCAGTAACAGAGCAGAATGTACACTAAAATGAAAATTAGATAACTCCAAATGCATGAAAATATAAGGAATTTTCTCCTGTTGAATGAAAACAAATTAACAGTCACATCTACTATTTCTAAACCCATTCTCAATCAAAAAAATACAACAGAGAGAACACAATAACAAACACAAAAAAGAACTTCTCATCTTCCCTTCCAAAAGAAAAAAAAAAAAAAAACACACCTTTTTCCCGCAAGAACCATCTTCCATTGCAGAAGAATACAGGGAGGCATTCATTTCCACAAAGACGAACTCTTAAAGTCTCAAACTCTCATCTTATAGATAAAAATCTGATTTTTAAACTTAAACCTCATCCTTCGAAATAAAATCACAACAAACTTCAAAACTATTTTTTAAAAAAATAAAAAAGAATAATCTGCAGAACTAACTCTAGCCAACTACCATAAACAACTGATAAGAACAAAACTTTACCTTTTTCGCTGGATTGAAGAGGAGAACTACTTCAAGTCAAAGGCTTTCAAATCCTAATCCTCCATGGGAGTTCCTTCATCTCCTTAAAACTTAAAAGGACAGTGCAAAGACAAAGGCCATAAAAATAAGCACAACAACGTGTCCAAAACCTGGTGAAAAGGAAACTCGCAGAGAACCCAATTTGGTATGCATTTTATAGATGGTACAAAATTCATTATTGCTAAACAAGTTTTATTATTCAAAGAATAACTTTCTTTCCTTTTTTTTCTTGCATAATATTACGCTGTAAATAATTTATTTATAGCAATTTATACGAAGTGAGTAAATTGGTATTTAGTTGTAAAAAATATTGCTATATTATGAGAAATGACCACATGAGATGGATTTAATTAAATAAAACTTTATATCAAACTGTTTAGGGCTTATTTGGATGACTGACAATCATGATTTAATAATCTGTGATATGGTATGATACTTTATCATATCGTTACCATGTTTAGAAAGATGGTATAGTTAATAGGTTGTTTGTGTTTGTTTTAATAATATGATATGGTTGGAGAAATAATAAAATGATCAGATACCTTCAAATATAAATTAATGTGAAATCATATTAAATTGAATTGATTAAAATCTAAAAATAAAATTTATAAAAAAAAATCTTATTAAAATCTTACTAAATAATAAATATACATAAAATTGTTAAAATCACAATAAAATTAATATAAAAAGTAACAAAAGATAAGACAAATCATATTGTGAAAAATCACAAAACACAATAATCCATAATATAAAATAGAGCCATAAATTTAAATTCATACCATTTATAATGTCGTTCAAAATAGTCAGTCTATCATTAAATCCATACAACCTATAATTAAAAATTGTTTTAAATATGTTGATAGTCAAGGAAATTCATCGTCCCTCAAGTACCACCAAACATCACATGAAGTAAAAAAAATCTTTGTGTCGTTCTAGTGGAAGACTTATGAAATTGGTCAACATTTCACGATCTTGAAGAACATATTATGTGTTCAAAATAGAGAATTGTCTGTCAGAATTAATGCACTTAGATTCACCCTATACATAGTGTAATAATCAAAAAGGAAGGGCAAGAATATGGGCTAGGTTAGATAGGGTATCAGCAAATGATAGATGGCAGGGGGAGATATATTCATATAAACTGACTCAACTGCCCAGATGCCAATCTGATCACTCACCCATATTATTAGAATGCTATTTAGAGAAGAGAAATGGGAAAAAACCCTTTACGTTTGAAAATAGCGGGATCTAACAAGAGAAATGCAGGAAACTATAAAAATTAAAATGGTAGAAGATGAAATAGAGAAACTAGAGGATGAACAACAACAACAACAAGGATCATATGATCAACAAGAAGGTAGATTAAGGGCATTGCACAATTTACACCAAGCATTGATTTGGCAAAATATTTCTAAATGGGCATAGAGATCTAGGTTGAAGTGGTTACAAGATGGAGACAACAATACAAGATTTTTTCATCAAAGCACTAGGGTTCACAGGTCAAATAACAGAATAAACCAAATTAAAAAAGAATTGAACACTATAATAGATGATCCATAGAGCATTGAAGAAGTGTTCATCAACAAAAAAAAAAAAACTTCTACTCTATGGCAAGGACATATTGGTAAAGAGACAAGAGAGCTAGCACAAGCCCTTCCAGATGACTTACCAACCATTACTGAAGACCAGGGTAAGATGGTGATTACACCAGTGACGAGATATGAGGTATATCAAGCACTTATAGATATGCCAGGTGGTAAGTCTCCTAGGCCAAATGGTCTTAATATTGAATTTTTTTAAAGCTTTTGGAATACTATAGGGGACTCTTTGATAAATGCAATTATGTATTTCTTTAAGCATGCCAAACTACCTGTCTCATGGAACCAAACTCACATATGCCTTATACCTAAAAATAACATACTAGTACATGTTAAAGACTATACGACTTTGGGCAATGGTTAGCTCAGATCCAATCATGAATCCCCAAGGTTGCCCATCTTCCTATGCAATATTAATTACAAAATCATAACAAAGATAATGACCAATAGATTGAGAAGGGTTTTAGATAATATTATTGGTAAAGAACAGAATGCATTCATTAAGGGCAAAAGTACATTAGACAATGTCCTGTTAGCCCAAGAACTAGTACATTCATTAGAAGAAAATACCCTCCACCTAATAATGATGATTAGGATAGATATGGAGAAGGCTTATGTTGTAATGAATTAGAAAACCATAGTGGTTGTCATGACTAGGATGCAATTCCTTAGCAAGTGGATAGAATGGATGAAGAAATGTTTTGAAACTCCAACATTGGCTTTTGTGATTATTAATGGTAGGGTGGGTAGATGGTTCAAGCCCTTTAGAGGAATAAGACAAGGAGATCCTTTATCACCATACCTATTCATATTGGTCTCACAAATACTTACTAGTTACCAATATATTGAACATGGATGCATCAATGAATATGCTAAAAGGTGTGAGGATCAATGACTCTATGTCTATGAATCATGTCCTTTATGCTGATGACATGCTCTTATGTAGTGAAGCTTCAAGGAGAAATGCAAGAACACTGAACCTGTGTATGGAAATATACTGGGATTTGACAGGGCAAAAGGCAAATCATGCCAAATCAAAAGTCTATTTTTCCTCTTGGTTAAACTCTAGAGTTAGAAATTTCATTAATAACATTCTACAATTAAAACAGGGAGCATTTCCCTTTAAGTATCTGGGGAGGTGGGTTTCTCCTTATAAAATTCCAATGTGAACCTTCAAACCATTGGTAGATAAGATAGAAGCAAAACTGGCATCATGGAAAAATCAAAACCTCTCAATGGTTGGCAGGGTGACTATGGCTAACTTTTTGATTATGGCTATACCAATATATGCCCTTAGTACTTATGAAGTTCATGACAGCATCTTGGATAACATTACTAAAATTGCTAACCAGTTCATCTGGTCTAACAGACACAATACCAGCGGATTGCACATGATTAATTGGGGCACAGTCACAACTCCCAAACCTGAGGGTGGCTTGGGTATGAGAGATCTAAGGACAATGAAAACATCATTGATGGTCAAACATGTTTTAGACTTTCTCAATAGAAAGGATAAACTTTGGATTAAATTGGTGGAAGAGAAATATGATAGGCTAGAACCATGGAACCTGCCCACAAATAGAAAAACATCTTGGGGATACAAATCAATAATAAGAGTCACAATGCATATTAGACAACACTTAACTGTAACAAGAACTGCCTTCAATGATTCAATGTTAATAGATCCTTGGTTGTTTGAATTCCCAATTAGTTTAAAGCCAACATTTATAAATGCAAATTATGATCTAACTAAATTGGAGGTGTTCCACTTAACAAAGGAAAATGAATGGGATGATGAACTTCTACATGACATGTTCCCACAACCAATAGCATAAACAATCAAGAAGAAAAATCTAAACCAGGAGCAGGAAAAGACAAAGTTGATGAGGGGGAATGGAAGTAGAGATGCATCATTAACAACAACAATCTATGAAGACTTGAGAACAAAAAGAGAAAAAGAACCATGAAAGGGATAGAAGCAACTTTAGAAGCTCCAAGTAGCTCCAAGAGTCAAGTATTTTTTGTGGAAGCTATGCCATGGAGGGCTGCCCACAATGGATTAATTTCACAAAATTAACATTGGTCCACAGAGGAACTGTCCTTTATGCAACTTAGTTAATGAACCCATAACTCACTTGTTTTTTGAATGCAAGATGGTTGAACAAATATGGAAAAAAAATTTCAGACAAATGGACAAACATCAGGACAAGTGTGGGGGGCACTCATTTGGTGGATTGGAGATGGTTGGAAAATGGAAAAATAGGCTCATATAAACTCAATGCAGAAGAGAAAGCAACAATAGCTTATACCTTATGGCAGTTGTGGAAAGCTAGATATAGAGTGCAATTCCAACAGATACAAATGGATCCAAGATGGGTGGCCAACAATGCTCTAATACTAGCAAAAGAATTTTGCAACCAAACAGAGATAATAGAGAAGATGGGGGAGCAACAGGGATTGGAATTTGGAGATGATATATATATATATATATATATATATATGGCTCATGGAAAGAAGGGGCAACAAGTGCAGGTATATATAGGCTTTGTAGTGATCAATACTAATGGGAATTTTTGTATTGTAGGGGGAGGGATTAGAGAAGCAAACTCAACCTTTGAAGGGGAGTTGCAGGCATTGAAGCTAGGCATATTGAAGCTGAAGCAGATTCAGATCCCAAGGGTTACAATCCTCACCGACAACCATTCCATTCCCAAAGCTATGCAAGCAGAAAGAGCTAAAAGCAACTAAAGGGTAGCAGGATTAATAAATGAATGCAAGAGGTTGTTAGAAGATATCAAAATGTGGAATATAAAGAAGATTGGGAGAAAGGAAAATACATTAACAGATTGCCTAGCTAAAGAAGCAAGCAGAACTGAAGAGGAAGTTGTAAATGAGGCTAATGGACCACTTCTAGAGTGGTTGATAAAAATGATCTGTAGTCTTAGAACATGTTAAAACTAGCTTATTAGCTCTTATTACCAAATATATATATATATATATATATATATATATATATATATATATATATATATATATATATATATGATTGTTGTTAGAATAGTATTATAAATTGCAACTAATGTCATATATATTTTCAACCAAAAGTGAAAAAAGAAAGCACCATTCGCAAAAACCTTTCAAACATTTTAAGTCCAAAAGTTCTACTATTTTGGAATAATTAAGGAGTTTTGCTAAATACTAATTATTAATTAACCACATATCAAAGAAAAAAAATTCAGAGAGAGAAAAAAGATTCTCCTAGTATACAAAAAGGAGAAAGAAATTGGGCAAGGATAAAAAAACTTACCTCAAAATAACCAAGAAAGTAAGAAGAGAGTGTGAGCTAATGGCGATCAAGAAGATACTAGCGGTGAACGGATGTGGCGACGGTGATTAGAAGTGGCGGCTGTGAATTGTTAGGTGGAGATTAGGGTTGCGTTATCTGATTGTTGGGGAAAAAAGGGGACTGAAGTATTATATTAAGGGCAAACTTGTTATTTATAAATTTATTTGGGATATTTTAGGTAGAATAAAATGAACGGTGCTTTCTGAGAAGCGAAAAGACTTCACGCGATGATGTCACGAATGAATTGTGACCGTTCAGTCTTCCTTGAGATCATCAACACACCCATCCCAAGGAAGCCTGAATGGTCACGATTCATTCGTGACACCTGTTCGTGAAATCTTTTAGGAATACTATCATTCCTCAAATAAAATTTAGAACCATGAAAATCCACCAAATTGATGGTTTGAAAAAAATCCACAAAAATCATGGTTTTTAAACCATAAAAAACCATGAAAAACTATATATACTTTTGAATGGAAGTGAAAAATAAACAAGAAATTAATCATACCATATATTGTGAAATCATAGGAAACCAAGAAACAAACAAGGCCTTATTTTTGTGATATATAAATGTAGATAGATGATAATGGGCAACATTTTTCTCTATTTAAAAAAATATATATGTATTTTTAGCCACAAGGCCAAAATAATTGTCAAATGGGCCATGATGTGAGGATGTTGACTTAGATAGAAAGTAAGTTGGGTAAGTCTAGCTAAGGCCGTCTTGTTCCATAGGACCCAACCTTAGAGCAAAACGGCTTGTAAAAAACTATTTTGTTTCCTTAAACAATATTTAATTGTTACTCCGTCCTATAACCATTTTGACAAATATTTTGGCCATGAAACCAAAAATAACAATAAAATTTTACAATGAAAATGGTTAGATATAGAAAATTAATAAAATAAAATATTAAATACTTCTTTCTAAGAATCCTTTTAAAGTAATTTGGCTATATTTGGAAATATAAATATACCTTGCTAAACATAATACCTCAAATTTCATTTACTAAAATTATTTTATTGTTTGAAAAATAACATTTGGGGTGTTTGATAAGGAATAACGTTTGGAGTGTTTGAAAAATGAAGGAGGAAAAGGTACCTAGTCGGGGATATCCTTCAACACCATAATGTTGAAATTTTCTCTCTGCAAGAGATTAAACTCGATCTCCTTAGTAAATGAAATCATCTGGAGAACCATAGATACATAAAGTATGATGGTAGATTGATCCTACCAGCAAATAACGCAAGAGGAGGGTGTTGCATAGGATGGAAAAGCTTAGGGTTTAAACTTATCACCACCTACATAGGAATCTTCTCCATCACGACAGTATTGGAAGAGTACCTATCGACAAATGTCAAATGTACACTATAGTATAAGACCTCTGTGACAGAACCCTAAAAAGGGACTTCTGGCAAGAACTCACAAACATCAGGAACATGTAGCAAGGGCCTTAGATGGTAGCATGAGACTTCAATTCCACCAGAGGAAATATTGAGAGGAACAATCACACAACTAGTCAAGGGGAACAAGACCATTTTAATAACCTCATCCAATGATTGCAATTATCTGACCCATCCCTTATAGTAAGAAAATACACATGGACGAATGGATGGTCCACACCAAACTTCGCTTGACTCGACAGATTCTTTTTATCAATAGAATAGGTAATCGATTTCCCAAGAGTCTGCCAAATAGAACTCCCAGAGTAAAATCATACGACACCCCAATAACACTGAAATGTGGACCTCAAGAACCCAAGCAATACCCCTTCAGATTCGCCAAGGACTGGGCCAAGAAAGAAGGTTTTTGGGATATGATAAGAGACTGGTAGAACGATAATGGAATCCAATGCGCTGGAGCTTACAAATTGGCAAAAAAAATCTTACTCCTATCAGAGATAGACTTAAGAAATGGAACAAGGAAACAACCACCAACCAATCAAAGAGAAAGGAGGAAATACTTAATCTCATCAATGAGGCTAATATCATATCAGAAACAAGGGAGTTGACCCTAACAGAGGAGGAAGCTCTAATAGTACAAACATGGGAATACGAAAGCATAATCAAAGGTAAGGAATCACTCTGGAGACAGTGATCCAGGATTACCTGGTTAAGAGAAGGGGATTGAAATAGGAAATTCTTTCACACAATTGCCAATTACCGAAGAAACATAAACTGGGTAAATCAGATACAAGTTCAGGGGAGTACAATAACAACCTAAGAAGAGATCTCTAGAGAAACTTGAGGGCACTTCAGAGATCTGTTTGGAACCCCAAGAGAGCACATATATAAATCAAACTGGGAAATACTATTTGAACAAAGAGCACAAAGGAACCTCTCAAACCTAGAAGAATCCTTCTTTGAAGAGGAAATCCACAAGGCTATACAGGAACTCAACCCAAGTAAGGCCCCATGTTCATATGGATTCCCTTTGACTATTTACCAACAAGGTTGGCACTTCATCAAGGAAGACATAAACCAACTATTATATGAACTTCATCAAGGAAGAGCGGACCTGAAAAGACTAAACTGAGCCCACATCCTACTCATCCCTAAGATGGACTCCCTAAAAGAAATCAAAGACTATAGGCTCATAAGCCTCTTTAACTGTTCAATGAAGATCATTACAAAAGTTCTTTCAACCTGACTATAAGAGATCATCACTCCACTTGTAGATAAGAGTCAAACAAAGTTTATTAAGGGGAGATGCATACAAGATAATATAGTTGTTGCAGATGAACTCATCTATGTGGGATCGAAAATACGCGCCTGACATCGTGAAGACATCAAACGATATATCGAAGCACAAATGTCATATTTTTATTGTGTGGGTTCTTTTATTCCTAATAGAGGCAAGCCCCTATTATTAATTACCCCAGACAATGTCTTGGGAACCTCCGATTAAGGGCAAAAAATACAAGTAGAGACAATGAAAAAACAATAATTTATTTTATTACAATGTAATATGATTTGTTACATATCAGCATATGTTTATATATAGGGATATATATTTATTTGTTTATTTATGACGCCGCCCCCCGCCTCAAGATCTGTGCCCCGCCATATGGGATCCATAATCCACCGGTTGCCTTGCGCTTGAGACTTGTGACCGAGGTTCAGATCGCCAACTGAGCCGCCTTTTAAGAGTTGCATTAGCCTTTTTCTCCATCAAAATATGCACTGCCCGAGCTGCAAAAAGGGCTTGTGCTATATACGACTATTGAAGATCTTGGTATCTAGTCTTCAGCGCCGCAAATTTCATTCCCATTGGAGTTTCCAGGCAGGAATTATGAATTTTTGAAAATGAGTCTTCGGCATTGTCAACGGCAGGATCGCTGAAATTGACTATTTTATCTGTCAAAATTTACACCGACTGAGCCGCCGAACGAGTCTGTGTTGTATATGACTATTGGAGATCTACATATCTAATTTCCAACGCCACAGATTTCATCTTAGTCGGAGTTTTCTGGCCAGAGTTATGAATTTTTGAAATTGGGCGATCAACATAGCTAGCGGCAGAAATGCTGAAGTTTGCCCTTCTATTTATCAGAAATCCACACTGATCGGACCACCGAATGAGTTTGTGTTGTATATGAATGTTGGAGACCCGGATGTCTAATTTCCAACGTCGTAGAGATTATCTCAATCGGAGTTTCCAGGCCAAAGTTGTGAATTTTTGAAATTGGGTGATCAGCATGGCTGTCGGCAGAAATGCTGAAATCTACCCTTTTATTTATCAAAATTCACGCTGATCGGACCACCGAAAGGATCTGCACTGAATATGAATGTTGGAGACCCAGGTGTCTAATTTCCAACGCCATAGATTTCATCTTGATCGGAGTTTTCTGGCCGGCGTTATGAATTTTTGAAATTGGGCGATCAACATAGCTAGCGGCAGAAATGCTAAAATTTACCCTTTTATTTATCAAAATTCACGCTGATCGGACCACCGAAAGGATCTTCACTGAATATGAATGTTGGAGACCCAGGTGTCTAATTTCCAACGCCGTAGAGATCGCCTCAATCAGAGTTTCCAGGCCAGAGTTATGAATTTTTGAATATGGGCAATCAGACGAGGTTTCAGGAATTAATTTGCCGAGCTATAATGTTCATCCTTTTTCCCCATCAAAATACGCACTGATCGGTCTGCCGAACGAGTTTGCGTTGTACATAACTGTTGTGGATCTAGATATCTATTTTCCAATGCCGCAGACCTCACTTCAATCAGAGTTCTCTGGCCGATGTTGTGAATTTTTGAATATGGCCCTTTATTACAGCAGCAACAGCTTTTTTGGCAACAACACTTCAGCCAGCAGCAGCAGCAGTAATTTGCAGCCGTTTAATAGCAGCTCGGCAATGCTTCACCTAGCAAATTATGCAGCCCCGCTATTTAGTATTTCGTCGACTTCATCTTTTCATTGATTTCGATGGTAAAAGTTATCACTCTTCTCCTTTCCTCTCCACGATCTCTTCTTGTTTCACTTCTTTTGATCTCATAGCACCATTTTCTTCTTTCGTATTTTGTTTCTGCAATCTTTCCTGTAGTTTATTTTGCAGCAGCCAGTAGCTTAAAACTTTCATTTCTTTTGCAACAATTTCTTCGTGACAACGGCTCATATGTATTTAAAAATTTTTGCCATAATTTCCCCTGTATCTGGGGCTCCCATTTGCTATACAAGCATTCACATATCTCAAAAAATTCAAACATACACATCAAAATAAATCCCATTTGGCGATAATTTCAGCAGCACAATTGATAGCAACTTTGATGACGAGCATCGGGGTTGATGACGAACAAGGGTCATTGATTCGTTCTTTGTTGATGTAGATGAGTTGATGTAGAATTGTGTTGCTGACGCCGATTTCTGTTGATGATTGTTGATGACGATCTTCAAAACTGTTGGTGGCAATCTTCAAGATCATTGGCGGCGATCTTCATGATTTTTGGTGACGGTCTTCAAGTTTGTTGATGACGACCTTCAATGTTTTGTTAGCGACGATCTTCAAGAATGCCGATGATGACGACCTTCAATGTTTGTTGGTGATGAGGAATCAGCTGCTAATTGTCGATTGTTGATGACGATTTGATGATGAACTGTGCGCCGATTTGTTGACGACGAACAGCAATCATTTGATGACGAACAGATGGGGCTGCTGATTGTTGATGACGATCTGCAGGAATTTGATAATCTTGGCTACTTGGGATCGTATCTTTGGTTTGTTGATGATGAACAGATGGAACTGAGTGCTGATTTGTTGATGACGAACATCGATTGTCCCTGAGGTACTGATGACGAATCGGTGATCACGAGCAATTTGTTGTCGGGGTGTTGATCTTGATGGTACTATTGCGAGACGAAGTTCTTCTTAGGAATCTTGATAGCGAATCGGTGATCTGAGGCAATTTGTTGTCGGGTGTTGATGCCGATGGTACTATTGCAGACGAGTTCTTCTTAGGAATCTTGATAATGAATCGGTGATCTGCAGACGAATTTGCCGTGGTATTGATGCGCACGAACCAAGCGATGCCGATTCATTAGCGATGAGCGGTACATTGATGCCGTCTTTATTGTTGGCAACGAGCGGGGGTTGTTGTGGCTGACCTTTATTGGTGGCAACGAGCGGTACATTGTCGGCGATCTCCGTTGTTGATGACGAGCAATTTTGTCGGCGATCTCCGTTATTGATGACAAAGCGGTTGTCGGACTTCCACGCGGCCGTAGGTAAGTCTTGGCGCTGGTCTTGGATCACGGGCATAGGGCTTCAACGGAGAGGCGGCGGCGAGGGAAGAATAGGCTGCGGTAGCGTCTGGTAGCGGGGCTGGCCGGGGCTGCGGGCGGCGACAGTCTGGCGGGGCCCAGTGTGGCGGTGGCGAGTCTGAAGGAGAGCAACAGAGGCTGGCTGGCGTGGTGGCGAGGCCCGGAGCGTAGCGTCTGTGGCGGAGCGATGTGGCCGGAAGCGTCTGGCAGTGGCCGAAGGCGGCGCCTTGAGAGCTGCCTTGCAGCGGCTTTGTCTTGTGATCTCTGTCTTGTGGTACTTTCATGAGAACTGCTTGGCTGAGCTTCTGCGGCAAAGCTTGGGGCGGAGCTTGGCTGCGGCAAGGGGCTTCAGATCTGGGCTGCAAGGGACCTGGAGGCTTCAGCGGCTGGAGTGGGGGCGGATTTGTCTTGGCGGTACTTCCGTGAGGCTCATGGTGGCTTGGCTGAACTGCTTGAGGCTGAGTGGCGGTGGCTTCAGGGAGGCTTTGGTAGGTCTTGACTGCAGGCCTGCGGGCTGAAGGGGGAAGATAACCCTTTTTTCTTTTTTTTTCTGTTTCTTTTTTTTTTTGTTCTCCCCCTTTTTTTTTAATTGCTCCCTTCCTTTTAAAAGATTTTTTTGCCTTCTTTGTTTCTATCTTCAACAGGAAAATCAAATCCCATCCCCCTAACCCCTTCATAGATTAGATCAAATAGGGGATAGGAACAAATCTCCAATTTAATATTCAATATATATATTTTATATTTGCCTCGGGATTTGAACCCTTCACTTTTCCTAGGATTTGCCTCGGAATTAGCGTCCTCATGATGCCTTGAGATTTGCATTTTTTTTTAAATTATTTTATTTATTTATTATTATTATTATTTTTTTTTAGGCACAAACAATCTACTGCATGAGGGGTAGCAAAAGGAATGAAGCGCTTATGAAAGTGGATTTCAAAAAAGCGTTCGACACGATGGACTGGGAGTTCCAACTAGATAATTTGAAAGCACGGGGCTTTGGGGAAAAATGGATCCGTTGGAAAGGACCATCCTATAATCATCCAAAGCAAACTACCTCTTAAATTGATCCCCAACTAGATATGTGAGACATAAGAGGAGGCTGCAGTAAGGCGACCATCCATACACACGATTGGGCATACACCAGAAATACTTGGGAATATAATGAATTGTAAGATTGGAATCCTGCCCATTGAATATTTTGGTATGCCCATATTAGGGGCTAAACCCAGGAAAGAAGACTAGAGGAAGCTCATCGATAGGATACGAGGGAGAATCACAAGCTGGTAGGGACGGCTCCTATCAATGGGAGGAAAGGTAACTGTAACGCCCCGACCCGATCCCGGGACCTCGGGCACGTGTGCAAACCGGCCGTAACCGTGTAGAGTCGGGCCCCACACGGATACAAGGCCTAAGTGAGTAAGCAGATAATGCAAATAAAATAACTTAATTTATTCAAAATAAGCAGAGTTCAGCGGAAATAATAATAACAAGGGTTCATATACCCTACAAAAACAAGACCCTAAAAGGGACCTACAAAAAAAAAATCTCACTCAGAACAAGAAAATAAAGCGAGTCCTCGGACCTCAAAGTGATCCACCCTTCCACGATGGAAGCTCCTGCGAACTAGAGTCCTACGCCTCAGGATCTGTAAACAGGAAGGAAAACAAGTGCATGAGCTTTCGAATGGAAAGCCCAGTAAGTACCCCTGCGGGGTTCAAGAAAATATGATATCAATAACAACATGAATATCAAAGTCAAGCTCGGGGCACGCCCCTCAAAACAAAACCCTAGGAGTCTATCACAATAACAAACAAGATATCGACTCCTAGCTATGAGTTCCAAAGGAGGCTCCACAAACGTCTCCCCCGGTCAGTACCATCAGCGAACCTGCTGAGAAAACGACCATCCGGTCGCTACGGCCCTCGGGTCGTATGTCGGTAGCGCCACCTCTCTACGTGTCGACACCGCGATTGGTGATCGACCCCGGCTTGGCGGGGACAGCGAGAACACTCTCCCTCTGGCCAGGAGTGCCGGAACGTTAGGGTGTCCCGTCCCCAACGCTCTCGCAAAATCCGGAGCTCACCTGCTCCACTGAAGCCGAGATGAAGAACAGAACAAGTAGGGATACCAACATCCCGAAACAATCAAACATGCTATATATAGATTTCAACAAATCATGGAAGCATGTATGAATAACAAAGCAATATGTCACAATAAAGACATGTCAATAAGATCTCCGAAGAGAGGAACAAGGCATGCTCAAACATGCAATCAAAAGCCAAGAAACCAATCAATAAATGACTGGGGGTACAAGGCAGAAGTACTTACCTAAAGTCACAGAGTCTCGTGCTCCACGGGACTTCCCGACGCATCCATGTCAATATCTGATGAAGATAATACTATCCTCAATAAGTATACATATCTATGAGTATGGCATCTATAATGCATGCTCTAACAAGCCCTAGTTTTATTCGTGGGCCTTCCCTTGTGATCCTTTGTCATTTCTACCTTAAATGACTAAGCTTATCTATTTCCATAAATAGCATATAGTAGCCTGGTGGTTAAGGCCCACCAAGCCCATGAGAGGGGTCTCTAGTTCAAATCCCCTCTCCTATACTCTTTTATTTCTTTTTACTATTCATTTCTTGACCAAGCCCAATTCTAGCTAAGCCCAACTTTATTTATTAAGAGTTAACCAATCCCAAACTTGATTAACCCAACCATATTATAAGTGACCAAACCTAGCCAATATCAGTTTAATTGAACTCCAGTGATTAGTCACTATATCCTTTAAGTAGTTAGCTGCTCAACTAGTTTTGATTAACCTCAACCTCTTAATCAATTCTTTAATTAGCTTTTAATTTATTTAACTAATCCAGCCCAAATCTTGCCAACCGGTTAAGCCAACCCAACCGATCCATTAACCAACCACTCGATTAATTATTTAATTAATTAATCACTTGTTTATCTTCTAAATTAATCAACAATTAATTTAGATCCTCCATTTGTCTAAACCGTTTCTACTTGATCAATCGAATTATAGGTTAACTAGACCAATAATTAGATCAATAGTCCATCAGATTAGTTAAGTTGATTAACCCGAATCAATTAACTGATCTTATTCATTTAATTAAAACCGGCTCCAATTAATCCCCAACTAATTAATTACACCATGGTCATAATTAAACTTTAATGAATTAATCTCAATTAATTAATTAATTAACTTAATTAATTCAAATTAGAATTTAAAGAAAATCCATTAGTTTTAAATCATATGTTATTAATTAACTTAATTAATAACATATATTAATTCATTTAATTTAAATCAAAACTTATCCATTAGTTTTAAAGAAAATCCAAATTTATTAATTAGATTTTATCCTTTAATTTAATTAATTAATAATTAAATCACTTTGTTTTCTCTCTTTCCTTACCCGCCTCCCTCTCTTTCTCTCTCACTCTCTTTCCTCCTCCGACTGAAGGCTGTCGGACAGAGCAGCGCTCCGGCCGAAATTCCACTTCTTCTCCGACGGTAGCCTCCACAATCAAAGTCGAATTCCTTCTCCTTTTCCCCGACCTAAACTATTGCATGCATGGCGATTATCGGAAAGAAAACAGAGGCGAGCGAGGGACTTACAGATGGCTTCCGGCGGTGATAACGCGACCAAGCGAAGCAGTGGCCGTGAAAGGTTCCTTGCGACCTCTCTCGTCCCTCCCTCCCTCTGCTCCCGGTCCTTGAGGCTCGGTGTATCGCTCCCCTCCTCGAGGCGCTTCACTTTGGGATCACTTTGGCCGCGGTGGGTGGCGTGATGCACTGAAAGGCTCTCATGGCCTGTTCTTATAGAAATTTGGGAATGGATCGCGATCTCCTGATTGCAATCCTTCATGCAAATCAGCCCCCAACCTTCCATAACAGGTGATTTTCCATAATCGGTGGCGCGCGTTGAAGCTGGAGAAGAAACCACGATTATGCGCCTCGGGATTAAACTTCAGATCAGATGGACGGTCTTGATTGCATAGAGATTGTTCACTCTCATGCATGCCTCTCTTGGCCTTTTTGTTAAGTACCCCTTGTATTTTTTTTGCAAATTTCATTTAGGTCCCCCAAACCATATAATTCATTACATGAAGGTCCTTGGTCATGAGAGGGGCACTATTTCAACAAAGTCCCCATACTTTTCTATATTACCAAAAAGTCCATGGCAGCTCTAATAATTTAAATTTGCAATTTAAATTATTATTATTATTTATTTATTTTTTTCTCCTTTCTTAATTAAACCTAATCATACCAACATAGGATTTTCCTTCATTAATAAAATTAACCTTGATTTAAATTAATTTACCCCATTTCCATTCTTAGTCCAACCATGATCAATTTAAAAGGGTTCCCATATTTAAATAAATTGATAACTTCCAAATTTATTTAAATCAATCCCTATTTAATTTAAATAAATTATTGGATAATTTATTTATTCTCTTCAATCTCTCTCATGCCCATTTTACTAAAATGCCTTTGGGGATTTATACCAATCCCCAAATTGCCCTTTTGCAAAATAATTTAAATAGAGGAATTTTTTTAAAAAAAATCCCTTTTTATTCAATAAAAATCATGGATTTTACAGTAACCCTGCTCAACTCCGTGTTTAGCACAGTCCCAAACTACTGGATGTCTAGATAAAAGCTCCAAGCATGGGTAGTAAAGCGCATTGATGGAATTCGCTGAGATTTTATATAGAGAAGGGCGGATCAAAACCCCAAAGCCTATTGTCTGGTAAGCTGGAATATAATATATCGACCCAAATATCAAGGAGTATGGGGTATTATAAATATCAAGACCTTCAATGAAGCCCTCCTAAGAAAATGGTGGTGGAGAATCCTTAGAGGAAAGTTCAGCCTATGCAAGAAAGTACTTGTAGCGACATATTTCAGAGACAACACTATAAATCCCTTTTGTGAGCTCCCAAGGAAGAGATCACTCTTGTAACGAGACATATCAGAGCAAAGAGATAGCACCCTAAAAAGAATATTGGTGAAGATAGGCAAGAGATCGCACATAAATTGCTAGTGGGAGAACTTGATAGATATCTAAGCACCAATCAGTGCACTTCCGGACCTACAACATATGATCTAGAATGGATACCTGACCATAGCAGAGACACACCGATAGCTACAAGAAGAAATAACGCTCCTCAAACCATGACTACTCACCCCAGAAGGAACACAACAACTAAACACCCTCCAATACCATATCATGCTTAGGGATGAGCAACAAAGTGACACCCACCTATGGAAAATACACTGTAAATGGAATATTCACAATCAAATCACTATACTCCTTCAAGGTAGATGGAGACCTAAGATGCCCACTAGGCGCTATGTTATGGAAAATACTATATCCTCCAAAGGTTAAATACTTTGCCTAGCTACCCTGGATGACAAAATCCTAACCCTACAAAACCTAGACAAAAAAATTCGAAGTGTAAAAGAACTAAGTGCTATTTATGCAAAGCTAAGGATGAAACAACAACACATCTACTACTACAATGTTTGTACATTGCCAATAGCTGGAAACACTTATGTCTCATGTTTGGCCTATGGGCATACCTAGACAAATTGAAAACATTTGGGGCAAAGCATCCTTTCCTAATCAAGTGGAAAGAGATGGTAGGTCAAGGTGGAACCTTATGGTAATAGTGTCACTTGGAACATATAGATGGAAATAAACATGAGATACTTCCATAATAAACACCTTATTTTAAAGAAACTATTCCGTGCTATTAATTTTCTCATACTTTTCTGGTTTGATGCAACTCACGCCACTAAACGACCGAAACTGCTGATGGCGGAATCAATTGGCAAACGAAGTTTGGAGTTCACAAATGAGGAAGTCCATCCACAATGCCCACCGAACACAAACTTCGAGAATGACGAGACCTCGATTTAAGAACATCCATCCGGAGCGGTTGGCCAACAAAGGCGAACTAAACAAACCGCTCCACAAAATTAAGACTCTCTTAAAAAAGCCTAGTGAGATTCATGTAATATCAGAATGACATATGCCCATGTAACTGTTCTTCCAGGCTTTATTAATTAGCGTGGTTTATCCATTTTATCAGAAAAAAGAATAAGAGAAAAAATTGAATTACCCCTTAATTTATAGGTGGACATTTTTATCACTTATTTGGTTAATATTCATATCTTTATCATGATATTAAAAAAAACTCCAATCCCTTATTATTTTAATTTTTTATATTTATATTTATAAAAATAATGAATTATAAAGTTAATACATTATCTCAGCTAATTTAAATCATCAAATACTAAAAAATAAAAGATAAAAAATATTTATTAGAATTTTCAAATGTTTGGGTAATAATCTTGGTAGGTTACCAAACTTTTCCCATTTTTCACTTTGGTAACCGAATTTTAGTTTGTTTTATTTAATTTGGGTATCAGAAATCGGTTTTGTTTCACTGGGAGGGTACCCATGGGATTGAGGCCAACTTAATCTCATATCAGCTTAAAAACACACACCTTCAATCTCTTCTCAAAATCCTTAATTTCCTTCTTTCTTCTGTACTTAAGCGTGTCTCCATCTTCTCTATCCTCTCCATCCTCAGACGTGTTGCCATTCAGTGGACAGGCGCCGGAGAGGATCAAGGACCGGATGGTGAAGATTAGGGTTCTCTCTGTGTTGGCGGTAGAGGCAACGAAAGGTGAAGACCTGGTGGCACAACTGATGAGGTGTTGGTCAACAATATGGTTGGGATATTCTTTTCAAGGCTAATTTGGTATTCCAAAATGGTACGGGAATGAAGTTCTAAGTTGGGATAGTCTTTTCATTTGAGCTCTAAGTTGACAAATGGTAGAGATAAAGTAGTTGGATGAAGACTGAGAACAAGGAATTTGAACTCTTTGTTGCTCTCAATTAGAGAAAAACAAGGGATGAATCATGAATTTCTTAAACAATCAGAGCCCCATTTTTATCTTTGATCTTGAAATAATAAAAAAAAAAAAATGTAAAACATATTTTTATAAACAATCAGAAACCCCATCTGTAATAACAGAGAAAACTTCAAAAATTTATGTGTTTATTGAATGAATTTGTAGGTGAGGAACTAAATTTTAAGATAAACCATCAGAAGAAAGAGGATAGAGAAGATGGAGACATGCTCGGGTGAAGAAGAAAGAAGGAAAGGGTTTTGAGAAGAAACGAAGGTGTGTGTCTTTTAAGGTAGCGTAGGCTGCGGCGTGTAAATTCCGTGACCAATCCCATGGGTACCCTCCCGGTGAAACAAATCCGATTTCTGGTACCCAAAATGAATCAAATTAAAATTCGGTAACCAAAGTGAAAAATATGAAAAGTTTGGTAACCTACAAAGATTATTACCCTCAAAGGTTTAGAGATATATAAATATATAATCAAAGGTATAATTTACGTTTCATTTTTGACATCTTATAATTATTTTTTATAGTAATTGGTTTGCATAATTATATATTATCAACAATTTGGATTTTATGAATTGGAATAAATATGGCAAAAGGTGTCACTTATGTTAATTCATTTCAGTGCTTAATCCTCATAAAGAGGAATGAGGACCCTTAATAAAAAAAACAGGAGAATTTGGATATAATAGATTTAGGTAGTGTTTGACAATATAACAAAACAACCAATGTTACAATAGATTTCTCAAAATTTGTTATATTAAAAAATATATGAATTTAATCTATTTGACTTTAAATAGTAAATATTTGTTACAGTATGTAGAATTATCCAATACATTATATAATTTTGATTTAAATAAATTTATTAAATTAAAAATTAAAATTTATCTTGGAAGGGTTTTCACTATAGTAAAATTTTAATGACAAATAAAATATCAAAATATAAATTATATAATAAAAGCAGTTATTTTATTTTGTTCTCCATTATTCCTGACCTACCAACATTATATCCCCGAAAATGTTGGCTTCGTAGAAAATCTGGTTAATCAACTTCATGCTAACTAAGTTTATCATTGTTTTTTTTATATGATATTATATATTATTTTAAAAACCTTAAAAATTTTTGAGAATGAATCAAAGAAGTTATCCTAATAACTAAATTTCATTTCTATATAAAGTTAAAATGTGGATTTCATGTTACTTAGGCCAAAACAAAATAAGATTGCTAAATATTTGTTAAGTTTTTTTAAAATTAGCATATGACATAATATACAAATAACAATGATAAAAATAGTTGTAAAGATTTTATTTTTTTTAATGAATATGATTAAACAGATTTTCTATGAAGCCAACATTTGAAATCCTAATTATTTAATATCATTTTTTAAAATAAAAATAAACCCATCCATTTAATGATAAAAAAAACATGGTAATGAGTTATTAATAGCCTTGTTTTCAAGAAACTTATTCAAGCTATTGACTTCCTCGTACTCTCTTGGATAGATGCAATCCACAACTCCAAAAGATCAAAACTAATACCCATTGAATTAGCTGCAAAGTGAAGTATGGAATTTTAAAAGAAGCTGAAGAGGAGCAACATCACTCACCGGATGCAGACTTCGAGGATGAAGATGCATGACGTGACATGAACATTAAAGAATGGAAGACTAACGAAGGCAACCCAGTAGGATCCTAGGTAGGGAATATGCCAACAAAGGGAATGTCCTGGAAATATGACGAATATTTGATGTATTACTGTACTACTGAACAAACTATTATGCTTGTATAATCCTTTACGTGTTGTGCTATTAATGAAAATGGTTTATTCATATCTTTCAAATATATATAGATATATGTTTTATCTAAATATAACAGGCTTGTCATTTCTTAATGAATGAATCATTAATAATGATCAAGGTCACTATTAACAAGACAAGCACAACATTGCTAGCATGTGCTAAATGATTAGACTACTTAACAAGGTAGATTGAAACGTTCAAACAGGACTACCTTCTCCATGATTTTTGTAATTAGCGAATTGATTAGTAGTACCCTTAAAAGTAATTGATAATACATATTTATATATTTGACACTTGGAATTTGAGAAGGATTTTTTCTTCATTTGTTATATATCTCCTTGCAAATAGCTAAATTACAAAAAACACCCCTTTAAATTTGGAATTTCATATACAAAATGGTGCTAGCACGGCCCAATTCTGTAGCAATGTGATGGGCAGTAGAACAAAGTTTGTAGGGCCCAAATTATATATATATATATATATATATATATATATATATGTGCAGCCGGCCCACCCATCAAGCCACCTCCCATTTTGGCTTCTGGAGCATGTTTGAAGGATTTCCAACCATACAGATGGAAAGATCATAAGCCTGTCAATTTTCATACAATTTGATGACCATTTGGTCCTCCCACTTAACAGTTCTTATTTTAGAAAAATTTTAACGGTTCATAATTTCAACCATTAAGTGGGAGGACCAACCGATCACCAAATTGTATGAAAATTGACAAACTAGCTTATTTTTCGATGATCTTCCCATCCGTATGGTTGGAAATCCTTCAAACATGCTCTAAGGGGTTAAAATGGGCAATGACCAATCTAGAGTGATCCTACCACAAGACTCAGAAGGCCCATATATATATATATATATATATATATATATATATATATATTAATCATGATAAGATAAGGTTGGCCGAAAATACTATTTATTTTTTGTCAACTCCCATTTGGCCACCTGAAGCATGTTTGAAAGATTTCCAATCGTATGGATGTAAAGAACATCGAAAAATAAGCTAGCATGTCAATTTCATGCAATTTGGAAACTTGTAGGGACTTCATCTTAACTGGTGAAAATTTATAGAAATCTTACCGGTTCAAAATTTCACCCGTTAAGATGAAGACGCTACAAGTTCCCAAATTGTATGAAAATTGACATGCTAGCTTATTTTTCGATGTTCTTTCCATCCATATACTGATTTCCTCAAAACATCAGCAAGTAAGTGGGCCAAAAAGAGGCGACCGCACTTGCACAATGCTAAGGCCGACCGCACCATATCATGACCCATATATATATATAGGATGGTGATAAGGTGAGGCCCGCTGCATGTGCAGCCGGCCCACCTTATCACTCACCCTGTATGATATTTGATGGTATGGGCCATACCATCATTTGTATATATATATATATATATATATATATATATATATATATATAGAGAGAGAGAGAGAGAGAGAGAGAGAGAGAGAGAGAGTAATGATACATTCTTCGACTGAGTTTCCCGACTCAGTTTCCTGACTGACGTGGATGTTCACGTGGCATCCATGTCAGCACACTTTCTCTCTCCCTTCTCAGCCAAACTGAACATAAAAAAAAAAAAAAAAAAAAATTCAAAATCCCTAATTTCTTCTCATCCCGCCTCCCCCTTCGCTCGTCCTCCTCGCCAGCCGCCGCCCCCTTCGCTCGTCCTCCTCGGCCGACAGCTTCTCTCGTCCTCCTCGCCCGCCACCACCGTCCCCAAGCCCATCTCCTACTCATCGACCTATTCTCTGAATTAAATTCCTTTCTTTCAGAGCTTTCAGAGCTTTCTTTTCGTCTGGAGCTCGCCAATGGAGTTGCTTCTCTTTGGAAAACCAGCAAAGGCGAGCTAGGCGAGGTAGGGAGGAGTTAAATGCTCCAAAAATTTCATCTTTTTTTATGGTTTTTTTTGGGTTTGGTGTTTGTTGGTGGTCATTAATGGTGGTTGTGATAGGTTGGTGAGGTTTGAGATCGGGAAAGTTCGCTCAACTGTGTGAGAAGTGCAGGTATGTTCTCCCTTTGGTTTTCTTGTTTGTGATTTGTTTGTAAAGTTTGTAGCTTGATTGATGATCTTGTGATGATTAGATTGTTTCAAGATTGTATTTCAGGATCGTTTTATCTTGCTCTGGTTCTCTGTGCTTTTGATGGATTTGAAGGTGCAACGACATCTCTTACTAATGAGCTCATGCCTTCTTCAAAAAGGGTGACTTTGGTTAGACACGGCCTAAGCTCTTGGAATGAACAAAGTAGAGTTCAGGTTTGTTCTTCCATTTGTTGCAAACACAATCACATTGTACTACTTTTCTTACATGAACATCAGCATGTAAAGAGCTGAAGTTTGCTTTGCAAGTTATCCTGCTAACAAAAAACCAAATTAGGATTTTTTTTCCCTTATGAATTTATCTTTAATTACTCTCTATAGACTCAAGGTTTTGCTCGTAATGTTATTCCTGTACAATTTTGTGTATCTTTTTTTTTTTTTTTTTTTTTTTTGTTTTTGTTTTGTTTTGTTCTTATAGGCAAGGAAAAGGTCCTTGCAGTTAATGTTGTCATCCAAATCTGTTAAATATTGCCATCGCTCTAAGAGATGGTGATAACATGGGTTATTCATATTTGTAATTTCAATCTGTAAGTAAACCCATTAAGCATGGTCTACTTTGTTAAATCTGTAATATTTTTCATTTCAGTGTTTCATTCCCTCTAATTTTACCTGTTGAGATTAATCTGAAGACTATACTAGTAACAAGCTTTTGGAAATTTGCAGGAACAATATGCATCAGAGGATTTGACAAAGAAACAAGAAGAGCATAACTTCTCTATAAGAGGTTACATGTTCATGCAAGTCAACCAGCAAAGAAAAAGGTGACACTAGAGGGAGGGGGCTGAAAAGTTTCAAAAGCTATATACAATATACATTTGATGCAAAGAGATAACAGTTATTCTGTATATGTAGAAGGACAACTTAATTTTTGAATTTTTCCTGTCGAGCAATGTTAATTTTCTGTACCTTATATAGACTCATAAAAAACATCCTGGAGTAGCAATATGCTTTTCACTATTCTCATTGTAAAATGCTCATTTGCAAATCAACACTGTTTTAGATTACATGACAGTTCAGTTCACTCTCACTGTAACATATCATGCAGGCATCACCGAAGCCCTAGTGGCCGAACGGTAAACCGGTCGCGCTCCTCGACACCCACCCGGGTTCGAGGATCTTACCGAGACGCAGCGGACTGTGGCGATCCCTGCGGCGCACACGCTGAGAATCTCGTGATGTTGCGACACGGATTCGATCCCGGGTCTCGCGGCGCCCGTGGGTAATCTTAGCTAGGTGGGGCTGACCACCTGGCTCTTATGTCCAAAAACATATCATGCAGGCATCTCTGAGAAAGAAAGAAAGAAATACACCCCCGCAACCTGATTATTCACATAGTTGAGAATACAAACTCAGGCATTTATCCTTCTCCTAAAACAAAGAAAAAGAAAATCAAAGAACAAGAGGACATTTCAGGGATTCAACATCCAAACAAACAAAGAATACAAACTCAGATTCAATAATAAATCTGCTGTTGCATATAAAATCTGCAGACTCTTTATCAGGGAAAAAAAATCTGCAGACTCAACATATGATATTTCAGGCATTCAACGTCCAACAATCACAATGTCTGAAGACTCAATTGCTTCAATTTGCTGCTGCATATAAAATCTGCAGTGAAAAACAAAACTAAAATTTGCAACTTCTAACACAGATAATATAAAATCTGTTGCATATAAAATCTGCAGTTCTGCAGTGAAAATGATTACTAGAATCAAAATCTGCAGTTCTGCAGTGAAAAAAATCTGCATATAAAACATTGAGATTTGCTGTTGAGCATTCAAAATGCAGATCCAAAATCACAAGAATTCAAATTTCTCACAAGATCCAAAATCACAAGAATTCAAATTGCTCACAAGATCCAAAATCACAAGAAATCAAATTTCTCACAAGATTAGAGTTTACTCAAGAACTTGAAGCATTGACAATTTTTTAACAAGGATTGAAATTTTCCAATCGCTACAACTTCAAAAATAAAACAGAGTTCTGGCCAACTGAACACAACAAATGACACTTAAATACACACTACTTCAACTGTTGCCGCATAGAACCCCTAAATCTGCAGTGAAAAAATAAGGCAAGCAATCAGAATCGACACAAGCAAAAATTATTGAATAAGAAAACTATGAAGAAGTATCAGTTACCTATGAAGTATCAGTAACAATATTTTGTAAAGTGGAGCTATCAACATGCATATATTGCATATGTGGAAGCGAATTCGAATTCACTTAAAAGGAAAAAACTATATTATAATCTTATAAAAATATGTTATGTAATACCGTAAAAAATATAAAAACTAATAATGCAACGTTACCACACTGTCTTGAGTACAAAATTCTACATGAGATTCATTTTGAGTTTGCACATTCCCCTTTGCTTGAGTTTTCTGAAATAAATCACATTAGTTTTAGACCAATAAAAAATAATTTTACAATTGAAAAGGATTACTATAAAATACAAATACCTTTTTTTTTACTTCTAATTATTATTTGTTCAACTGTTGACTTCTTTCTTTTGGATGGTGGACGGCCCTTACTCCGCACCTTTAAAGGTGTTAAGAACTTCGTGGTTAGAGAAGTTGTTTGGTGTTGCTCATGATCTTCTTCCAATAACACCATTGGTGATATAGCTTGACTAGAATGACTCTCCCAAAAATTTGAATTATTCATGAGCTTCTCTTTTATCCCATCCACACATTTCATCACAAAATTATATTTTTCGATAGATTCTACTCCAATTTCAACAACTTCAGAAAAATGAGAACATAATTTGTTGTATTGCACTTTTTGCTCACTAGTTTGTTTGTCTTCATAATAATTCATCATGTAAGTATGTCTGCGCTTAACATCCTTTCTCCATCGAGGTAAAATATATTGAGATGGAATCTCTTTCACATTTCTCTCAATGAGAACTTTGCATATGTGTCTGCAAATAATTCCTCTGAACTCAAACAAACAGCAGGAGCATTTGATATCAAATTCAGCTTCATTATAACAAACATTAAACACCACTTGCCTTCTGAATTTGCCTTCTTTTCCTCTGAAAATGTCTGACACCTCAAATGTATATATTGGCCCATCTGACTTGATAAGTACAAGATTGCAATATAACATTCCCCTCAACTCATCTTGAAACAACTTAAAAATTTCATTCGTGAAGGCTTCTTGTAGTTGCTTCTCAAAATAACAATCAGTTAGCAATGGAAAGTTTGAGTTAAAAGATGCAAAATCAGCTTTGTTCTCCTTTTCAATTTTGCTTTTCAATCATACTGCTCCACAAATTGTTTTAGGGATGTTGTTGGGCCAACATAACCATAAAAAAAAACATTCATACTTTCACTTCTTTGAGTGGTAGACATTCCAGCCCAAAAAACGCCTTTAACATATATAGGTGCCCAACGTTGACGATGTGTATACAAAAAATTAAGCCATTCATTTTTTTCAATGTTATACTCATTTATCATCTTCAACCAAAAGTCTTCAAATTCTTGTATATCCATTGCCTCATAAACAATACTCTTCAAAATCTTCTTTATTGCTTTATACTGAGTGAATCCTCCAAGCTTCTCAGGAACCTTCTTCATAATATGCCAAAGACAAAGGCAATGATGGGAATTTGGAAAAACTGTCTTAATTGCACCTTGAATAGCCATACATTGGTCTGTAATTATCGCCTTTGGAGCCTTACCCGACATGCACTCCAACCAAGTTTTAAACAACCAAATATAGGTTTTGGTGTCTTCCTTTAACAATAAACCACATCCAAATAATATACATTGCCTATGATGATTTACACCAACAAAGGGAGCAAAGGGCATATCATACTTATTCGTTAAATATGTTTTATCGAAGGATATAACATCACTAAAAGCTTCATAAGCTGCTATACACCTTGCATCTGCCCAAAAAACATTTCTTAAACTGCCTTCCTCATCCATATCAATCAAATGAAAAAATTGTGAATTTCTCCGTTGCATGCGAGAGAAATAATTCCCAAGTGCTTCAGCATCTCCAACTCCAAGCCTGATCTGCCTTGCTTGCGCAATATAGTTCCGACAATCTCTTTCAGTATATGTTAAATTTTCATATCCACCACTTTGCACAGCCAAAGAGTGAAAATTCTTACTTAAACTTATACATGCTTGATCATTTAGTTCAAGCCTTCTCTTCACATGTGCATCCATTCTTTTATTGCACTTTTGAAAACGAGATTTTTGTGGACTTAGTACATGATTGTGCTCCAAATTGACACGAGATATAGTAAACTTCCCATTACTACCAACAACAATATTAATTTTTGCTTGATAATTTGTTTTGGTGGAAGGCCTTGGGTTGAAAGAATTTTTTGATGTAGATATCCTTTTGCCGCCTCTTACACATGCAAGTGTATAATATTTTACTTTTCCATCATCTCCTGATTTTGTAGTTTTTCTCGTAATGCCAAAACCTTTTTGCCGAGCATACTCAAGATAAAGATTGTAAACTTCTTCTTCTGTATTAAGAATCATTCCTGCCTTTGGAATAACTGTTTCACATGTTGAATCTTCCAAGTGTACTAAATTGTCCTTCTCTTTAATCAATATTTCTAAGCTAGAAGACTCTTCTGCTTCTGTCCTATTTTTGCTATGTTTAGAAGACCCAAGATCCAATTCTGCCATATTTAATCAAACACAACTTTGGGTTCTGTATGCAAGAAGAAACCATTGTGACAACAACAGAAGGAAGCATATAAAATGACAACAACAATATTTATAATTTTCATACATGGCCTTGCAGACACTGCATAGTTCCATTGAGAAACATGATATGTGAGGTAGTTAAAATCTGAAGAAGACAAATAGAACAGTACCAAGAAAACAGCGCAAATACTGGGATGCAATTAGTGTAAATAGATTCATATATCAGACTAAAAGGCAAGCTATGCACTAAAAGCATTAAGAGCAACCAAAGGGGGAAAGTCCTCCACTGAAGAAAAAAACTACCGATCACTGTGAAACATATTGAAACACTGATCATAACATCACATTGAACCAAAGCATGCAAACAATGAGCATCTTCACATGTTCAACCCACAAGATCTAACACAACAATCAAAAGCACAGAGAACCAGAGCAAGATAAAACCATCCCGAAATACAATCTTGAAACAATCTAATCATCACAAGATCATCAATCAAGCTACAAACTTTACAAACAAATCACAAACAAGAAAACCAAAGGGAGAACATACCCGCACTTCTCACACAGTTGAGCGAACTTTCCCGATCGCAAACCTCACCAACCTATCACAACCACCATTAATGACCACCAACAAACACCAAACCCAAAAAAAACCATAAAAAAAGATGAAATTTTTGGAGCATTTAACTCCTCCCCACCTCGCCTAGCTCGCCTTTGCTGGTTTTCCAAAGAGAAGCAACTCCATTGGCGAGCTCCAGACGAAAAGAAAGCTCTGAAAGCTCTGAAAGCTCTGAAAGAAAGGAATTTAATTCAGAGAATCGGTCGATGAGTAGGAGATGGGCTTGGGGACGGTGGTGGCGGGCTAGGAGGACAAGAGAAGCGGCCGGCCGAGGAGGACGAGCGAAGGGGGCGGCGGGTGGCGAGGAGGACGAGCGAAGGGGGAGGCGGGATGAGAAGAAATTAGGGATTTTGAATTTTTTTTTTTTTTATGTTAATGGTAGCGGAGAGAGAAAGTGTCCGACGCGTGACGCCACGCGGACATCCACGTCGGTCGAAAGCTAGTCGGAAACTTCGATTGAAGCATGTATCATTACTCTCTCTCTCTCTCTCTCTCTCTCTCTCTCTCTATATATATATATATATATATATATATATATATATATGCAGCCGGCCTACCCATCAAGACCCTATACTTATATATATATATATATATATACACAAATGATGGTATGGCCCATACCATCAAATATCATACAGGGTGAGTGATAAGGTGGGCCGGCTGCACATGCAGCGGGCCTCACCTAATCACCATCCTATATATATGGGTCATGATATGGTGCGGTCGGCCTTAGCATTGTGCAAGTGCGGTCACCTCTTTTTGGCCCACTTGCACAGTATTTTGAGGAAATCCAACCGTATGGATGGAAAGAACATCGAAAAATAAGCTAGCATGTCAATTTTCATACAATTTGGGAACTTGTAGAGTCTTCATCTTAACGGGTGAAATTTTGAACCGGTAAGATTTCTATAAATTTTCATCAGTTAAGATGAAGTCCCTACAAGTTTCCAAATTGTATGAAAATTGACATACTAACTTATTTTTCGATGTTCTTTCCATCCATATGGTTGGAAATCTTTCAAACATGCTCCAGGTGGCCAAATGGGAGGTGACCGCAAATAAACAGTGTTTCCGATAGGGATGGATGGCAATGGGGGCGAGGGCGGGGCGGGGCCTCTACCACCGCCCCGCCCTAAGCAAATAGTGGCGGCCGGGCGCTGTGGGCGGGCTGGGCCTTGAGGCGCGGGGAGCCTTGGGCGGGGTGAAGCTGAGTCATGAGGCGCATAATATACCACACTCGATAAAATATTACATTTAGACCATAGAATGAAGAGAAATTTACCGATTAAACTCGAATAAAATAAACTTAACTTGAATGTAAAAGCACTTTGATATACAAGCTCGAGAGAAGAGTGGGAAAGAAGTCACCAAAGTCCAAAAACTCCAAACAAAGCTTCATCAGTAAACCCTAAAACTATATAATTTAATATATATAAGGGTATTTTTTGTATGTTTTTAGCGGGCGGGCGGGAGGATTTTAAAGGATCTTTACTATACCCGCCCGCATTTCTTTAGGTAGGATCCGGGTCCGGATCGGATGTGGTAACTACGGATCGGCTCGGGTATTGCCATCCCTAGTTTCCGACTGACCTTACCTTATCATGATTATATATATATATATATATATATATATATATATATATGGGCCTTCTACAAATGATCTGGTACAGGATCCAGTCTTAAATTTGGCATGACCCATTTTGGCCCCTAGAGCATGTTTGAAGAATTTCCAACCATACGGATGGGAAGATCATCAAAAAATAAGATAGTTTGTCAATTTTCATACAATTTGGTGATCGGTTGGTCCTCCCACTTAATGGTTGAAATTATGAACCGTTAAAATTTTTCTAAAATAAGAACCGTTAAGTGGGAGGACCAAATGGTCACCAAATTCTATGAAAATTGACAAGCTAGCTTACTTTTCGATGATCTTTCCATCCGTACAGTTGGAAATCCTTCAAACATGCTCCAGAGGCCAAAATGGGAGATGGCCGGATCAGCATAGTAATCCGATCGGCCTGATGTTAGAACCCCCATATATATATATATATATATATATATATATATATATATATATATATATATATATATAAAGAGAGATTATAAAATTTTAGGAAAGAAAATTCAATATTGTTAATTTGTTTACACTTTTTTTTGGCATGGGCAGCAAAGCACACGAGGGATGAGGTGATTGGGGAAATTACAAAGCGTGGAGCCAAGACCTCAATGCACATGTGCCCTCACCTTGCGAGAATAGGGGGTCGATCTCGGATTTGTTCTGAGAGAAACAACATCCTATGCCAGCGGGGTTCAAACTCGGGTTTGATTCAATGAAAAAGTTTAAATTAATATGAAGAAAAACTCAAACAAATATAGTTAATCCAATTTTTGTTTAATGAGACCACACCTTTTCACTCCTACAACCAATGCCTACTCAACGTATGCAAAATGGAGAGGGAATGCAAGGAAAGACATGATGTTGAGAAACACCATCAACACAAATATCAAAGTTGCATTTTATGGATCATATCTCAAGTATAAAAAAAAAATTAATGTGATGAATAATAGTCATTAATCAGTAATGGGTAGATGTATCTATTTTCAATTCAAGTCTAATCCGGTTCTTCAAATTTTTTTTTTTTTTTAATAAATGTTGATAAGTCACTTTTTATTTTAATAGAAGTATGCCTCAGGCTCAGACATACTTCAATCTCTAGGCCGCTCATTAATCAGTAATGGGTAGATGTATCTATTTTCAATTTAAGTCTACTCCGGTTCTTCAATTTTTTCCAACTTTTTTGTTTTTGTTTTTGTTTGCTTGTTTGTTTTTTTTTTTGTTTTGTTTTTAATAAATGTTGATAAGTCACTTTTTATTTTAATAGAAGTATGCCTCAGACATACTTCAATCTCTAGGCCGCTCATTATTTAACATTCTCGAAGGATGATTTCCATAATCTCAATATTAAAATAAATATATTATAAACTAAGAATTATAAAATATACCTTTTTCTTCTTCTTCATGTAAATTCACAAACATATGTTTAGCAGAACAAATATAGTTCGATGTATTTCATATGTTTGGAAATTCTATGCTTGTACCAAGGGCCACATTTTGATACGAATTGTCTTTTATTTTTTTATTTTTTTATTTATGTTAGACCTAATAATTTAGTAGTCCACAGATAAATAATAATAATAATAATAATAATAATAATAATAATAATAATAATAATAACAGTTAGAGTCCAACCTAATAGGCTAAAATTAAAGTCATAAGAAACATAAATAAAAGACACAATATATCACTGTGTTACATCCAATGTGGATCCACTATCTTGTATCTTTCTATGAAAATTAAAGCGAAATGGAAGATGAAAATGACTTTCTAACCCTTTTATGATTTGGTGCAGCACAAGCATCTAAGAAGCTGAAACTGTTGGCGATGGAATCTATTATCAAAAGAAGCTTGGAATTCATATACGAGGAGACATCTCAACATCCTTAGGGGCAAACTTTGAAGACAACCATGACTAAGAGCACTTCCACCGCGCGGGTGGAAGTGCTCTTAGTCATGGGGCGATTTTCGCCCCTTGCCGAATTAATAAGCGCCCAGTAGCGGCATTAATTACCCGAAAACATGGGGCCACGCTACCTGCGGTTAAGCGCCCGGGGCAGCCTTTGCGGCTTAACCGGGCAAGTGGTGGGCCAATGTTATTTTTTTTTTATTTTTTTTTTAAATGTAAAAAGCTTCAACGGTTATCTACTTTTAAAAAAAAAAAAATCAAATAATATACCCGTTGATATCAACGGATATATTAAAACGGTTACATTTTTTAAAAATAAAATAATAATAATTCAGAAAAAAAAATTTCTATAAATATCCCACACCACTTCATAACTTCCCACACATTCATATCAACAAAAAAAAACTCCTTACACTCTCATTCTCATTTTTTCTTTATATCCGAGAAACATATAGTTTTTTCGATGGCGTCTTCGGGTAGCTCATGGTCCACCGCCGAAGATGTATTATTATGTCAATGTTGGGGCCAAGTTGCTCATAATCCGGTGACGGGGAATGAGATGAAAAATGCAAAATTGTGGAACCTCATTCATGAGAGCTTCATATCGAATGCACCGAATTCTCCTCACACGGAAATGAGTCTTTCTAGTAGATGGAAAATGTTGAATAAATCGCTAGGATATTGGAGGGATGCTTTGAAAAAGGCGTCGGAAAATTATCAAAGTGGCACCAATCTTGGGGACGAGGTAATTTAATTTTTTTAAAAACATACTTTATTTTTTTTTTAATTGTAACTTCATAATTTTTATTATATATACTTACTTAATTTACTTATTTGTATTAGCAAATTCAAGCACAACGCTATTGCAGTATGATACTTTCTGTAAGAAGAAGGAATTCACGCATACTCAATGTTGGGATGTTGTTAAGAGCTATCCAAGATTCATGATTATCCAGGAATTTCAGTCTGAACATGTGACACCGACTGAATGGGCGCCAACATCTGAAGAGCCCGGGCAATTTAATTCCCCTAGTGATGAGGGGACACCAACTGATGTCAAGCATAACATCACCAATTCGTGCGGTAGGAGGGTGGCCACGATCCAAAGGAGTAGCTAGACCGTGGAAGAAAGAAGTCAAAGCAAGCCGCCGGTTCATATAATCCGGACACAGCTAAGTATCTTAAGGAATTAGCCACAACGGGTAAACTCAATCTTGAAAGAAATAAAGAAAAAGATGCATTTGAAAGATATAGATTTGAGACACTCCAAAAGACAAAAGAATACGCCTACCAACTACAACAAGATCTAAGGGATCGAGAGGTTATGGCCATGGATTGTTTCTCGGCATTTTCTCACGATAGGAGAGAGTTTTGGAAAGCGGAGCATTATGGAAATTATGAGGAGAAGAAGACTTTTTAATGGTTTCACCCCTAGTAACACGAACGAATGAAGGCACCCCTAAAGAATGTGGATGAAGATCATACATCTACAAATTGGTTTGATTAGATGTTCTCCTACTTGCTTAGATTATCGTGTTTAATTAATGTACTTTATTTAAATTTTAATTAATGTAATTTTTTATTTTAATTAATGTACTTGCTTTGTTTTAATTAAGTTTATTATAAATAAAAACTAATATTTAACCAATTAAAAATATAAAAAAATATTTATAAATAGTAATTGTCAGGGCAATTGAGGGGGAGGGGTGTAAGTATTTTTTTGGATGGGTGAATTGCCCGGGCAATTGGAGGGGAGGGGTGGAAGTGCTCTAATAAAATATCTATACTAAAGGGCACAATATATCACTGTATTAGATCCAATGAGGATCTACTATCTTATATTTTTCTATAAAAATTAAATAAAGAAATATTATTTATCCATTTTATTGAAAAAAAAAACATGAATAAATTATAACTCAAGAGAGAGAGAGATGGAGAGATTTTGTGATGTAACACTTAAAAACAAATCCCATAAAATGTTGGGAAAATTATTTTTAGGTCCTTGGAAGTTTCAAAACTTCCCAAACAGTCCCTCTGATATTTAATTTTTCCAGACAATCCCTCCTTTATGCCAAAGTTATTTTTCAGCCATTCCAGCTAACTCCATTAGTTAGTTTTTCCTATAATACCAACTTTACCCTTGTTGTTGGTGGAGAGCTTTCCCATCAAGTCATGTCAGATTTTTTAAATATTACACTCCACCCATCACTTCCTCACCTTTGCCATCTTTTCACTGACTTTTGTATTTTTCCCAGCTTTTTATACTCTTCTTCTTCTTTAAACCATTTTGTTCACTTTCTGCTCCTCTTCCTCTTCTCCTGGTGTGACGAGCTCTATGACCATCTCTATCTCGACAAGTCACTGCCCAAGTCTAGTTGAAGAAACATCCACCTTCGCCGTGGGTTCTTTTTCTCATTTTTTCGAGAAATTTTTTGGATATCTCGTGTAGTTTAAAACCATGCCAGTGTAAGGCACTCTTGTTGCAGGTTGGCAATGGAGACCTTTTGTGCAGTCGCCAGATATGAGGGGGAGGGACGAGTGTTGCAGTTTACTGTGTTGACTTCATGCGCGTCAATACTAATCGAGATATGTAAGCGATGTGAAAAATATCATGTCTTCTTTTTGGATGACCCAACTAACTCGTTAGTATGTCCATTTAATATTTCGTGCATTTCGTGTTTCCGCTTAAATATATGGGTTTCTATTTAGTGTCTGCTTTTTCCGTTTAACATTTTGACTTTCCGCTTAAATATATGGGTTTTCGCTTACTTTCAACTGTTTTCGTTTAACATTCTGACTTTCCCCTTAAGATATCCCAATCTCATTGGTGATATATGCACCAACAGGAGGCATTCATTCTCAAAGAGCATATCGTTCAACCGAGGAATAATTCCATCCTAAAAAAGATCTGCGGGGGCCTTAGCCATTTGTACTCTACCAGAGAAAGTTGAAATTGTGTCAGTAATTTAATTAAACTGCCAAGTATGACCAAGTCGTTGTAAATTAGCCGTTGTCGCTAACATGGGGGTAACCAAAATGGACTTCGGTAACATTTGTAGTTGTTTTGCCCTTGCGGGAATTCCTCTTCACCGACCTCTCTTCGAGGAGAAAGGCCTGCACAGACTAAGACTAAGTCACCCACTTCTACGACCGAGTGGCCTTATGGATGACTTTCTTCACCCGCTTCTATATAATGGGTGAGGATAATACTAGCGACGCCACAAGCTCCTTTTTCTCAAACGACGGAGCTAGTGGTTCAACGCCCTGTCTCTGTCCCTACATTTTGTCATGTCGTGACATGATGCAGGCAAAGTCTCTTAAAATAATATCATATGCTTTCTCAAGGCGTGTTGCAGTGTCCTCGTCCATAGGCCTTCTTGTCGGAGTGGCCGTGGAAGAACGACGTTAGGTAGTACGCGGGGGGCTGCTGGGTTGGGAGCGTTCCCGGACCCTTTTCATGTAATGTCTGTGTTCCCCTTGCCACCCTTGCCACGGAATGGGGGCGCGTGACAACTTTTTCATTTCTTTCCAGTCGGGGCCGTTGATCGTCCTTCCTCACGGCTTGTACATTGACTTCTTCCACCCGTGACAGGGGACAAACTCTAAAATCATGAAGAATCAAATAATATCATATGTTAAACGAGAACTCTAGATATTAAACACAATATGATAATATTAAATGCGAAATCCCAAAATTAAGTTGAAACACCTTATATTAAACGGGAAGTTAATAGATTAAACGGGAACACACTATGTTAAACACAAACTCCAAATATGAAGCGAAAACACCTTAACTTAATCGAGAAGTTTTTATATTACATGAAAACACATTATATTAGAAAGGATGATGGAAACAAAGCAAGGAAGATACTGAAGGGCATCCTTGAACACATTAAATAAGAAAAAAAAAGGATGATGCAAACAAAGCAAGAAAAAAAGATGAAGGGGTCCAGGACCACCAGCAGCAGCATCAATTCAATCAATATCTTCACCAGGGGTACTAAGGGTACTAGGAGGAAGATACTGAAAGGCGTCCTTGAACTCCATTGCTGTCAAGTCTAGCTCGAGATGACGTCGAGAGATATCTAAAAGATTTTGAAATCTTCATCGACACCTTTTCTCCATTCCTCACTGACCAGGCCCTAGAATTTGTCGGATTCCTTGAAGTCGGAGATAGCACAAGAGGCGATCCGCGCTCTCAGGCCAGGTTCTCATTCGATATCTGGTAGAGATCGACAGCGCGATGAATATCCATGTAGAAGAGTACCCCGTGTTTATACGCCACCACGGCGTTCTCCCGGATCCTTTTAAGTGAGACTGGTCGTGCGGTAGGTGACTCCTCCTCCTTCTTCTTCTCAGAGGCCTCTGCGACTCTCTGAGTTGGGGCTTGGGATGAGTGGAGGTCCTTGGCGAGTTCCCTTAGCGACCAAGCTTGTGCGGTGAGGATCCATTCGAGGGGGATAGAACCCAGCAGAGGAAAGAGTGAGGAGGGTGTGCCCCCATCGAGGGCTATTTAAAGTGTAACGCCCCGACTCGAATCCCGGGACCTCGGGCACGTCAACAGACCGGCCGTACCCAAGAAGAGACGGGCCCCACTCGGATACAAGGCCTAAGTGTGTAAGCAGATAATGCAAATAAACATCTTATTTTATTCAGAATAAACAAAGTTTCAGCGGAAAATATAACAAGGGTTGAAATACCCTACAAATACCAGGCCCTATGGGGACCTACACAAGTCTCACTCAGAACAAGAAAGATAAACAAGGTCCTCGGACCTCGGCAATCCACCCGACCCACGATCGGCTCCTGAGAACTAGAGACCTACACCTCCGGATCTGTGAACAGGAAGAAAACAAGTGCATGAGCTTTCGAATGAAAAGCCCAGTAAGTACCCCTGCGGGGTTCAAGAAATATGATATCAACCAATCATAAATATCAAAACAAGCTCGGGGCACGCCCCTCAAAATAAGCCCTAGGAGTCTATCAAAAATAAACAAGAAATTGACTCCTAGCAATGAGTTCCAAAGAAGCTCCACAAGCTGCCTCCCCGGCCAAGCACTCATCAACCAACTCACGAGAAAACGACTCATCCTGGCCGCTACGACCCGCCTCGGGTCAGTATGCCAGAAGCGCCCACCTCTCTACATGTCGACACGGCCACCGATCGACCCCATCGACTAGCGGAGGACAACTGTAACACTCTCCTCCGGCTAGGAGCGCCGGGAACGTCAGGGTGTCCCGTCCCCAACACTCTCGCAAAAACTGGAGCTCACCTGCTCCACTGAATCCGGGACGAAGAACAGAACACACAGGGATTCCAATATCCCGAAATAATCAAACATGCTAAACAAAAAATTTCAACAAATTAAGGAAGCATGTATGAATAACAAAGCAACATGTCGCAATAAAGACACGTCAATAAGATCTCCGAAAAGAGGAACAAGGCATGCTCAAACATGCAAATCAAAAGTCAAGAAACCAATCAATAAATGACTGGGAGGTACAAGGCAGAAGTACTTACCTAAAGTCGCAAAGTCTCGTGCTCCACGGGACTTCCCGATGCATCCAAGTCAATACATGGTAAGATAATCCTATTCTCAATATGCTATAGGTCTATGAGCAATAAAACTACTATGCATGCTCTCACGGGCCCAAGTCCGGCTTGGTGGGCCTTCCTTCCTCTCGGTTGAACCCAACCCCAAACCGAGCTCATTCACGAGTCCAAACTTAGTTAATTTAAAAGCATTTAATTAACCTATCTCTAGCTTTAGTTAAACCCGTAGATTTAATAAATCTTGAAATCATCTAACCATGGTTTAATTAATTAATTCGATAAACTTTAGAATTAATTAACCCATTAAATCATTTAATCAATCATTTAGATAATTTAATTAGTCTTTAAAACTAACCATGGTTCATTTGAATAATTCAGTTAATCCAAAAATGAATCCCACCATTGAATTATAACTATTAAATAATTCAATTACTTTAAATAAAACCCAGAACTATAGTACAGTCAAATAATTCAGCAAATCTTTAGAATTAATCCAACCATTAAATCATTTAATCACTCATTAAATAATTTAATTATTCTCAGACTTATTCAAGCCATGGTTCCAATTAAATAATTTAGTCAATCTTAGAGCTAGCAACTATAGTTCCATTAAATCATTTAACTAAACCCAGAATTATCTAATTAATCTTCTAATTAATCAAACCATAGTTCTTTTTATCCCATAAATCAATCCCTCTTTATTGAGCCTACAAACACAGCAAAAAAAACCCTTATCCGACAGTCCAAATAATGGGCCAAGCCCAACTGAATCAAACCCAACCACTTGATCAACTAATCTTAACCCATCTTTTAGATTATCACTTGATTAATCAAATCCATACCTATTTGATTCAACCAACCGATCAATGACTTGACTATATCTTTTCCAAATAGGTTAACCCAAACCACCTGGCCCATTAATCAAAGAAAATATTTATAAGATTCTTTTCAAATAATCCAAACAAATTCTTTATTCCACATTGATTAATCAACTATTAATTAGTTAATTGAATATTAACTAATTTGCTCAGTTAATTATTCTCTATTCAATTAACTAATTAATCAATTAATTATTAATCCCAATTAATTGATTTTAATTAGTTAACTTGATATCCAATAGTTGTTCTTTAAACAACTAATAAATTAATTTATTAATTAACCCATAATTTGTTATCCTATCAATCCATTAGTTATTCAACTAATTAATTAATTAATTAACCATCCAAATTAATAAATCTCCGATTGCCTTACTAACTACTTAGCAACCTATTAATCAAACTAATTAATTATGATGATTATTAATTAGTTAACGATTTTTAATAATCTAACAACTCACCCTAACTATTTTCTCTCTCTCTCATGCCCGTCTTCACTTCCTCTCTTCTCTGCAGGTTGTCAGCGCGACGGGGAGAGCTCATGTCTGCACGTTGGCCGCCGGCGAGGCTTGGGCGGCCTGAACCTCCTCCCCTCCACCACCCCCACACCGAGGTGGTCAGTAACTGCCGTGGGCCACCCGTCCGGAGTCGGCCGGTACCGTGGAGTTCTCGTCTTCTTCCCCGCCGGAGAGCACCACCCTCGGCCGAACCTCACCCTCACTCTCTCTCTCCCGGCGTACCCCGTCTATGCATGACCAGAGAACTAAAAGAATCAGAGGAAAGGGCTTACCGGAGACAGAGGTTGCTGTACTCCCTCTTCCGCCTGCTGCCGGAGCTCCCTGAAGGCGCTCACCCTTCCTGGAAGTCGGTGACAGCTCGCCGCGACCTCGGGAGCCGCCCTCTCTCCTTCTCCGTCCTTCTCTGTGATCCCAGTGCTCTTCAGGCCTTCTCTCTTTATAGGTCTCACGGGGAGATCGAACGAGATCCCTTCTCGTTGATTTGAGGATTCGTCTTTGAATCCTTTCCAATTCCGACGCTCATAAATTGAAGGTAAGCAATCTAAATTAGCTCCTTCCTTCTTTGTTGGTATGGTGCCAGTTCTAGCGATGATAACGCGCGTTGATGGCTGGAGAAGAAGAACAGGAGCGCCTCGGGATCAGGCCGCTCGTTTGATCAGATGGATGGACGGTGATTAGACGCCCGCACGGTGAGGGCGTTTGTATCTGATTCCTAAGTACCTGCAGGGACCGTTGGATCGATCCTCGAGATCCGATTGCCCATGGATCCTTCGAATCCCAACCATCCATTATCGCTATCATCTGATTTACACGTGGCATTTTGTGATAATAACCTTGATTTTTTTTTTAATTTCTTTCTCAGGTCCTTCCTCTGAGAGAGGATGTCAAATTTAAAGTAAGTCCTCTCTCCTTTTTACTTTCACGTTCAGGTCCTTCTACTAGAGAGAACCACAATTACCTTGCGGTCCCAAAACCTAATAAATTTAGTTACAGGTCCTTGGCCGCCATATATTAATTTAAATTTATAATTTAAATTCCTTTTTCCTCTCCTTCCTTAATTAACTTCTAATCACACCAACTTGGGACTTTCCCGATTAGTTAAATAAGTCTTAATTTGAATTTTATTCCCCCTCTTCCATTTTTAATCCAATCATGGACAATTTAAATGATTCTCATATTTAAATAAATTGATAACTACCAAATTTATTTAAATCAATCATCAAGTAATTTATGTAAATTATGAAATAATTTATCATGCCCCTCTTTACTAAAACGCCCTTGGAACTTTTAATTATCCCTAAAAAGCCCTTTTTGCTAAAATATTTAGAAATTTAAATAGAGGAAAATTATAAATCCCTTTTATTCAATAAAAATCATGGATTTTACATAAAGAGTAAAGGGCGACACGGGAAGGCGTACAAAGGATTCGCGCGACGTTTCGGGTTTTGGGAAGTGTCATTATAACTTTGCCCACCTACATGCAACGAAAGGAAGTATTGTCCGGATAACATGAAGCAACACGGAGCGGGCCAAAACCTTATAAATGGAAAAGGGATTCAAGAGAATCAAATAGCCATGACACGGAGCGGACCAAAACCTCGTAAATGGAAAAAGGGCTTCAGGAGAATTAAATAGCCACAAAACTGCTTGGGTGAGAAGTGCATGGTGGACTAAATCGACGGGTTTCACCACTAACAAGTCATAGCTTGCCACCTCACTCCCATGAAGAATACCCCTGGCCACCTCATTCCCCAACCAGTCATATTGGAATATATTAAGCGAAAAGTCTGAATGTTAAACGAAAACAACTGAAAGTGTTTTAAACTAAGCAACATAAGCGTAAACTGTAAGATAAAAAGCGGAAACGCTGACATTATAAATGGAAAGTAATTATTATAAGCGGAAAACTTACTTGTAAATTTTGAAGTTGAGAAACATCCCAATTGTTGTTTATTCCAGGTTTGTCCAGGCAAATTTTACATGAAACCGCAAGACGCTTTCTTCTTGATAAAATCATCTTCATTGGATTCGTGGTAATGGTGCAAATGCGGTCCTACAGATGGATCACTTCATCTGTCTCCTGATCAGTGGTCGCGGTAGGCATTTCAATGGAGGTGGTCGATGGAAGGGCAAGGGAAAGTGTTTGTTCAATTGAGGAAACCAGTGGTTCTTTATAGGCAATCGATGGCTCAGCGTTGGCCGTCGGTCGTGTTACGCTTCGCGCGGCCTCCACGTGGTTTAGAGTTCGTCGGCTAATTTGAGGTATGTATGGTCGGTGGTTTATATTATGGCATTCGCTGGTTTATCGGCTAGTTGTTTAGAGGCGGAGGTGGGTAGAGGGACCGCTGGCTCGCCGTTCAAATAGACGGGTCAAAACGTCATTGTCCATGGTTATTTGCTCAATAACCCATGTGCCATCCTTCCAGGTAGGCTTTCCATGCTTCAATTTTGTCAGTGATTCGATTACGCTGCCAAGCGTGACCATACGCCACATCGCCAACATCTTTCAAATTTTTGGCATTAACTACCGCTTCAGATTTCAAATCGCCCCAACCACGGTATACTTGGAGAGTATTTTCATAATATTGAACATTATTTATCCACATAATTCTGAATACATGCCTTTGGGAGGCCCAAACACCACGTTGTTTTAAACTTTTAAATTCATGCTTTTGAGGGCATTTTCGTAATATTAGATGCTATTTTCCCATAATATTTTTAATCCTTGTCTTGGGGGCCAACTCTGACCTCTTTTTTTCAATTAATGTGTTTGAGGGCATTTTCGTAATATTTAAATCCACGCTGCGTGCCAAATTTCACTACCTGCTTTTTTCAATTAATGCTTTGAATGATTTTCGGCCATACATACATGGGTAAAAGTAGCTCTATCAAAGGAAATTTTAAAAAAGGAGGGATGTTTTGAGATAGATGCATAAATTTGGGTATGATTTTTGTGGATTTGTGGAACTTTAAGGTATATTTTGTTCATTACCACTAAGATGTTTGAAGACGAACATTTTGAACAAATGAAAAATTCAGGCCAAATTGTGACGAAGAGAAGATGTCATGCTGACAAGAAAGTTTTTAACAATTGAAAACTCTCCACTCAATTTCTTCATGTCCCTTTCAACCCTAAATAAAAATCCTTTAAAAAATAAAAAAAATGTTTTCACATTATGCCCTTACTAATGGTCATAATAACATGTATAACATATAATTATATATATATTGGTCGGAATCTTAGAGGGTGTTTAGTTGAATTTGAATTTGTTTATCATTAATTCAAATAAATATTTTAAATTCAGCAAATTTATGACTAGGATTAATTATTAATTAATATTTTTAATTTTGTTTAATGCTTTAATTAATTAATTAATTATAATAAAAAGAGTTATTTCCTATGGTTGGATATCTCATTCCAAATTATTGTCAACCAAACATGATTAAGGATAAAACTCTTTGGCTATAAATTAGATAATCCATATAAACTGAAAGTATGTCTTTATTAAGATTCTGGGCCCTCATGGAAGTTTTAGGTTCTTCTGTGGAAGAACTCAGGACTGAATCCACTCTTACAAGGTGAGAGTCAAATTAGTGATATTTTTCTATGGATCAACGCAGGATCGAACTATCACGCAGATGATGTCCTCCTATGATCTAACATGTGATTGATTGCTCCCATATACACATCCTCGATTTCCCTACGTGGCTTTTATCACCTTTGTCAAAAAAGAAAGATGAGATTAACTTAATTTAGATTAAAATCTCTTAATCAAAATAATATTTTTAATCCAGATTAAAATTATCTTGGAATGATTGACTTTTAATCTAAGATCAAGAGCTTTAATTCTCTGTCTCCAATTGAAGCACTAGATTGTACGGTTGAATTGAAACAAGGACAAGGCTCCACTTCATGGCCTAAGAATTCAATCACCAAAAAGTGATTATTTATGTATTTTATCAAGTCAAGATAGATAAGTAAATGGCCCACTTTGAAATGTCTTTCACCTCCAAAACCCTAGAAAATTCGGAGTCGACTTCCCTGGTTTGCAAACCAGGGAAGTCCCTGGTTCCGCTGACATGGCCGGCCATCATTGGATGGCCGGTTGACTTTAGGGTGGTGGGGCCCACCACCACCAAAAAAAAAAAATAACAAAAACCCAACCCTACCCCACCCCATCCAAAGAAGTCAATGGAGGAGCTAATCACTTGGTGCCACGTGGCGCCACGTGACGCAAACCAGGGACTTCCCTGGTTTGTATAAGAACCAGGGAAGTTGGTTCCAGAAAATTCCATTCAATGGCATGAGAGTCAAACCAGGGGTTTAATAATGACTCAAGTTTTAATAGTTTTTGAATCAAATTTCACCTTTCCAAATCAAACTACACAAAATCAAATTTATAACACCAGTGGTTGAAGCAAACCCTTATTTTAAAAATAACCAACTTGGCTGGGAATTACATTGATATAAGGTGTTCGACTTAAAAGCATTGAAATTTTTACATTGGGTAGAGCCTTTTAAGATCGAATCTCCACTCTTATAAACCGAGAAATTAGGATGTGGCCTATTCTCCTATGGATGAGCCCCTGATCAATCCCCATTTTTGCAAGTTCAAGATTGGGTGTGGCGCTTATTCTACCTGGGACAATCCCCGCAGATTGGAGTGACACCCTCATGCATATCCTTTGTCAAGTCACTTGTTGGGGGTGTTTATCACTTTTATTAAAAAACAAATTAAAATAAAAATATGTAAATAAAAAATATTATTTTTAGAGTTGTTTTGTGGGTAAATTTTTGGTAGGTCACCCAACTAAGTTTAATTATCAAAATGAAATTGGCCACCAAACTTTAATTTGTATCAAAAGTCAGCTCACTTTTAATTTGTTTTTCCCTAAGCAGGTCACCCATACAAAATGAATTTAGGCCCCAATTGAATAATTTTTGTTGGTTGGTCACTTATAGTTTATGAGCTTATTATATTCTCCAAAAGCCACATCAGCATCTCTTTCTCTCTTTCTCTCTTTCTCCTTCTTATTTTTCTTAATCTCTAGTGATGCCCTAATATTCCCCATTCACGGTCGAGGAGGCAGGCCTTGAGGAGGGTCCAAAGTGGAGAGGTTGGAGTCTTTACTTGAGAGGTTTTGTAGAAAGAGAGCAGAACTTAGAAATTTCCAGCATCTTTGAATCACATACAAATAGAAAATAGGTCATTTATCTTTTGTCTTGGGAGTGCATTTAGGCGGGCACACTTATCGATATAAGATAATGAATGCAGCCTAGATCAAGAGGCCTTTGCTTATTGTTTCACCATAATTTTTTATATTCAACTTTAAAAAAAAAATCACCATAACTAGTCCCTACATGTGTTTCAAGAGCAAAAATTAGTCTCATCACAACTTCACAATATCTAAGAGCAATATCAACTAGCCATATCAAAATCAAAGTGTGGTAATTGTCTCATCATCTAGCAATTGTCTTGCTGTCACATAAATATTTAAGTCAAAAATCATATGTTCTTCAATTGGTAGTATAGCACCCAAATCCTAGTTCCAAAGTTCCCATTTTGGGTCAAGTCACTTTGTTCACATGGATTGGTCTTTCCATTAGTCTCAAAAGCAATCTCACTCTGCTGATCTTCAAAAAGATCACTCATGTTGCATTACAGATAGATTACTTCTTAATCCTAATTATCATATCATGACTAGACTTAATTAAAGTGTTAATTAGTGATAATGAAGAACATTAAAGAAGGGAGTCACAAGTGTTGTGAGACCATTGATCCCTTTATACTTTGGTGATAAGGATGTGTGACCTAATGGTGCCCTAAAGAGAGATTCCCACTTCTTTAATCTTTGTTTCTTCTTTCCTTCCCATGTTTTGTCTATTAATCTTATCTATGTTGAGTTGTCTTTGATCTCCCAATAAATTAAAAGTTTAAGCTTTATAACTTTGCACTTAAAGAAAGTGTAATAAAGAAAAACAATTGCTTCTTTGAATCTTTTTATCTTAACATTAGATGCTGATATTTCCTTTCTTTCAATCATGGAAAGGTTAACTACGAATTCTCTCATTCAACTATTTCTATGAAATGTAATTTTATTTTATCAATTTAAAAATATCAAAATTTTTAAAGTAGTCCAAAACAATAATTCTAATTATATATATATATATATATATATATATATATATATATATATATATATATATATATAATGGTGTTATTACAATTCGGTAGAAGTAGCACTTGCGGCCATTCGACTTTAATGAGATAACGCTGGTAGGGGCTGAGGGGCCTAAGGCCCACTCGATATTGTAGCCTGAAGAAGTCGGTAGAAGTGCGGTGGCTACCGACCGTAACACTCTATATATATATATATATATATATATATATATATATATATATATATATATTGTTAGTGCTAAAATCGGTATCTCTTTGAGATTAACCCCAATCTAGACTAACGGTTGAGATTTATATTTAGGGGGCCTTAGGATTTATGTGGAAACCCCATTGAATCGAGGAAAAAACCACACGAGCCTTTGAAAAGTGGTCCCACTATATAACAGTTGATTACAAGAATCTCTCTCTCAAGATGTACAACATGTGCATCTTGGAGACCATGGAGGGAGCTCAGTATGAAGGTGTTCGATTTGGCTCGGCCTTGGAGATGGTCGGCCTTGCCTTGAATTCAGTCGGCCTTGTCTTGAGGTTAGTCGGCATTGCCTTGGATCGAGTCAGTTGGTTTTAGCCTTGGAGATGGTGGAAGAGAACTTTGTATGAGTTTAATGAAGAACTACCTTGGAGCTTTGGAGAAGACATGAATGTCTTGGGGAAATCTTGAAGGCCTTGGAGAGAGTTGGCCATAGAACTTTAGCTTGGAGCTCATATGAGAGAAAGACCAAGAAGAGCTTGCTTGGACCCTTATCTTCTTCATACTTGGAACTCACTTGGAGTTATTTGGGGATGAGCATATAGTTGGTCATGGATGACACCATGAAAAGAGGCCTTGAAGCTCTCATGAAGATAGAGAAGCTCTCATAGAGTTGGAGAGTCATCCCCCCCATCCCCCCCCCCCCCCCCCTTCTTCTTTTTGCTTGACCTATCCTTTTATAATGTGTTGGCCTCATAATTAAGAGCCCCCCGGGCTCCACCACTGTCAGAACATTCCCCCTTTTCCTCTGTCTTCTTTATCTCCTCGGGTCCCGTTCCCCTCTTATTTCCTTATCTCCTCGAATTTTGTTCCCTTCTTATCTTCTTATCTCTTTGTGTTCTATTCCCTTCTTATCTTCTTATCTCCTTGGGTTCTGTCTTCCCCTTTGGAGGTAGCTCAGCTCGGATCTCTGCAAGAGGTTCTCCATAGTGTCGGCTCGGTCTTGGAGCTCGCCATGGGGTCGGGTCGGCCTTGGAGCACACCATTGGGTCGGATTGGCCTACCATTGGATCGGATTTGGAGCACACCATTCGATCGGTTTGGATTTGGGGCATACCATTTAGTCGGCTCGGTCTTGGAGCACACCATTCGGTCGGGTCAGATTTAGATGTGCCACGTAACAAGCATTAGAGTGGTTGTCCATTTTTACCCATATCAATATATATATATATATATATATATATATATATATATATATATATATATATATATATATTTGTCTATACCTAATTCCATTTTATTTATAGTATTATAAATTATGAATCCCTGAAAGCATCGAAATGAATTTATACTACAATAATATTAAGCCTTAAAAATATATATAAACTATTAAAAGAAATATTTGTATCCAGATTTTTCTTAGCATATTTTCTTATTAAAAGAATAATTTGTGACCAAATCATTCATAGAACATTCTTTTATTCTTCTGAGAGTTTCTAAACATATGTACCAAACAAATCTAGAAGGTGAAGCCTATAAATTATAATTCTTTTGTCATTATTGTATACACTCATAATATCTTTCACTTTTCATAAATTATATAAAGTAATATTAATATAAATCATTATCAAATACTTTAATTATATTTATTATAAAATATAAAAATACGACTTGAACTCTAAATTATCCCTTGAACACCTTGAGAAGAGACTACTCCACCGACATCTCCCAACATAGACTTGATTTTTCGGTTTTAATCAACTAAAGATACACAACTAGGATTCGTAGTCATGCATTGATAAGAACAAGTTCGGAACTACCTAGCCCAATTTATGAGCGCTGCTATACAAACCGACGAAATTACACGAAAACAGCACACGACACCCTTGATCGTGCTTCGAGATCGTCAAAGCGACCATATCGAGGCACAATCAATGGCGTCATGTGACATGTTCGTGTTGTCTCGTCGTGATGTTTAGACTTTCTCTCAATTTATATCCCAACCATCTCCATCACCTAACTCAATATATAATTACTTAAAAAATTCATATAATTAAGTTAATTTACTAACTAGTAAAATTATATATTCTTCACAATTAACTAACAAATACCTCTCGTATTGTTAACGATTTTTATAAAAATAATATGTTACGGGTATATATGGTGAAGACAGGTGTCATAACCTAAAGGATCACTTGTTCCTTTGGCCACATGGCAATTTGCACAAATTATGCTCTAAGAAATAAAAGGAGGATTCAATCCTCGCGAAAAGTTCCAGAATTGTAATGTTCTCCAGACATGCGAGGCGGGGGTGGGAGGAGGGAAAAAGAGAAATATCTAACACCCCTACAGTGAGTAAGCCTTATCCACTTGCTACAGTGGGCAGATATTATCCCGTTTTACCTGCGTGGAGATATTTTCCTATCGCTACCGCCTTAGGAGATATTTTCCTATCACTACCGCCTTAAGAGATATTTACCTAACTTAACTTACCGTCTTATTCCACCGCCTTTCCTGAACCGCCTCTAAGGTACTATAAAAGGAGAGCGTTAATGGAAGGAAAGGAGAGAGAGATCCAAAAAAAACTCATCACACAGAGAATTGCCTAAATCAAAGACTCTTTACTCAAGTTTACTGACTTAAGCATCGGAGCTAAATCCGGGCAAAGAGGCCCAACTCCGATCACCGCCCTCTCCCTTTTACAGGTTCACTCATGGATAATTTCAATCTAATTTCCTCATGATGTTCTCCGTACGCCCCTCGCTCGTAGTTGTAAGCGTAGCCCACACCAACTATAAATTTTAACCGGTTGGTCGAGCCGAGGCCGCATCACGCAGGCAACAAAGTGGCCAAAGCGCGACGTGGACCGCGTTTTGCATCACCAGCTTACCGGCCCCGGGACCTCTTACGAAAAGCCAAATGACCACTACTGTAAGATCAAACGAATTCCAAGCAACAGTGGAGCCCCTAAGTAATCCCGCCAAGGACCCGTGAGGTCCAAGACACGGCGACAGGAGGAAATCCAAACCGCTAATCCGCCCCATCTTACCCCTCGGCTGAAAATCCTTCCGTCAACCCCAAGAATCTGCTCCGTAGTTTTACCTTAATATACAAAGAATAGTTGAATCGGTTGACTCGGGGCCGCTCATACTTTGACCCATCCTCCACCTCCCTCCTACACAAGTTCCAACACCAAACATACCAACAAAATTTACCTGGATAATTCGAAGCAGAGGAAGGACAAGAACTTCGCACTCCATAAAGAGGGAAAGAAAGGACCTCCTTTTCCGCTAGTTCTAACCCCTCCTGCTCGACGTTGCATACAGCAGCTACTACAAGAACCGAAATGGACAAGGATCTGAACGGATAGTCCGGCTCGCTTCAAAATAAATTGATAGAAGGACTCAATTTACAGTGACCTCTCAAGAAAAACAGAAAAGTCCGGAAGCGATATATTCTCGGTATGTGTTCGCCGTTTGTAAAAAGAGATACCGGGAGAACAGTTCCCCGATAACTTTGGACCGCCGGTTATGCATCAGCGTATGAAGGCAAAACCGATCCGTCCCCAACACCAAGTCCTTTCGGCCAAGATGCTCCTCACCTGGAATCACAGACGCCAAGATGTGCCGAAGCTTTTCCCACCACCTTAGAGGGAAAAGCGCTAAGACCGGTTTGTCGATCTTCCATCTAGCACAATTACTTCTTTTGATTTTAGCGGATCGCTTTCTAGCTTATTTTGCCAATTACTCAAAGCAAAAGAAACCCGTCTACCCTTCAGCATTAAGCGTGAGGAGAAACGCTCGCACCTATTTGAGCCGCTATATAGACAGAGACAAATTTAATGTTGCGGACCTCCCTCCAGCGGATGGTCGTGACTTTTCTAATGGAAGGACTATTAGATTCCCCTTTCGCTTTCTCCCTCACATCGACCCACCAAAACCATTCCCGCCCTTATGATCCACGCCCAAAAGTATATCAATTCAGGAAATTTATATGGGTTGGGAAGAGGAGGCTAGACGTGGACCACCGGATACCCGTAAGGGAAAAACCCACCACAATGTCAATGTAAGGCCCCTGATGTAAAGGAAAGGAAAAAGGATCGCACAGGGACAACAAGAGTGCAAACAGAAGTCTGGAAACCTCAACACGACCCCAACGACATATGCTACAGCTCAGAGAACCTTCAAAGGAAGGAAAAGTTGTCAGATATGATCACCATACCCCTCTGAACCAAACCAGAAGCCATATCCTTATGCAGATCAAAGAACAAAAGCTTCTGACGTGGCCGGAACCCACAAGAAATGCCAAACGGCAAAAGAATAGTAAGAAGTATTGCCAGTTTCATCAATCCAAAGGACATGATACGGAAAAATGTACCCACTTGATGAACGCAATAGAAGATGTGGTTCGAAAAGGACAATTGGAGCAGTACATCAACCTTGAGATTCAAGGGGAGCCTGAAGTTTCACAACCTGAAGAAGAAAAAGGGGAAATGGTGGGATTTATCAGTGGGGGTCCTGGTTGCGGTGGTGAAAGTTCCACCTCTCGGAAAAGTTACGCCCGAATGGTGGGAATCACACAGGAAATAGAAACACCGCGGAAACGACCTCGACCTACCGCTCCAATCATCTTTTATGACAATGACGTCAGCGGGGTTCGCGACCCTCATGATGACGCATTGGTTGTCGCTATCAAAGTTTCCAGTTTCCAGATGAAAAGAGTTTTGATAGACAGTGGAAGTTCAGTTGACATCCTCTTTTGGAGTGCTTTCGAAAGAATGAGATATGACGCGGATGATTTGCTTCTGGTAAAATCATCCTTAATAGGATTCTCCGGAGGAGTAGTACAGCCAGAAGGAATGATCTCCTTACCAATAACGGTAGGGAGCTCGCCGAGATCATCAACAGTGACAACAAATTTCTTGGTGGTGCGTTGTGCTTCAAGTTATAACGTGATCCTGTGCAGGCCAACCCTCAACACCTTAAAAGCTGTAATCTCTACTCACCACCTTCTCCTTAAATTCCCGACTGAGAGTGGTAGTGGAGAAGTGAGAGGAGATCAACCCCTGGCACAACAATGTTATATCTCAACCCTCAAAGGAAAAGCCCTCAACAGCAGCAAGACAAAGGTTTCCGAAGCCATGTTAGTCGGCAGAATAGCCGAACGGGAAAATAAAGAGCTTCGACCTACACCTGTTGAAGAATTGCTATCAGTCCCCCTAGACACAACTAGAAGCGGACCGCCTTGCGGGTGCGGATTAGGCCGAATTTGACGACCGAGCCATGAAGATCTCATGAGAATATTGAAAGCAAATTCCGACCTCTTCGCTTGGTCTTCAGAAGATATGCCGGGCGTAAAACGCGAGGTCATTGAGCACTATCTCAATATCGATCAATCGTTTAAGCCTACTAAACAGAAAAGGAGAAATTCAGCACCAGAAAGGCAGAAGGCAGCAGAGGAAGAAGTATCAAACCTCCTGAAGGCTAAGTTTATCCGAGAGGTGCATTATCCGGATTGGTTAGCTAATGTGGTCTTAGTAAAAAAGCCGTCCGGAAAATGGAGGATGTGCGTTGATTTCACGGACTTAAACAAAGCTTGTCCAAAAGATTCTTTCCCCTTACCATCAATTGATAGTTTGGTTGACTCTACAACGGGGCATAAGATGTTAAGTTTCTTAGATGCCTTCTCAGGCTACAACCAAATCCGAATGGCCAAAGGCGATGAAGAAAAAACGTCCTTCATTATGAGCACGGGAACTTATTGCTATAAGGTAATGCCGTTCGGCCTAAAAAATGCCGGAGCCACCTTCCAGAGGCTCATAAATACAGTCTTCAAAGAACAAATTGGTAAGAATGTTGAAGCCTATGTGGATGATATCTTGGTGAAAAGCCGAAAAGCCAATGAGCACCTATCAGACTTACAAGAAGCTTTTCAGTCTCTTCGGATTTATACTATGCGATTAAACCCGAATAAATGTTCTTTTGGCTTGCTATCGGGAAAGTTCCTGGGGTTTATCTTGACACAAAGAGGAATAGAAGCGAATCCAGAAAAAATCAGAGCTATTCTTGATATGAGGTCGCCCAAAAGTCTTCAAGAAATTCAGCGGCTTAACGGACGCCTCACCGCGCTTGGCAGATTTATCTCCAAAGCTAGAGAAAAGAATCTCCCACTCTTCCAAGCCCTGCGAAAAGCACCAAAAATGGAGTGGACGGAAGAATGTGAAAAAGCATTTCAAGGGCTTAAAGATTATCTCCGATCGCCTCAGCTACTAGCTAAACCACAAGTGGGAGAAGAACTCTATATCTATTTAGCGGCCGCCCTGCATGCAGTCAGCGCGGTCCTTTTGAAAGAAGAAAATGGAGTTCAGAAACCAGTCTACTACACAAGCAAAATCCTTAATGATGCGGAGTCAAGGTATCTACCGCTCGAAAAGTTGGCCTTTGCTCTTGTCACATCGGTGCGGAGGTTAAGGCCGTATTTCCAAGCCCACCGGATCACAGTATTGACTGATCAGTCGTTAAAGCAAGTCCTTCATAAACCTGAAAACTCCGGACGCTTAGCCAAGTGGGTGATAGAGTTAGGCGAGTTTGATCTCACCTATAAACCCCGAACGGCAATCAAGGCTCAAGTACTGGCAGATTTCGTCGCAGAGTTAACCTTTCCCGCAAATAGAGACGAACCCTCGTCACAGAATCCAGAGGAAAACCCGAGCATTCCATGGTCCTTATATGTTGACGGATCAGCAACAGAAGAAAAGTCAGGGGTAGGATTCGTTCTCTATTCTCCTTCCAAATGGAAAATTGCAACAGTACTGAAGTTCCAATTCCGAGCAACCAACAATGAGGCCGAATACGAAGCCCTCATTGCAGGATTACATCTGGCCCGGGGGCTCGGAATTCAATATCTATATGTATATTCTGACTCGCAGTTAGTTGTGAGCCACACCTTGGGCAGCTTTGAAACGAAGGAAGAAAACATGGTCAGATACCAAGCAGTGGTAAAGAAAATAGTTCCATACTTCGCTCACTTCCAAATTGAAAAAATCTGTCTAACGTAAAGAAAAGCTTAAGAGGCTGGACGCCTGTCTAAAAAGCGCCATGCCCCCAAGCGGAAACACGTAGTCTTCCTTTAACTTACGATCTTCTCATGAAAACCATCGACGGATTGGAGAAAGAGGTACAAAGTCTGGTGAAGAGCCAAGTTGGATGGACCCCATCGAAATTATCTACAAGGTGGACCTCCACCACCCAACAAAGCGAGAGGCGGGCAATTTCCTACAAATCCGCTCAATACACCATCATCAATGAGAACCTATATAAAAGATCTTATACGCAACCTTTCTTGTGATGCTTGCGTCCAACAGAAGCTAGCTATATCCTGCAGGAGATTCACGAAGGTATTGGAGGGGGTCACATAGGAGGCAAAGACTTGAGTTACAAAGTCCTACGACAAGGTTATTACTGGCCAACACTAACTCAAGACGCAATTGCGTTCGCCGAATCACGATGCACGCGGTGGCATTCCAAGATTCAGAGGCGACCATGGCACAACTTCTACGCCAATTGTTAGCCCTCGGCCACCATTTGCCCGTACGGGAGTCGATCTTCTAGGGCCGTTCCCCACTTCAGTCCGGCAAATGAAATTTCTAATAGTCGCTATTGACTACTTCACCAAATGGGTAGAAGTTGAACCCTTAGCCAAGATCACAGAGAAGGCTTGTCAGGGATTCATATGGCGAGCAATCATCTGCCGATTCGGAATTCCGATCGCCTTCATTTCTGACAACGGGCGGCAATTTGATAACAAAGCTTTCAAAAGCTTTTGTTCAGGGCTCGGAATTGAATCCAGATTAACTTCTGTGACACATCCCCAAGCTAATGGTCAAGTAGAAGTGACGAACCGCACCCTGCTTCAAACGCTAAAAACGCGGGTATTCAGAAATGGAACCAACTGGGTAGAAGAAATCCCGAGCGCCCTTTGGTCCTACAGGACAACAACAAGAACTCCTACAGGAGAAACCCCATTCTCTCTCACTTATGGGTAGGAGGTCATCGTAAATCCCCTGCCGAGAAATAGGAATGCCTACCTTACGGACAGAGCAAACCTTCTGCGAGAAGAGAATGAGGAAAAACTCCGAAAGCGTAACTTGATCTACTCGAAGAACGGAGAGAAACGGTGGAGACAAGGGCAGCCATCTATCGTCAGAGAGTGAAAAGGTTTTATGACGCAAGGGTGAAAAGAGTCTTCTTCCAAATCGGCGATCTAGTCCTGCGGGAAAATGAATTTCATGGAAATAAAAGCCGAACGGGGAAGCTAACCCCTAACTGGGAAGGCCCTTACGTCATACAAAGAATCGTCCAAGCCAGCACCTATTATCTAGTAAATATGGACGGAAAAGCGCTCAAGCGTCCATTCCATGCTGAACATTTACGACGCTACTATCAATAAACTCTATAGATTTCTTAAAATTCATGAAATAAAGCTCAAGTCTTTCTCATCCCACAAAGATGCGGTGAAATTCCCATCCCACAAAGATGCGGTGAAATTCCCATCCTACAAAGATGCGATGAAATTCCCATCCTTAGAAGGTGAGTCGGAATTATCCTATAAGGATAAACGACAACTCTTATAAAAAAAGGGGCAAAAATCTCAATCGAAATATGAGGCAACAATCTCATTCATGAAGGCGAGTACCTCACTCGAAGTCCCATGATTGGACTGAAGACTCGTTACGAAGCTCATCATACAAGCCAGATGAAGAAATTCGCGAAGGACTTCAAAAATACTTCTCAAACAAATTTCTTACATGGTTAAAGATAACCATCACTCGGAAATAAACCTTCACCAAAATAAAGGTTTGCGTTTCATTCATATGAATAGAAGTTACATTCCCAGTAATTAAGAAGAATTTACAAGAACGTTCACAAAAGAAAAACATCCTAAGAACTAGGACCCTCAGGACAGCCACCTGCTTCTGAGGGAACTTGGGTAGAAGGCTCCAAGGGGGCGGGGACAGAAGCCCCCAGGGTCTTGGTAACTTGTTGCTCTTTGAGCTCTGTAAACTTCTTCAACACCCCTGCCAGCCCCATAGATAAAACTTCCGCAGGAGGGATATGACGACCCACCTGCTGTACCACCGAATAAATACGGGTGGCTCCCTCTTTAGCTTTCGCCCTAAGCCGGGCGACCTCCTTCTCTGATTTATCCGCTCGCTCTATTAAATCCTTGATTTCTTGCGAGTCGGATTTAGGAGTTGCCAATCGGGAAGCTAAGTCCTCACGTTCCCCCTTTAGCTCCTCCAACTCTGCCTGAGCAGCAGCAAGTTCGGCTTTGTTCAGCTTCAGCGCCCATTGGGCTTCAGCTTGCCCCTCTCGAGTAGATTGGAGTTCCTTTTCCAAACTGCTAGAATTCTCCTGCAACTTTTTAATATTCTCCTCAGCAGTAAGGAGGGAACCCTCAGAAGTAGACAACTTGGCCTCCAAAACATCCTTCTCCTTTTCCGCGGCAGCCAGTTGTTGAAGCCGCTCGGCTTTATCCTCCTCGAGAGCATGGATAACGGCGAGCTGCTCTTTATTTTTCCCTTCCAGGGCTGTCACCCTAGAATTCAATTGGGCCAATTTCCGCCCTAAACACTTCCATCTTTGCCGAATCATCTTGGCAAAGATTGTCGACTCGGTCCGCCCAATGCGCAGTCTACGAAATAGCGACGAAATAGCAAACAAATAAGTTAGTAGCATTAACGCCAAGCTAAAAAGTAAAACTAATATGAAGGTAATCCTCACCAGCATAACCGAGCGGAATAGCTGAGAAATGGCCTCTTCCCTCCCAGCCCTATGAAGTTTGGAGGAGAGCTGTTCGGGTCTCATGTCCATCAGAACAGTCTTTACCGAAGCGGCATCCCGAAAAGGAATGTCTTCGGAGGACACCCCCTTGCCTTGAGATGACGGTCCCCTTAAAACCGAGTCCGCCACTCTCAATTTATCCAGGAGAGCCGCTTCTCCTGCCTCCGCCTATATATATATATATAAAAAGGAGAAGTTAAAGTTAAAAGGTTCTGAACAAAGCATGAAACACCCATAGGAAATGGAAAAGAAATGCGTAGAAATTCACACCTCTATAAGAAGGATATCCTCCGGTCGGCTGGAAGAAGGACCTTCAGAAATTGGGGATAAAGCCGGGCGGATTTCTTCCCGCATACTAACCTCTTCCCCGAGGACGCCTCCTTGTTCTCCTACAATTAGGGACCCGATCGTCCTCGAATTCTTTCTCTTGGTCCTCCCTCTCAGGTGAGGGACCCCCCAGACGTCACTTTTAACCCCCTTTTTGGAAGAGTCAGTCTCTTTTCTCTTCCTCTTTTTTCTCTCCTCTTTGGAGGTATCAGCACCATGGCTAGGTACCACTTCTTTCTTTTTCCGCCCGCGAGCCAAGGGCGGATGAACTTCCCCTTCGAAAGAAGCCAGAAGACCCTTGACATAGCTCAAGTCTTCGTCTTCCATCGGATTTTCTGCAGCAAAACAAATTCCGGCTAAGGTTAGACACCACAAATCAAAACCAAACTAAATTGAGTACGCAAACGAATCCTACCATTAGACACTATTAAACGACACTTAATGAGGTTTTCCTCAGTCAAAAACCTATCCATATAAACTTTGGATAGCCCCGTCATTGACTTAAGAAGAATTCCCTCTTCCTTCCACATCTCCTCATATTAGCAATGTCCCAAGACGGGGAACCTCCCACCTTGTTCGGATATCCCATTCGGACTTACATTTAACAAAGAAAAACTTACTCTTCCATCGTTTGATGGAAGAGGGAACTTTCCCTAGAAACTTTCTCCCAGGGCAAGCCGAGAAGTAGTACCAGTCGGCATTAGACTCCAAGCAAAGACTAAACAACAGGCGGAACCAACAGACGGTCGGATTTACCCAATAGTTCTTAAAAACCATGACAAATCCGTTGAGCAGCCTCCAAGAGTTTGGAGTCAACTGCGAGGGACACAAATGATATTCCTCTAGGATTGCCTTAGCAAAATCAGGGGAAGGAAGCCTAAGCCTGCCTAGCAACGCGTCTTGATAAATAGCTATTTCCCCCTCCCTGGGGGCACTCGCCCTCTCCCCTGAACAAGGAACCCTAAACTCAAATAAAGAGAGGTTTATCTTGTACCTCTCTGCTAGGTCATCTACATCTTTTTGCCCTAGAAGGCTTATGAATGTGTCCGACCCTCTACCCATTGCCCTAGAAGCACGGTGAACCCGCGAACCCTGGACTGGAACGCCTCCAAGTTCACCCGGAATCGCCACAGAGACCGTAGGGTTGGACGGAGAAGGAATCGAGGGTTCATGAGAAGAACTAGAAGAGGAAGAAGCAACACTAGCCATTACCTTAGGAAAGAAAAGGGGCAGGAAAAACACGGAAAGTTCAAGACCAGGGCTCACCAGAGAAGAAGAAATCTGGAGAAGAAGACTGGAGAAGAAGACGCGACTCGATTTTCGAAACAATCTTTTCTTTGCTATGCGGTTCCGCTTTATATACAAAGCGGCAAATAACCCGTGAGCCGCTAGGATCTTAGGATGGTATTCCGATCAGAGCCGTCGAACCAAGAGTCCACAAATTTGAACCGTTCAAATAACCATCATAACGCTGACGCCCACGTCAGCAATACCAAACGCCGCCTGACACACATGGAAAGCCACGCTCATCACCCATCATAACGCTGACAAACGCGCACGCCGCGCACGTCGCGCCACTATCCCCCTTTAAATGCTAAACAGTAAAGGAGACACGTGTCGTCTTAGGAAGCAAGGAGTGTTATGTACCGCATGAGACAAAACACACACCGCATGAGACAAAGCACACACTCCAGCATAGGATCGCCAGTGGTCTCATAAAAATACCAAAGGATTTAGAAACAAAACGACAAACGTCATTTATCCAAGTTACATGGTGAAACGCAAACAAAACAAAGTAATAAAAACATATTGTCCGACGGACTAAAGTTAAATATCTGCAGACCCGTCCGAAGATACGCTTAGATAAGATTCAGAAGAGACGCATGGACTTCCACAACCATCACTGTCCCCATTGTCATTAGGGGAACCGGTTCGACGGGCGGCGCGGGACCCACCTCTCAAGGCGAGTCGTCTCCGAACATCTCAACTTTGAAACGCATACCCCCTGCATAGGTAAAAATTAAGAGGTCCCCCGCTTCCACATCGTGATCGACATGAAAAGCTTCCCATCCAGCGTCGATGCTCATCTCACCAACCCCCCTATCAATCAACAAAACAGCCGGCCATACACAGTCGTTCGGACTTACCAAGTGGATTATTCCAGTCCTTAGCTCCGATAGATGCTCGTAAAAAGAGCTAGGAATTCTTAAGTGTCGAGAACATTGAGAGAAAGTAAAAAACTTATAAAAGGACAAGCGCTGAGCCATGGTGCAAAGATACAAGAATACAAAAGGATTTCTGCACAAACTCGTCATTCATACAAGCCCTTAAATAGGAATACTCGTCGACACTATAGACGAGAATTCCGGAGCAAAAATCTACCTCGATAACAATGAAAAGATAACACAGTAAACGTCGGTAGCCTATTAAAACACGTGTACTTTAGACGTAAGTAACCGTACGCAAAGCCTACACCTACATAGACATGCCAACTAAGAACGATACTTGTTCTCGAACCAAGCGAAACGTGCGATTAGCCCACCCCTCGCTCAGATTTTTCGAACAAGTACACTTTGGGGGGGACTAGTGTTACGGGTATATATGGTGAAGACAGGTGTCATAACCTAAAGGATCACTTGTTCCTTTGGCCACATGGCAATTTGCACAAATTGCGTTCGGCAAATAAAGGGAGGATTCAATCCTGCGAAAAGTCCGTCGGAATTGTAACAGCCCTCTGTACAGGGCGCGGGGTGGGAGGAGGGAAAAAGAGAAATATCTAACACCCCTACAGTGAGTAAGCCTTATCCACTTGCTACAGTGGGCAGATATTATCCCGTTTTACCTGCGTGGAGATATTTTCCTATCGCTACCGCCTTAGGAGATATTTTCCTATCACTACCGCCTTAAGAGATATTTACCTAACTTAACTTACCGTATTATTCCACCGCCTTTCCTGAACCGCCTCTAAGGTACTATAAAAGGAGAGCGTTAATGGAAGGAAAGGAGAGAGAGATCCAAAAAAAACTCATCACACAGAGAATTGCCTAAATCAAAGACTCTTTACTCAAGTTTACTGACTTAAGCATCGGAGCTAAATCCCGCAAAGAGGCCCAACTCCGACACCGCCCTCTCCCTTTTACGAGGTTCACTCAGCGGATAATTCGAGCGAATTTCCCTCATGATGTTCTCCGCTACCCTCGCTCGTAGCGTAATGCCCACACCAACTATAAATTTTAACCGCTGGTCGAGAGGCGAGGGATCCAGCGAGGCTTGATGTACAAAGCGTGACGTGGACCAGTTTTTGGCATCAACATAATAGTTAAATAGAATAATCATAACTTACCTCAGTTAACAACTACCAGAACATAACCACTAGTTTAAAACGTGTTATTCTAAATAATTGTTATGATTTTTTAAATTAAAAAAAAATTAAAAATAATAATATAGTTTTTTGTTTTTTTTAAAATTAAAATCAAAATGATGATAATGATCTATATCTGCCCGCTTAGTAAAATAGATAGATGATTAATATTTTTTCTTCCATTACAAATAAGCCAGGTGATAATATTTAATGTCCATCAAATTTAAAGACGAGAGATTCTCATCGAAAAATAGTCTCATATTAATGAATTACAACAACAACTAAGCCTTAAAATACCATACCAAATGGAGTCGGTGATAGAATTCTCTATCTCCATATAGCTCAAGATTTATATCACTATCTAATAAACGTAGTTTCTAATATCCTATCTCTCTCCACATATAATTCTCGACCTATCTTTACCTTTTTTCTATCTTCTATTCCTAAACTATTATATTTTTAAACCGGTGCACTTGGAAGTCCATAACACATATGTCCAAACTATCTTAGATAATTTTTTTTAAAAAAAAACAATTTCCCTAACTAGGCAAAAGAACAAGAAATGAGGTAGTGGTGACAATCATGTAAAACATTACAATAAATAATTTAAAAAAGATTTTTTTGGGAGATAAAATCAAATGTGCTTGTTGTGTTTTGTGTTTTTTTTTTTAATAAAAATTTATAAAACAATAGAAAAGAAAAAAAATCCGCGGAACCGCGTGGGTCAAACCTTGTCCAAATTGTTGACCCAACAACTCATTTTCCTTCTATGATTCATCTCTAGAAGCTACCTCTGCCTATTTCCTAAATTGCCCTCACTCTTTCAACTTTTTTACAAACTTCCAACTTGTTACATCATATCATATCATCAAAACTATCGTCAATCCTTGTTATGTTATCTCTGCTGTAACAATCATCTAAAATTATTTTAATTTTTTTTTTTGCATATAAACCACTAAAAAATTTGAAATAATTTGTACCAATTCATCCACTCAAATTTGGAAGTCTAATAAGTGATTAATTTTATAGGTAATTAATTAAAAGTTTCTAGCACTGTTTACTTTTTTTTTTAGGGTCCTTGGGGGTTGGCCCGTTGGGGGAGTGTATAGGGGTTTAGTGTAATAGTATTTTGGGTGAAAAATAGTACTAAATAGTATCAAGGACTAATAAATAATTTTTTTCTTAATTTTATAATTTTTTTAAGGTGTAATACCCGATTTAGTTACTCTATTATATCGATTTGTGACTTTATGTTCCTCTATTATAATTTGAGTTTTTTTGGTTCCTATAATTTCATAATTTAAAAATGTGAGTCTTTAAAGATGATGGAATGAAAAAGATGGTTAGTTGCAAGTGCCAATAATTAGAATAGTTGTAAAGGGTATTAATGTCATTTCATGTCAGATTTTTTTGTGTTTTCTTGAAAAAAAAAAAGAATGGGGGAATCTTGTCAACTAGAAGATGACTGACTACATGGAAAGAAGTAGTGGCATTGTTGTAGTTTGTGTGCAAGTCCAGGGGAACAAAGGGAATGGCCAAAGCTCTTAATCAGGTTGAGGTGGAGGAGATTGGAGTGGTAGGTACTCTTCCTTTTTTCCTTAAGCTCATCACTTGAGATCCACAGAGGTATGTCAAGTTGGAGGAGTTTTGATTCTCAAGTTGTTGTATCTTGTTTCTTCTTTGTATTTTGCATGAAATAAGATTGTTTCAATGGTACAATTTCTTCTTTTCTTGTCAAGAAATTGTAAACAAATGAAAATCTTTTGGGCTTTTTGAGGTTGTATTTGGAGAAAGGTTAGTGGAATTGTTGTCAAAATTTGAGCTTTTTGGATAACCTCTTCAGGGTGGAATTGTTGTCAAAATTTGAGCAAAATTTGTCCTTTTTGCTGTCCTCTCTTGGTTGGGTTTTCTAAGAATTGTGTTACTGTTTTTGGATTTAACTTTGGCCCCTGGAACAAAGAGTTGGAGTGGAAATTAGGGATCATCAATTGATGGTGTTTTTTTTTTTTTTGTTGAATTTGTTTGAAATTTGTGGTGTGCTTTATGAGGATTTGCCTATTTACTCGTGTAGTTGTACTTGGAGTTGAATTTTGGCTTTTCCATCTTCTTACTTGTTTGCTATTTTTTTGATAGATCCCTTGGTATTTGGTTGTAAAGTTGTTTTCACAACCCTTTCTTGGAAGAAAAGGAGGTACATGTTTGATGGGTTCATGTTCTTTCATGGAAAATGATGATTTGGTTTTCTTGATTTGATTCTGTGAATCCAAGTAGTTTTAAATTGGAGTTCTTGGTGTCTTTAACTATTGAATATATGGTTTTCTTGGTAGTGATGAATTTATTTGCTTGATTTATACTTCCTAATTCATGCATAGATCTTTCTTCAATGACCCTAAGATGAGTGTTTGGTTGGCAGCTACATCATTTTGATAGTTAGATCTTTGTTCTATCTTTAATCCAAGTAACTCCCACCATGTTTGGTAGGGAATTGTTTATCGGTGTCTTAATGATACCATTGTTTCAAAAAATTTCTTTTGCTTTATACCCTGAAAAGGCAGGCGCAATTTTGCTCAAAAGAATTAGGTTTTGCTAAGATGTGTACACAGTCACCATCCTCTTGAACATTTGGATTCGAGTAAATATTACAAAAGGTTTTGCTAATTCTATTTTGAAAAGTGATTTTATTGCTTACATGAGATTGCTATCCTAGTGTAGCTCTGTTAAGCTAATCAAGCTCTTTCTTGCTTATAATCAGTTCTTTATACATTCCTCAAAGCCTGCTGACAACTATAAGAAGGAAAAAAAAAATATGGTTTATTCTTCTAAAAATTCGGAAAACAGCAGTCCTGTCTGTTTAGAATCTCAATCTCATTTTGGATCTTGAGAATGATGTATGATTGACACCATCTTCATGGACTAGTAACTCTGTTGATTCAGGCTGTCAAGCTACATTCAACAATCCTTATGTATGTCTTTTAGAAACTTTACCTGATTGTGTCCTTGATGTTGATCGTTGGGAAGAAAAGATGTTGAATCTGTCCAGTTTATGCAAGAATAGCATGATATTTGTTTCAAGAATGACATAAATTCATGCACCAGTCCTGAATGGTACAAATGGAGTGTCCATTTTTAACCAAATTATATATTAATTATATTCATTCAAGAAAGAATTCTGGAAACTAGAACATTTTATGTTAAATACTTCCTATTTAATGTTGCCAGTGATGACTCCACAACCCTAATGATGCTATTTCTCATTCAATCTTATCTTTTTGCTGCTGCTTCATATGCACACTTAATTTCTCTTGCAGATTTCATAATACACTTGCATCTGAAGTAATAAACATATTCGAAAGGAGAATCCAGAAGATTACGATATTCTCTGCAGCAAGAATTTACTAGTTGAGAGCAGAACAAGAAGGAGGCTGCTAGGAAGAATCTTTTTTTGTTGGTAAATCCTGCTATTCATGGGAACTTGACATGACAGCATCTCATATAAGGCACTCAGAAAGTCACAAATCTATGCAAGCATCAAATAAACACCAAAACTCAAATAAGGCTCAGGAAGCAAACTATCAGCAGAATTCCATGTCTTTGAGAGAAGTGCAATCCCAATTGCTGCCTCAGAACTACCAATCCTTACAGCATGTCTACGCTGATGATGGCTTGCATTTAAAAGGCACTGCCCCTCAGACATCTCATGAACAGTACTGCACCCTAGATTCCTCTTTTGCAGCTGCCGGTTATACGGTTCATACCTCGTCATCCACTCTCAGTTACTCTCCCTCCACTGAGAGCCCTATTTCACAGCAAGAGTGCCTGTCGGACAACACCTACGGATCTCCTATAAGTGTCTCATGTATAACTGAAGATCCAAATGATCTAAAGCACAAGTTAAGGGAACTAGAGACTGCAATGCTCGGGCCCGACTCTGATAGAATTGATAGCTTTGAGAGCACATTCCATAACCAGCTGATATTGGAGCCTGAGAAGTGGAAACAGCTATTGGACATTCCGAGAGGAGACCTGAGACAGGCGCTGATTGCTTGTGCAAGAGCTTTGGCAGATGACAATATGCTGGTGGTAGACTGGCTGGTGACAGAATTAAGGCAGATGGTATCGGTTTCTGGTGAGCCGATACAGAGGTTGGGTGCTTACTTATTGGAAGGCCTCATTGCGAGGTTGGCCTCATCTGGCAGCTCTATCTACAAAGCATTGAAGTGCAAGGAGCCAGCTAGTTCTGAACTGCTCTCCTATATGCACATTCTCTATGAAGTCTGCCCTTACTTCAAGTTTGGTTATATGTCTGCAAATGGTGCCATTGCTGAGGCCGTCAAGGGTGAAGAAAGGGTCCACATTATCGATTTCCAGATAGCAATGGGGAGCCAGTGGTTAACTCTAATCCAAGCCCTTGCAGCAAGACCTGGTGGCCCACCTTGTCTGAGGATTACCGGAGTAGATGACCCTGTATCTGCTTATGCACGAGGTGGTGGTTTGCACCTAGTAGGGCAGAGGTTATCCCGATTAGCAGAGTCATGCAATGTACCCTTTGAGTTTAATGCTGCAGCAATTTCTGGTTGCGATGTAGAGCTCAAGCATCTTGACATAAGGCCGGGTGAGGCATTGGCTGTGAACTTCCCGTATCAATTGCATCACATGCCAGATGAGAGCGTGAGCACAGACAATCACCGCGACAGGCTACTACGATTGGTTAAGAGTCTCTCTCCAAAAGTGGTGACACTAGTGGAGCAAGAATCCAACACCAATACAGCTCCATTCTTCCCACGCTTCTTAGAGACCCTCGACTACTATACCGCCATCTTTGAATCAATCGATGTGACTCTTCCAAGGGAGAACAAGGAACGCATTCACGTCGAGCAGCACTGCCTGGCAAGGGACATAGTTAACATCATTGCTTGTGAGGGAGCGGAAAGAGTGGAGAGGCATGAGCTTCTTGGGAAATGGAAATCAAGGTTCACCATGGCAGGATTCACCCCCTACCCATTGAGTCCACTGGTGAATGCCACAATTAAACAATTGCTTGAGAACTACTGTGAGAACTATAGGCTTGAAGAAGTAGATGGTTGTCTCTACCTCGGATGGAAGAACAGAGCTTTGGTGGTATCTTGTGCATGGAGATGAGCCTTCTCAACTCAGGTTAACAACAAGCAGATCTTCTGGTGAATTTGGAACTCTTCCTTGGTTGCTGTATTGTAGTGAGTAGTGAATCTATATATGCTTTTGCATTTCTCTCTGTTACTAGATGGTTAGAAAATAGAGCCAAACTCTTACTCTTGATCTGATTCTAACTGTAGCCAATCAAACTGAAGTTGTAAAGCTGAAAGCTTGAGATGCATTATGCATATACATCAGTGTAATCTAATTCTGCGGATAATCTAGTCCCATTAGTTTATGATTCCTGTGTTGCTTTTTGCAATGTATTTATTAGAATATTATCATATCTTTATGACTCTTTTGGATTGAATATCATGTTGAAGTTTGTTGTTCATGTAGCAAAATAAGAAAGCATGTCTGACTTGCATGCTAAATGCCATTCTTTGATAAATGCTTCAATTGAAATTTCAGAGGTTAGTGGTTTTTTTTTTTTAAGTTTATTTTGTGTGTTTTTAATAATATGAATGTTAATTGTGTCAAAATAGCTATCCTGATCAAATACTCATTGGAAACCCTTCTATAAGCAAATCATCAAAAGATCTCTATTTTTACCAACTTGGTAATGCTTTTATACAAAACAACTCTGTTTTAATTTAGAATCAATTACAACAGTTGATAATTGATTAATATACAGCTGAAACTGGAAAACTTGTTTTTCAACATACAAGACAAAGACAAACTCCCTGATTTTGTGGATTTGCAGGAGCAACAATCCATCCATCAGCAGAAATCATGCGGGAAAAAAATATGTTACATAATGATACATCACTGATTTGTGAAGCAAATCTGTAACTTGCAAGTAGTTCCAAGGAAACCAGTAGAAACACCAATCCAATCCAGACTCTTTATGGTCCCATAACTAGATTTCCTGCATTCGGGTAATATTGGTTTGTGGCATGGTTGATAGATGGAGTGTTGAAAGTGAAACCTTCTTCCTTGTCCTCTCTAGACCGATACAAGTTATGATTTGAGCTTCCATAACAAATCGGCATTGAAGTTGTTTCAGCCACTGATTTGTTATAATCAACCATAGTGAAATGAATTTGATGGTTCGGTGTTTGATCAGTTTCTGGTGCTTGCTGCCTCTCATTGGCTGAGTTGTGCCTTGGGCTGATGCCAACACCTAGGTCAAGGCTTAATGTGTCTCTTTCATCAGATTGGTTGTAGTGATGGGAAACCGGTCTCATGTCGCAAGTCCTTAACATACCGTTTAAATTAACAGACATGTGGCCGTTGAGAGTGTTCACACCAGCTCCGATCAGTGGGGCAGCAGTGTCATGGCAGCTATTCCTTGAGGCAGGTACATCGTGGTTGTGTTTGCCCTCATAGGTGGTTATAACTGCTTTTGGATCATGCGAGGCTCTTTCAACATGTTTCCTTACAGGACACCCAACATTTGTGCACTTATAGTAACTCCTGTTAGAAAAATACATGGAAAGAGATATATTTAATTTTCACAATAAGGGCTTCAAGAATACATTAAGGTTTGTGCAGGTTGTTTGGATCTTCAGTCAATGTGTGGTATTGATCACATGCTTATCACCACTTCAGATAAAAAATGTATCAGTGAAGAAGCAAAAGACAATAGGATATCAACTTGTCTGGTTAGAAATTATCAGTTCCTGACTATGGCTTAATCATTTGTCCACTCATTTGGGCAGGCACTGGATGCTTATACTTCACACAATGTGGATGCAAGCATCTTTCATTACTTGGGAACAAAACACAAGAAATCAGTCTTTTTCTCATCATTTGCAATACCATCTTCCATTACTTGGAAACAAACTCAAGAAATCAGTCTTTTTCTTCTGTCATTATCATACCTTACACTTAGCTCATATATTTAGACTACACCTCAAATCAAGTTGCTCTATTTGGACTGGATCATACCAAATGTAGACAAACACTATGATCAAATACTAGAATCACACCAGTTAATGAATGGAAAGATGGGTACAACCTACTTATCCCACTTGTGCAATTATTATGTTATCAGATTAGATGACCAAGTGAATGACAAATCAAAATCTTGGATCTGAATCCACTCAGTTGATAGATACTACAAGGATTTAGCAAGAAAAAGTCAATACAAATGTTTCGGGAATGAGGAAATGAATATAATTCTCATGCAATATAAGGACAAATCATAGATTTGTCCAACTACTAATAAACTACTGAGAATAGAAGCATGTAAATGAAGTTCAAGAACATGAAAACTGCACAGCTATTTATATTAGTGTAAGTATCTGAAGTGCAAAGAAACTGAGAACTACAGCTATGTATATATGCAATATATCCCATAAAGATTTAGCTGAATAATGACATAACAAAAACCATAGTAACTGAATATTATATCCAGTGACAGAAGAATTGAGAGTGAAGATTAGCTATAGGAAAAAGTATGGACAACTAAAACAAATGATGAGAGAGGATTTCCACTCCAAAAGAACTTCATCAGTTACACAAAAGATTATAGAGCTCTCTGCTATTACAATACTAGTGTATAATTGCCATCTGCCAGCAAGGTTCAATAGAATCTGCCAAGCTCTCAAGATTCCAGGGGAAGCGAGTTGCAACTAATGCAGAAATCTAATATACAATTTAGAAATAAAAATATTGCACTAAATTTATGCCATTGTGAACAAATGTCATAGCTAAAGTCAAGAAACGTATTTGCTGCTTTTCACAAAGTAGCTATGGGCTTTGTCATAAACTCAGTTACAATAATTTCAGCTGTTCAGGGAACACAATCTTGTTTTAAACATAATGGAGATTTGGAATTCATATTCCCCAAGAAATTAATGCAGTTAATATTTCCTCAAGTCAATGTTTGATAATACAAATTTATGATGAATGATTTCGAGATATATGTGCATCAGTGAGGTACCACTCTGAAAGAGCAAGAATTCAAACATTGTGTCAAGACTTATGGGACAAGGGACAGCCCTAGGTGACAGTTTCTACAGGATTTTGGTTGTTTCAACCTGCCCACTTTTATGAATTCCTAAAGCACAGAATAAGAGGTCTGACCAACACATAAATGATTGACTTCACATTGTCATCATCCTCGGCACAACCAAGTCCAAAATTATGATCTTTGAAGTTTGAACCATACTCAAATTGTACAAGGTGTTTTGAAGTGTTAAGTTTCTATGTGCCTTTTTAATGCTGTAATATAAAAAGATATAATGTAAATCATTTAAACTGAGAAACGATAATATTGGTTTTGGTTTATATACATTATAATGGAATTGTTATTCTAAAAACTAATGTCTAGGATACTCTTCAATTTTGTCAAAGCATCTGTTGGTTGTGTTTTAATTGGAAGATAAACTTGAGACAAATTTCTGCTGCACACCTACTTTTCATTCTTTCTCACCATAATCTACATCCAAGTTTTAAACAACTTGATGCAATATGTTCTGTCAAAAGAATTACTTTGAACTATATCATATTCAGAAACTTTTCAAATCAATCACAATCAAATTTTGCTGCCAGGGGTTGCCTACTCACCCCATCTTATCAGGCCCATAAAGGCAATCAAAACACTTGCCTTCTCTTTAGTGTTTTTGCCTTCCACTGTTTAATCTTATCCTAAGTTCACAGACACCAAAATAAATCAAATCCCACCTGCTAAATTCCTAAAAGGAGCAGAGATAATCAATTATCTCAAGGTGTTTCTTTTCTTTTCTTTTCTTTCTTTTCTTTCTTTCTTTCTTTTTTTTATTTTTTTATTATTATATATATATAGAGAGAGAGAGAGAAATATAAGTGTATCTCTTGGAGAAGAAAAGTTCAAGTTTGTTCAGGATGTCTGCTACTCAGGCAAATAACATAAATGGAAGAACAATGTACTTCATTCAAAAGAAACAAGAAAAAAACAAATAATAATAATGTTTGAGGATGACACATACCTTGGATTAGGGTTCCCTTTCACCACTTTCTGCCCATACTTACGCCACCTGTAGCCATCATCTAAGATATCGACTTCACTTACTGTTTGCACAACAACACGTGGCTCACGGTTAACCTTACCAATCTGTGTTGCGTCAATTGTGCCCATATCTTTCTTCCTGAAGATAGTAATTTGAGAGAAAATATTAGTCCATCTATAAGAGTAACCTCTCATGTGAATTTATGATTCTCTTTCACCTGCGCTTAGATTCTGGATCATCACCATCAGCACTATCTTCACCAATATGGTTTGGACGACCACCTCCAACTTCTGCATCTTCATCACTTGCTGAGACAGGAGATAACTCAGGGTTAACATTGGCATCAGTATGATGAGATACTTGTCCATGTGCATTTGGCAACTTGTCTGTATATAATGGAATAGTATGACCATGTTAGATAATTTAATGGATGACACAAATGCATCTTAGTTAAGAATTCGCATTACCTTCATCATTCACAAAGTAGAAAACCCATCAGTTTTCTCTTCTCCTTGGCTTGAGAGAACTGCACCAAAAGCTAGTCTGCGGTTAGGTTGAGGCTTAGGATGATCATGATAACCTTTATAGATAACTTCTGTAATCTGTCCATCATGAGAACGCTCTAATTGCTTCTTCATTTGGCAGTTGGGATGCGTGCACTTGTAATAGCTCCTGGGAAATTCACTTCCTTTAACATGTTTTTGCCCATATTTTCGCCAGTTATAGCCATCATCAGATAGCTTATCAGCTAAAGCTGAGGACATAGACCCAGTGTTGTCAGGCTGTAATGCAATCACCTCCCCATTGTCTGAGTCCCTTGTCTCTCCAGTACTAACAACTTCAGCAGATGCATTCACTTTCATTACAACTGTTTCAATAGTTGGACCTGGAGCTGTAAGCATCAAATCATTTGAAGGGAGAGTCGCGTTCTCAGCTTTCACTAATTGGGAGCAAGGCAATGGTTGCGATAGAGACTTGCTTTGAACTTTTACAGTAGTTTCACGTTCCTGTTGCTTCAAACAGGCAGAAGCCTACAAGAAAGATGTCCACACCAGCCAAAAGCCATGGTCAATGATAGAATATTCTATGAATCCACCAATTAATGATACTATATAAGACAAGGCTCCAAAAGACAGTCCTAGGGCCGATCATTAAATGATTCAAACCGTCAAACCGTTTTGGACTAAACCACTCTTAACAGTTTATGGTTTGGGCATTAGAAAGGTTAGGTCTGACTTGTGTTCTTTATTATGTTATTAGACTTCAACAATTTTGTAAAATAATGATGATACATATAAACTAAACAAAGCCTTAAACCATTTAATCTATAATAAAGTTTAAAAAATAGCTACTAATCCATCCAACAACCTGTTATTGAAACATAAGTGATTAGAAAATTATTATAAAAAAAAACATTAGATAATTTGAAAGGCGTCACACCGGAAAAAGCTACTTATGACCATAATCTTCATTATTATGGATTACATTAATTGTTCTAAATATTTATTCTACATTTGACAATTGTGCTGTATTTGAAGTATCAATTAATATGTTGCATATGGATTATATTATTTAGGTCTTATGATACTGTCGTTTGCAATATTAACATTACATTCTGAACTTTTACTTTAATAAATATTAGATGATATGCAACATGAATGTATTCTCCCTCTATTTCTAAAGAGCATAGTTGTATTCTTCTTTTCAACTTATTCTTTTCTTGTATTCATTTTTTATAAGTGTGTCATATATTCAGCTCAAGGATGAGTATTGAGTAGAAGATGGAGTCTAGCTGTGTGTGGTTGTTAATGGGGAGGACTGAGGAGGTTTCTGAAGTTATGTTACCAAACTTGTCCTCTTACTATAAGTTCTAATTTATTCAACTTGTTAAATGGTAAGCCATCCCCTTTTAAGCAACAAGATTTTCACAAGAAAACAGACTATTTATGTATCCATAACATTCCAAAACTTCAGAATATCTCCCTCCACCTTTTAACCAATAATATCAGTTCCTAATCTCAAATTCAATCAAAAATTATTATTACTATTTTTTAGATTAAAACTAAACAATAATTTAACCCCTAAGTAAATGTGTACAGCCTGAGCTTGTCCCACTTTATTATTGGGTATATTACAAAATTCTCAAAGTCATATTTTTGCATCACAAAATTAACAGAAGGTAAAATATGATATAAAAAAATTGACACGTGCAAATAACTCTTAAGAAGTTAGGTGTGGTAGAACAATAATCATCTTTCCATGAATGCATGTATGTAAAAAAAAAAAAGATAAAATAAAATTCCTATCTGAAGACTACTATCATATATGGCACCAGTAGTGTCTCCGATATTGAGTTTTAAAGTTGATGTGTCCTCTAATATTCAAAAATCATGTTTCTTAATCATGGGGAAAGAAAAGAAACCATTTCTATCAACCATTTAACAAATTGGCATTCATTATCAAATTTGTGCGTTCATTTATCTCTATATATTATCCAAGAAAGAAGGGGATTACCAGTGGTGCCAATGAGGAAAGGTTTGATCTGATGTTAGGTCTGAACTCAAAACTTCCAGATTGTCCATCATCATTGGATTTATCCCTTGGGGATAATAAAATAGCAGAACTAGCAGGATCCCTTACCATATAAGGCATAAAGAATGTCCCTGTGGTTGGAGAAGGCTCTGCCTGTACACAAGAAAGATTGAAAATTCCATAAGTTTTTAATCTGACTAAAAGGGCATGAAAAGCAACCAGTAGGCAATAGGCGCCATGCGACAAAAGAACTTCATGGTTCTAGATTTGCAGGGTGTAACTAATGTCACAATTAAGGATGTAAAGTGAATACAAGCTGGTTTAGCAAGAAGCAAACAATAATACAACTTGTCCAGAATGAAATCCGTTGGAGATTAATTAGGATAAACCATCATAGCAGCCTATCAATGACCTTATTCTGCAAAATCTACTCTGTATGCTTATCATCTCATATGAGCAAATAAAAGTTGCAGAAGTAAAGATGGAAGATCTCTGCAGACCACAGTAGAGAAGAAATTTCATGTTTTTAACATGCTATATACATCATCTTTAGTACAGAATCTCACCTTGAACCTCCTTAAAAGTAACTTTTCACACTTGATAAACCACTATTCTATGACAATCTCAATGATACCAGTGATTCCAACAGACTGAGACACATAGGCAGCTAAGTACAGTAGATTACTTCTCCAGTAGGTTGTGATATGGAAGACAAACAAAACCACAAAAATAAGAATAAGGTTTAGGTGGTCCTTCAGAAATCCACAAAATACCTGTTTAGCACCTTCAACCTTCATATCTAGATCTTATTTGGCATGTTCTTTGCTTGGATGATATACTTTACAAATTGCTACATCAGCCTATAGGTTCAGCCCCGAAGAGCACTCAAAGTGAAACACACACAAAACTCCTAGAGAGAAACACAAAAGCAATGGATTCCCTCTTCACCCTTAGAAGAGAAACACAAAGCAATGGATTCCCCCTTCACCCTTAGAAGAGAAACACAAAGCAATGGATTCCCTCTTAACCCTTAGAAGAGAAACACAAAAACAATGGATTCCCTCTTCACCCTTAGAACAGGCCTTAACAATTCAGCGAATAAACCAACATTCCAACTGCACAAACAACAAAACCACTCTAAACGCACTGTGTACCTTTTTCCACATGTCATAACAAGATAAGCGACTGAAGAATAAGATAAGAACCCACTGAAAAAGGTGTTATGGGCATGCCTTTCTATCAAAACAAGAAAAAACAAAATGGAAGGTTTACAAAGGAAAGGCATATTCTGACATCCAGTTCAATAACATAAAGTAGGATTTTAGTAGAACCCGCAATCATATTTCCCTCAATAAAGTTCAAACCTGAAATGAGTAAAGTAGGCACTGGAATATTGTTAACGGCCATTGCTACTCCATTACGCCAACTTCTTCAATAGAAAATTCACAAATTTAATCATTTTCAAGCACCAAAAACAGAAATCTGTGAATAATGACAATTCCTTATACAAAGCTACAGATAAGATGCCTAAACTCCATGCACCATCCATCAAAATCCGAGCTTTCAATCATAAACAGTTTAATTTAGCAACTTTCACTTGCCACTGCACTAATCCTACCATCAAGTAGAAGCTCAAGAATCACGATATCCAACTAATCACATTGCGCAGACACCAAAAACAAGAGAAAATGCACAAATCTACCTAACCTCAGGCAAACATTGGAAAAAGTATCTCAGTAAAAGATAAAACATCACATCGTACTTAGAGCAATAGAAAAACCCCAACCTTCATGTTGGTGAGTAGAACGGGAGACTCGAGGAGCGAGGAGGGGCTGAAGCCAGAGGGGATCGTGAGGCGCGGGGAGCGTGAGATCGGGAGCTGCGCCGGTGACATGGACTTGTACCTCGCCCCTCCGACCCCAGAACCAGCGGGAACCTTAGGATCAAGCTGGACTTCGCTCCTCGACGAGTCCTCCGCCGAAGGGTTACCATTTCCGCCGCCGAGACCATCGAATCGCATCTCCGGTGACGAGGAACTCGATTGCGGAGCTCCTTCGTATGGATCTCCGGCACCGAATGCGGGATCTTCGATCATTTGGTGAGAGAGAAGGAGTGGAGTGGAGGGAGTGGGGATTGGGGGGTCGGTTTCAGTTTGAGAATTTGTCTGAGATGCTCGGAATGGAGGGCTATGATGTGACCATAATTTCCGTCTTTTTTACGCACGTATTTTCTTTTTAAAACATATTAAAATATTTATTTTATTTATTTTAGAGATAATTATTTATTAGTCTATGACACTATTTAGTATTATTTCCCCCTTTAACCAAACCCTACTCAAAACCTTATTTATTTTACATCCCTACACACACTCCCAAGGATCCCAAAGAAAAAAATAAACAGTGCCAAGGACCAATAGTTCATTATTTATTTATTTATTTTATTATAATTATTACATACCTTATAAATTTCTTATCTATTTTTTCTTAATTTTCTTAGATATCACTTTGTTTATTTAGTTCGGATTATTTATTTTTATAGTTAATGAATTATCACTCCCCCAATAGTGAACTTATTCCCTATAGGTCCCTCCCCAAGGACCTCCATCTTCCCCCTAGGGTCCTTTGGGGGGGGCTTAGGATAAATAGTGTTTTGGGTGTGGTTTTGGAAAAGGTGAACAGTGGATGAATAGTGCAGGGACCTATAGATAATTACCTCTTATTTATATTTATATATATGGGGTTTTTTGGATGGTTTTTTTTTCAGCATTTTTTTAATTAATTGTTTCTTAGAAGAAAAAAAAAATTAGATAGTTTTTTTAGAAAAACAAAAATCATAAAAAAATCAGGAAAAACTGACTTTATCATAAGCCAGTAATTTGTAGTTTCTTAAAAAAGTTGTTCTCCCCTCTCAAACTTTTATCAAAACTATTTTAAAAAAAATTAATTATCAAAACACCTTTTATTATTATTATAATTATTATTATTTATTAATTATTATTACTATAAAATTATTTTTGGATTAACATAAAAAATTTAACTTCGAGAAGTTTTTTTTTCAGAAATCTTTCTATTAAACTGAAAAAAAATTCATAAACCAATCCAAACGAGATCATAATATTTATAAAACTACAAAATTTTATAATTATATATAGAGCTCACCTAAACCTATATCATGATTAATAAGCTTTTTAGAGTATATATATATATATATATATATATATATATATGTTGATACTATGCGATGCTTGTCATGCAGTGTCACCGATTTTACTCACTTGCATAGTGTTTTGAGAAAATCCAACCGTATGGATCGAAAAATAAGTTAGCATGTCAATTTTCATACAATTTGGGAACTTGTAGGGTCTTCATCTTAAAGGGTGAAACCGGTATAAATTTTTACTCGTTAAGATAAAGACCCTACAAGTTCTCAAATTGTATAAAAATTGACATGCTAGCTTATTTTTCGATGTTCTTTCCATTCATATGGTTGGAAATCCTTAAAATACTGTGCAAGTGGCCAAATGGGAGGTGACCTTACTTGCACAATAATTCGGTCGGCCTTATAAAATCACTCTCGTATATATATATATATATATATATATATACTTGATGATAACATCGCGCGTAGGATCAACCGCTTTAAATCCGGCCGCGATGTTATCACCCCTAGAGCATGTTTGAAAGATTTTTTTTTTGTATGGATGGGAAGATCTGCTAAAAATAAAATTTCTACCGCCAATTTTAAATACATTTATTGCAGTTTGGTCCTCCCATTTAAACGTTGAAATTCTAATCGCTTGATTCCTATAAATTTTGATCTGTTAAGATGAAGACCCTACAAGTTCCCAAATTGTATGAAAATTGACAGGCTAACTTATTTTTCGATGATCTTCCCATCCATACGGTTAAAAATCCTTGAAACATGCTCAGAAATCGGCGCAAATGAACGATGTTGCGGATGGCATCGCTTGGCCTCTCTCTCTCTCTATATATATATATATATACACCCAGTAATTATAATTGATTGCACACTAGATTGGAAGGTGGAAGAAAATTTCTTTTCTTATAAATCTAACCTTCAATTTAATTACATGCACTCTCAAAAATTCATTAGGGTTGGAAAAATATTGTCTTATTAAGGGTAAAATCTACAAACTTTGTGGTATGGGTCAACTAAAAAATATTCACAATTTGTGACAATTTTATTCTTAGTTATCATAAATAAGAATATTAAAAATCAAATTTTTGGTATTTTATTACTAATTTGATGGAATAATGATTAGAAATGAAATAAAACAGTACTCAGGGACCTCAAAATAAGTTTCCATTAAAAACTCCACCGTGTTAAAAAAATGAACAATTCATTGACATTATAAATGTATGATTTTGATTAATTTTTATGAGAAAAGTTGGTTAGCCCATTTCTTCTAATAAGGAGAGGTTGAGGGCAGTGACATGGTTCTAGTAACTTGTCTCTATTTAGCAAAACAATATCTGACTTGTTGAGCCATTTTTGAAATGATCCAATACTTTTATAAAATATAAAATACTTTTCCTTTTTCCATACATATATGAGAAATTATGATATTGTTAGTGATAATCACAGTGGGAAATCACTTCAATATCCCTAAAACCACAAAATTTACAATGTTATAGATAGTGCAATTCAGATATTTTGTAGGGCATATATGAAAACCCATAATTTACGAGGATGCTTTTGATAATTTATGAAACTCTAAGGACCAAAATGAAATTTTGAGCACCCTCCCCCCACTATGCAGAAAGGGTGAGTAACCCCCAAGGTATCTTACTTGGGTGCCAATGCCGGTCACAACACTTTTAAATTTAATTTATTATATTAAAAAATTAATATAATATTTAGAAACTTAATAAAATTATTTACTTATAATCCATATAGCACATAACATTTGTTAAAATATTACTATTATTATATTAAGACTATTTTTTGATATTAAATATTTATTGATATTAAATGATAATTTAACATTTTTAACACACAATCAGGAAGGTGTCGCACATATTCTCTAGGTGTGCGTACATGGAAAATAAAAATTTGTGTGAAAGCCTTTTCAAATTGTGTGCGAGGCTTCACAACTTGTGTGTTGTGGCGCGCACATCGAGGAATATTTGATTACGCACACAATCAGGAAGGTGTCGCACACAATCTCTAGGTGTACGCACACGGAAAATAAAATTTTGTGTGCGAGCCTTTTTAAATTGTGTGCGAGGCTTCACAAACGCACATGGAGAAATCTTTGATTGCACACACAATTAGCAAGGTGTCACACACAATCTCTAGGTGTGCGCACATGAAAAATAAAATTTTGTGTGCGAGCCTTCACAACTTGTGTGTTGTGGCGTGTACATCGAGGAATTTTTATCAAGGCGCACAATCGTCGGGAAGGTGTAAGCCACAATATCTAGGTGTATTACTACGAAAAATAAAATTTTGCGTGCGAACCTTCACAAATTGTGTGCGAGGCTTCACAACTTGTGTACTATGGCCCGCACATCGATGAATCTTTGATTGCGCACACAACCATAAAGGTGTCACACACAGTCTCTAGGTGTGCACACACGAAAAATAAAATTTTATGTACGAGCCTTTTCAAAGTGTGTGTGCTTCACAACTTATGTAGGAGAATGTCTATTTAAAAATGTTAAATTATTATTTAACATCAATAAATGTTTAATATAAAAAATTAGTATTAATATAATAATAGTAATATTTTAATAAATGTTGGGTGCTATGTAAACTATAAATAAATAATTTTATTAAAATTTTAAATATAATAAATTAAATTTAAAAGTTTTGTGACCAGCAACACCCCAAGTAACATACCTTGGGGGCCTAGAACCCACCATGCAAAAAGCCATCGCACCCGTCCTCTGTTATCCACCGCACAAGTGCCTCGTGATTGGATAGTAGCAACGATCTCGATCACTCTTTCTTCGCGATCAATTCCCAACTTTGCTCGTCTCCCTCCTTCCTTTCCCAATTCGAATCCCCCATCGATCTCGATCTCTTCTTCTTCTTCTTCTTCTTCTTCTTCTTCGATCCCTTTCTGGTTCTGGTCACCTTTCTTACCTTGATCCGAGGATTCAAGAACTGATTGGAGGGTTTGTGAGGTTTTCCAATTGATGGGTTTCCCCATGCTAGAGTTTGTCCCGTTGCCGAGGTTGGCGTGTTGTTGCTGCATGGCCGATGTGGGCTTCGGTGGTGATGTCGTGCGTGATGATTTTCAGACACCGTCTGGCAGGGTTTATTCCTGCAAGAGAGTATGAGTCTTTATATTTTTTTCTTCTTTTTCTTTCTCTCTTAGTTTTTTTTTCTTGTACATGGATATTTCAAGTGTTTTTCTTTGTCTAATAGGAAGAATTTTGCCTCTTTTTGTGTTTGATTGTGGTCAATAATACAAAATTATGAGAAATTTTTTGTGATTTTGAGGTCTTTTTTGGCTTATATGTCTTATTTTGTTAAAATTGTTTGATTGTTTCTTGCATTGTTAGAAAAGAGTAAAATGGTTGCAGGACTATCTTTTTTCAGATTCTAGGTGTAGGTCGGAGGATCTAGTATTGCATTTTAGTGTTTCCACACGATGCCATCATGTATCTTGAATACATATCAAGAATGATGGGTTAAATTTGTAGGCCTAAGTCACCAAATTATTCACTTTTAATTTGAGAAAATAGGAAGTAAGCTCCTAGGGTCTCTAAAGGACTGGGACCTCGACCACAGGAATCATAATGGTGGAATGAAGAGGTTCAAAAGGCTATTAAAGAGAAAAGATGTTGGTATAAGAAATTACCCACAGTTGAGGATGGAGATCGAAGTCTTTGAAAAGTATAAAAAGACAAAAAATGAGGCCAAGAAAGCGGTTAGCGAGGCCCGAGGTAAATCCCTAGCTGATTTATACCAAAAGCTAGGGACGCGAGAAAGGGAAAAGGAAGTATACAAGATAGCAAAGCTAAGAGATAAAAAAGGGAAAGACTTGAACCAAATCAAGTGCATTAAGGATGAGTCTCAACAGGTCTTGATAGGAGATAAGGAAATCAAGGAGAGATGGAGAAACTACTTTGATCACTTGTTCAATGTAAGTCATGAGGATAACTTTACGGATTTTTATGCATCAACGATAGAAAGGAACTTTAGCTATACACGTAAGATCAGGCCTAGCGAAGTCAAGGAGGCACTGGGAAAAATGAAGGCTGGAAAAGCTTGTGGCCCAGATGGTATCCCGATTGAAGTTTGGAAGTGCCTTGGAGAAGTAGGGGTAGAGTGGTTAACCAAACTCTTCAACTCTATCATAAAAGGGGGGAAAATGCCAGACGACTGGAGAAGGAGCATTTTGGTTCCTATTTATAAGAATAAGGGAGATATTCAAAATTGCACCAACTACCGTGGTATTAAGTTAATGAGTTATACGATGAAACTCTGGGAGAGGGTAATAGAGCATTGACTCAAGTATATCACGAAGGTGTCAGAGAACCAATTTGATTTTATGCCAGGTAGATCCACAACAGAAGCCATTTTCCTATTAAAAAACTTGATGGAGATCTACAAAGAAAAGAAGAAGGATCTCCATATGATTTTTATTGACCTAGAAAAAGCATATGATAGGGCACCAAGACAAGTCCTTTGATCGGTATTGGAGAGGAAAAACATCCATGTAAAATATATAAATATTATTAAGGATATGTATGAGGGAGCGGTTACAAGTGTAAGAACAGTAGGAGGCGATACGGAGGAGTTTCCTATAACAGTGGGTCTACATCAGGGATCGGCCTTGAGCCCATACTTGTTTACCCTAGTAATGGATAAATTAACTAGTTATATCCAAGATGACATCCCATGGTGTATTTTGTTTGCGGATGATGTTGTCCTAGTGGATGAGACTAGAGATGGAGTAAATCAAAAGCTAGAATTATGGAGAAACACTTTAGAAAGTAAAGGCTTTAGGTTAAGTAGAAGTAAAACAGAATATATGCACTGTAATTTTAGTCTAAGTAGGAGAGATGAAGGAGAAGTGAAACTAGGGGGTGGTAGTGCCTAAGATTAACCATTTTAGGTATTTAGGTTCCATTCTCCAGGATGATGGGATGATAGATAAAGATGTAATCCATAGAATCAAAGCTAGATACTTGAAATGGAGAAGTGCCACGGGGGTGTTATGTGATAAAAAGATGCCTAACAAAATAAAATGAAATTTTTATAGGACGACAGTTAGACCGGCCATGCTATACGGGAGCGAGTATAGGGCAACTAAAGTCCAACATATGCATAAGATGAATGTGGCCGAAATGAGGATGTTAAGATCAATGAATGGTCATACAAGATTGGACAAGATTAGAAATGAACACATCCGACAGAAGGTGCATGTTGCACCAATTGAAGATAAAATACGAGAAGGGCGTTTAAGATGGTTTGGACACGTACGCCGGAGACCCCCAGGTGCTCCAGTTCGAAAATGTGATAGTTTAGTTGTAGAAGGTAAGAAGAGGGGTAGAGGTAGGCCTAGGATTACGTGGAGAGAGGTGGTGTCTAAGGACCTACGTATGTTAGATATTGAGCCGGATCTTGCTTTTGACAGAGTGACATGGAGACAAAGAATTCATATAGTCGACCCCACCTAGTATAGGATTACCGATAAGTCGACTAAAAGGTTTTCCTTCATTAGCTTAGCTTTGTTTGTAGGGATACTGTTCTGCTTCTAACATCCCAATCTCTCATAGAAATTATCTGTTGTTATTATTATTTATTTATGTATTTTTATTTTTCATTTTATTTCATTTTATTTCAGTTTATTTCATTTCCTTTTATTTTATTTTTATTTCATATTTGAGAGCGACATGAAAACATAGAATCCATATAGCCGACCCCATCTAGTATTGGATTAAGGCTTAGTTGTTGTTGTTGTTGTTGTTGTTGATATTAATTTACTATATCAATTAAAAGGCTGTTAATTTTTACTTGGGGGTCTCTCTATTACCTTTTTATTTCTTTTTGATAAATGTGGACAATCAACTAGAACCACGCCATAGGCGTGCCTGTCACCCTCTCTTTGTGAGAGGAGTGAGTTACCAACTTTTCTTGGTGGGTTTCTCTATTACTTGTAAACCATTTTTCTCAGTTTTTTTTTCAGGAATCTGTAACATATTCTAAACAGGTCATCAGTTTATAAAACAAATGATAAGAAACTGCAATTCTTACTGATAGAGAGGCTCAGTTGGTTCATCGGCTTCACAAGTTTGTTTTGTGACTGTGTGCTTATCTTATTTGATGGGTTTGAGACCATAATTCTGTCTATACCATTTAGCCATTGATAAGTCACCCTTGTTTTAGTTCTAATGAATATTGATCAGTTTTGGTTTTGAAATAAGTATTGCACAAGTTACCAAGCATATATTATGAGTTATTAAATCTCATACATACAAAACAGTCATTGAGAAGAGTATATGAACTGTGATGTAAGTTATGTTAGAAATAGAGCTGCTGCAGCTTAACCCCTTTCCTTTACACAGCCAAATCAGAAGCCCAGCTAGTTTGCGTGTAAAGTTGTTTATAAACTTTGAACCATCTTCATATACTACCAAGAACTGGCTTATTGAATTGAGCAGTGGCTGTGGGGTTGTACCACCACACACACACACCGTGCTCACTTGCGTGTATTACATTATGGCATGGCTGAGCCAGTCGGCTAGCGGCGTGTGCAGGTCCCTCTCTGGCGAGCTTTTTATTCTTCTATTTTTCAAAGGGTTAGTTGTCTAGCTATTGATCCATCTCCAACAGATATATTTCTATCTATTGTATGATCCTCTCTACATATACCTATTAGTCCATTGATTCAATTATCATATTTGAGAAAACAAAGAGCTGAGCCACCAACTGCTTTTCCTTTGAATTTGCCTGATCTTCTCCGGTCATTCTTGGGTGGCATTTAAATTGCTCGTTTTTACTGAGACATGCTAAGCAAGGAGTTCTTCATCTTTGGGTTCACTGAACTCTATTGATCAAGATAGCACAACAACACCTTACACAAAGGAGTGAAGTTGGTTATAGGGCAGTTTACATACCTTTACCCAGGCTTGGAATTCCTAGCCCGTGATTAATTCATTGCGTGCTTTAATTGTGAAAGAAATTGGGGTTAATTGCGAACTTCTAAAGTCTCTTTATGGACTAAAGCAAACCTCTAAATAATACATGCCAAATTTGATTCCCCCATAATTTCTTATGATTTCACTGTTAACAGTTATGATAAATGTGCATGTCGTAAGGAAGTGAAAGGTTAATACATCATTATTTACTTTTATGTTGATGATCTGCTTATATTTGATTATGATATGCGTATGATTAATGATGTTAAGAGATTTTTATGTTGTAAGTTTGATATAAATGATTAGGAGAAACTAATGTGATTTTAGGTATTAAACTCACTAGATTTGTTTATGTCATCATGGTATTACAACCACATTTTGTTGAGAAAGTATTAGAAAAGTTCGGTTAACTTGATTGCCAATCTTTTGCTACACTTTATAATCCTAGTATACCTCTTAATTGTGAACTTGCAGAGTAAGATTGATTTGCACAAATATGCTATATATCTTTTAATCTTTCTAATAAAGCTAGATGTGTCATTTTTTTTGTGGTAACTAGACTAAGTAGATATACTATTAACTCTAACTCAAAGAATTGGATTGCTCTTGAGAAGATAATTAGATTCCTTAAGGCAATCATGTCTGTTAGATTGAGATACATTATATTTCCTTGTGTAGTTGAAGGATATACAAATGCTAACTAAATATCTAACTTTGTTGACCTAAAATTCATTTTTGGCTAAGTGCTTTTACTTGGTGGAAGAGCTATCCAATAAAAATATGCTAAGAAGAAGGTCAATGCTAAGAGCACCACAAAAACTAAACTAATTGCAAATGATTCTACTTATACTAAAGCTAAATATTTTGGAAATATATTTTTTAAAATTTCTATTATTTTTTCGGAATTCTTCCTAGTGCAATATATTGTAATTCTAAGTGTGAAAGCACAAATAACAAGATGAACAGATATATGCGGATTAGACATTAGTTAATGAGGAGACACCTAAAGCACAACATTGTGAGTATAGATTATGTTGATGCAAAAATCGATTTGGCCTGGTGATCGGCACCGATCAGGATCAACGGTTGTGATTTATAATTGAGGAAACAAAGATCGCGGGAAAGAGACAGATCCCTAGGGTTAGATCCAAGTTGCAGATAAGGAACAACACCGCATTTATGTGGAAAACCCTGTAAATCCAAGGAAAAAACCACAATGCTCTGCCAGGAAAGCAATCCACTAGGTAGCGAATGATTACAAGATTCCAGGTCCTCTTGGAGAAGAGTATAACACCATTGATAATCTTATGTCTAGTCATGGAGATGGGCTTCATCGAGAGCCCAATAAAGCCCAATAATCATGGAGATGAAAATAAAGGGTAGCCACAGAGATGAGCTTCATGGAGATGAAGACAAGTCCAAGAGCTTCATAAGAGCTTTCTGGAGCTTGGAACTCTTCATTCGAGAAAAAGAAAAGCGTCATACTTGGAGCTCTTTATGAGAAAGAGAGGTCATGAGAATGACCAGGAAGGTTGAAGCTTCATACTTGGAGCTCTTCATGAGCTTAGAGCTCTTCTTGAGAGGGAGAGAGGCTATGAGAATGACCATGAAGCTTCATGAGAGAGAAGGCTATATCTTCATGCTTTGGGCTTCATAAAGCTTAGGTCTCTTCACCCTTAGAGCTTTTCTTTAGAGAAAGTCCATGGAGCTCTTCATGAGAGAGAGACCATGAGAATGGCCATGAAGGTTGATGCTTCATACTTGGAGCTCTTCATGAGCTTGGAGCTCTTCTTGAGAGGGAGAGAGGCTATGAGAATGGCCATGAAGGTTGAAGCTTCAAACTTGGAGCTCTTCTTGAGAGGGAGAGCAGCCATTAGAATGCCCTTGAAGCTTCATGAGAGAGAGAGGGTGTAGAAAGGGTTCGACCCTTTATGTGTAAATAGAAATTAGTTTCTTTCCTTTTTTTTCTTTTATTTAGAAAAGATTAGATTTAGTTTCTATTTTCCTTAATTAGTGTAATTTATTTTGTTTCCTGATTAGTTAGGATTCCTTGTTTAAAGGAATTCTATTTCCTTATTTAGTGGACTGGAATGCCAGCCACATCTAATATATTAAGGCTGTAAATATTCCATTTGAAAAAGTAAAGAGAATACTCAGTTTTTCTTCATGGTATCAGTGCCCTAGCTGCGCTTCTTCATTCTTCATCATCTGGCCTTATCTGGCCATTCTTATTCTTTCCCATGATCAAATATAGCATAGCTTCACAAATATCTTCCTCGGAAGTCACTTCCACCGAGGTCAATTCCCCAGTCTCTTCCGTCCCTTATTTCTCCTCTAATATCGTCACAAACCATAAACTTCATGGCCAGAATTATATCCAATAGTCCCAATTTGTATTTATGTATATTTGCGGTAGAGGGAAAGATGGACATCTCACTGGTAAAACTGTGGCTCTAGAGACTACTGATCCCAACACCGATCTTGGAAGACTGATGATCATTTTGTTATGTCTTGGTTGATAAATTCCATGACTACTGAAGTTGGAGAAAATTTTTTGTTTCACAAAACAGCCAAGGACATATGTGAGGCTACACGTGAAACATACTCAATCACAGAAAATACCTCAGAACTGTTCGAGGTTGAGACTAAATTGCATGACCTTAAACAAGGAGATATGAGTGTCACTCGGTAATTTAACATCCTCACACACTGCTGGCTGCAATTAATCCATATGAGGTATATTCTTGGAAGTGTGTTGATGATTCTGCTTTGTATAAGCAAATTGTTGAGCAGAAAAGAATTATTCGGTTTCTTCTTGGGATAAACAAGTACCTAGATGATGTCAGGGGAGAGTCATGGGAATCAAGCCCTTTTGTAACGCCCCGGTTTTTCCTGTAAATATTGTAAGTAATAAATAAATACCGGGGTTAAAGGATATAGTGATGGGATCTGGAGTTGGCTTAGTTGATGAATTAGTTTAGCTAAATGAAATAGTTCCGGATAATTACTTTCGATATTACCCTAACACGAAACGAATTCTTAGGGATGAGAACTATTAACTTAGATGTGTGACATCTAAATGGAGGTAATGGGCTCGAAAGAGTAAAAGGGAGCGGCTGGACCGGGCCGGGCCAAAGTTGTTATTGAACACTTGGATTAACAATAAATGAATGTTTTGGTCTAAGTATATATAATAAATGGATTAAGGTGTAAATAGGCTTTTGTGACCAAAATGGGTTGAATAAGCAAGTGACCAAAATGGGTTGATTAAGCCAATGTAGGGCTTGGATGTCTCTCTCTCTATCGGACCGAGACTATAAGAATGGCAGCATCTTGGAGTGGAGTGGAGGGTGAAACAGAGGAGGAGATGGAGTTGTCTTTCTCCGATATGACAGGGAGAGGCTGGTAAAAAGGGAGGGAAGCTGCTGCTGTCCGTGGGAGGCTCGAGCAGGAGCTGTCATCATGGATGCGGGTGTGAAGGAGGGGCTGCCACGGAGCTCCTTGGTCGTGGACGAACCAATCTCCATTGCAGCTGTGGCCAGGGCTTGGCTCTTCTTTCCGGAGGTGGCAACTGAGGAGCTCCAGCACTGGCGACTGGCCAGCTCCTCTTCCCTACTGCCCTCTCAAAGCTCTACCACTTGCTTCCGCAAGCTGTGTTCCCGGCAGAGTGGTGTCTATCTTCTCCCTCGTTCAAGGACCAATGCCGGCCAAGAATCGAAAGCCCTACCGGTAGTCGAAAGCATCACTTGTGCTCTGACCGACGAGCAAAGGTTTTTCCCCAAGCACTAAGGACCTACCGAGCCTCCATCTGTTGATCTTCCCGGCGAGCAAGGGATCTGTTGGAACTCAGGTTGGATAGGGAGCTAATTTGTAATTAGTGTTGTAAATGCAGTGACGTTTGATGGTGTTTGTTGCTTGTAGTTGTTATTGTTGTTGATGATATGGTTCTAGTGCTGATGTTAGTGTTCTGAAGGTCTTGCTCTGTATTCAAATGGATGTATGAAATCAAAGAGAAGAGTTGGTCTTGTGAAGTTTAGTATGCCTATCAGGTGTTCGGTGGTTTACTTCAGTGAGATTATGGGCAATGAAATAGATGTTGGTTGTGTGGCATGCTCAGTTTATGGAGTTTCTGCCAATTGAGGTATGATTCATTTGGTAATCAAGCAAGTCTGAGCATGAGTTCTTAGCTAGTTTGCTAATAATCTTAACGAAGAAGACCCAGGGTTGTGTTGTGTTGATGATGTTATTATAGTGTTTTGCTTAGATTCAAAGGGTTAAAGTGGGGGGAAATTCAATTGTATTATAAGCCATCTTCCAGGTTTCAAAAAGAAGTATTGTAGTATTTGATGATATGGGCCATTGAGCTTTTGAGAACTAAATAGCTTGTTTAGTGTGGATGCACACATGCTAAGTGAGCGTTGGTCCTGCAGAATTTCCTCTTGATAGCCAGTTAAGGCCTGATTTCTTTAGATGATAATGTCAAGGGTGCTATCTCATGAATGGGTTGTAATTGCTGCTCCTGCTGTGGTTAATGGCATGCTTCAAGAGAAGGGAGTTTGTATGGAGTGTCATCCTTGCTCATTAGATGTTCATTGATTCGTCAAAGGGAAGAAATTGGGTATAATTCTTGAATGAGTAATTAGAAATTAAGGCTCTGTTGATAAGGCAGTGTAATGAGTGAATTTCATGTTGATAGTTATGAGGTTGAGTAAGGCAAATACTCTAACATAAATAAAGAGGGGGATATCTTAATGCCATGGTAATATTTAGGGAACTAGAAATGAAATAGTATGATGGTGAATAGTCAATCTTGGAATTGCTTGGCTATAGACTTCATGCTTGAGTATGAAATGCTTTGCTTGTAGTTGGGCCTTAAGTTGGTTAGACTTGGGCCCATAATTATTTTGTTAGATAGAATTAGGAATAGGAGTGTAGAATTCCTGAGTTAATAGTTTTATTCTTTTAATCAAGGGAAAGGGACAACTACGACGGGATCCTCGGGAGGTCCGAGTCAGGCTTGACGTGCTTAGGACAACAGGTGAGTGGACCTACTGGACATTCTCGTATTCTGATCGAGTTTTATCGAGTTTTGATATATTACTTTCCGAGTATGGTTTTTATTCGGATTTGAGAATGATTATGAAGTTTACGGCATTTGTAGAATAGAAGAATTCTGCATAAGAATGTAAGAAGATAAATGTATAGATATATGATGTGAGCATCGATAGATATGCATACTTATGATGACCACTGCTCCCTACAGGTACGGCTCTAGTTGAGCTGATCCGACCAGTACCGAGTAAGGAAAGGGTTTTCTTGCTTTCAAAGGAATTTCTTTTACTTTGTTGAAAACCTTTCTTTTCAAATGAATTTACCTTTAAAACCCCTTTCCAACTCTCGGAGTGCTCGGTACTGAGGGATAGAGGATATGACGCGGTCCCCGCCCATCCTCTCTTCGGCCACAAGCCATTTGGCTTGTATATCCACGACGCGTGAAGCGGTACATTGGAGGTGCATTCTTTTCGATATGACGCTCCCCATATCTAATACATATGATGAGAAAGCCATACATGTTCATAATTCGCTTTTTGCTCGGGTTTCCGCCGATCTTGCATTATATGATTTCGGATTGGAAGATAATGCATAGACCACATGCTTTATCGCTTTTGCCATGTGTATATGAGTAGAGATTATTTTCCATACACAAGATTATATTTGCGGATGCACGGGTCTTATTGACAGTTAGAGTCACATCTCACCAGCTCAGAGCTCAGTCCCTTTTTCTCACTCACCTTATGCGGTGTAGCGCAGGTCCGATTAGAGTTCTGGCCGGCGAGGTGTGCTTTCTTTAGTTGGCTCTGGCGTCCCATAGTTGTATCTTTAGATTTATGCGCTCTGTAGATACATTTATTTTACTTTTGGAGACTAGACCCCGGGCATTATGCGTGAAATCTTGTATCAGATTTGACTTTTCATTTGGATGAGTTCCAGACTTATTACGTGATTTTTATTACCGTCTCCAGTTTATTCCGCAGGTTTGGTTTCAGATTTGACAGCCTTGGGCTCAGGATACGCACCTGGGCTGGCTGGTGTGACACCTGTCCTCATTAGGATTGGGGTGTTACACCTTTCTTAATCTTAGAGAAGCTTTTGCGGAAGTTAGGAGAGAGGAAAGTAGAAAGAAGTTGATGCTGACGGAAAATAAGCCTGCAGTTAAAAGCTCGACTTTATTCACTCACAATTCCTCTCAACCAAATAGGTCTAGCAAGGGGCGGCCTTGGTATGACCATTGCAAGAAACTTGGTCATGTCAAGGCTACTTGCTGGAAATTACACGACAAACCTGCAGATTGGAAGCCATCCCACACTCGGTTTGAGAAAGAAACCCGTGTAAATGCTGCAACCACCACAGAGGACACTACCGAGGGCAATCCTTTTACTAGAGAGCAGATAGAAACACTGCAGAAAATGTTGAGTCAAGTGTCTAGTTCCAGACAATCATCCTAAGCACCTGCCGAGCCACACACTAGTCTCCTTGCACATCAAGGTATCATACCCTATGCCTATATTGTCAAAAATAAATCCTCACAGCCATGGATAATCGACTCAGGAGCTTCAGATCACATAGCTGGAGACATCAGCCTTTTCAAAAGTTATCAGCAGTGTACTAGCAATTCTGGAGTCCGAATAGCTGATGTCTCTCTATCACTAATGGCAGGAATAGGATCAGTTCAATTGACAAAAGACCTTCTGCTTTCTTCTGTCCTTCATGTTCCCAAATTGAACTGTAATTTAATTTTCATCATCCAACTTACTCGTGATCTCAACTGTGTGACTAAGTTTTATTCCAATCTTTGTGATTTTCAGGCAGTGGATTCGGGAAAGGTGATTGACAGTGCTGAGATGCATGGTGGTCTGTATCTGCTAAAGGAAAATAATCTCCTCAATAGACAAGTTCAATCGTTAAGTTTTGGTCCTATATCAAATTCAGTTAAGTGTGTTCCAAATTCTGTGTCTGTTTCCAATTCAGTGTCTATTGAAAGGCAAGTCATGTTATGTCATTTTCTCCTCAGTCATCCAAACTTTGGTTATGTGGAAAAGTTGTTTCCCCATTTATTCATCAATAAAAGTTCGAGTGTTTATCAATGTGAAATTTGTCAATTTGCCAAGCATACTAGAAATATATATTCGAGCTTGCAATACAAACCCTCACGTCCATTCTTTGATATTTGGGGACCCTCACGCATCAAAAATATCAATGGGACTAGGTGGTTTGTTACATTCATAGATGACCACACAAGAATTACTTGGACCTTTCTCATTAAGGAAAAATCAAAAACATCCACAATTTTTCAATCCTTTCACTCCATGATTTCCACACAATTTCAAAGCAAGATCCAAAATTCTTAAGACTGATAATGCTAAGGATTATTTCAATTCTATCCTTGGTTCTTATCTCTCCAAACATGGTATCATTCACATCAGTTCTTGTGTGGACACCTCACAACAAAATGGGGTGGCAGAAAGGAAAAATACACTTACTAGAAGTTACCAGTGTCATCATGTTCACCAACAATGTTCCTAAATATTTCTGGAGGGAAGCCATTCTCTTTGCCACCTACCATATCAATAGGATGCCTAGCCGAGTCCTGAAATTCCAAACCCCTGGTAAGACACTTCTTAATGCATATCCTCGCATCCAGTTTTTTTCCTCGGATCTACCACTCAAAGTTTTGGTTGTTCCTCCTTTGTTCACATTCACCAACATCAACGCACCAAACTTGATCCTAGATCCCTTAAGTGTATTTTTATTGGTTACTCCTCCAACCAAAAAGGATACAAGTGTTATTCTCCAATCACTCGAAGAATATACAACACCATGGATGTGACCTTCTTTGAAAATTAGTCCTACTTTCCCAAATCTGACATTCAGGGAGAGAACAAATGAGAATATCAGATTTGGGATCTTCTTCCAGAAACCAAGCATCTCTCTCTATCATCATACTCTAAGGTGTTCTTTTAATTGCTTCTTATCATATCATGAAAATTGGTTGTGTATGCATATCATGATGAGAGACTTGTAACTTGTAAAGCATATAATTTGCTCTGGCAGAAGTGCAACATTGCTGACGAAATAGATAATAGGCATTGCTCTACATATATTTAAGTGGTTCTCTTCTCCAGGTAGAGGCTTATGATAAGTTATCGAATTATAAATACGTCATTGAGAAGGCTAGGTTGCTGCAAATGGGTGACCCAGCTTAGAGGAATTTAGAAACAAGGAGAACTTGAAGTGATCATTGAAATCCAAGATTCAGGTTGGCACTTCTAGTTTTAGCACACCCATGGAAAAATTAAAGAAGCAATTGACATCTTCAATCAAGAGGTTCAAGTTTTGTAGACAAATCTTGTTGGATTAGACCTTGACTTTCTGGAAGTGTATTCAAAACATTCTTAGAGATTGTTTCCAAGGTAAGATAATCAATTGCCATGGTTCTTTTGATCAAACTGTACAACTAATGTTGGAAATTTTGGTTGGAATTATTTGCAGGCTAAAACCCAATTTCTGAAGGGGCCTTCGGCAGGGGGACCCCCTCTCCCCCTATTGTTCGTCATTGTGGTAGATGTCTTCAACTCCATGCCGACTCAAGTAAGAAAGGCCAATCTTTTCAGAGGAATTCCCTGTGGGGGCCAGGAAGAGGAAATTACCTCCCTATAATATGCCGATGATCTGTTAGTCCTGTGTTCAGGAGGCGCTGAGCACTTATGCACACTCAAGTTAATCTTTTACTTGTACGAGGGGCTCTCAGGACTGCATATAAATTATCAAAAAACAACACTGATTCTGATCAACACCAGGGAACATTCCCCCGAAGCTTTGGCAAATATCATCAGTTGTAAGGTGGAGAATCTACCCGTGACTTATCTGGGCATTCCCATATCCGGTTCCAGGCCAAGGAAGGTAGATTGGTTGAAACTTATTGACAAAATCAAAAAGAGAATCGGGACATGGCAAAGCCGATTCCTTTCCTTGGGTGGTCGCATTACGTTGATCAACTCAGTTCTGTCACAATCCCTGTCTATTGGATGTCAATATACAAGCTCCCAAAATGGGTCATACATCGAATTGATGCTTTACGACGGGATTTACTATGGCGTGGCCCGGACCTTAGTAAAGGAGCTTATAGGTTGGTGAATTGGCAACACCTATATAGACCTAAAGAGCACGGTGGGTGGGGAATTATGAACCTGCGATGTTTCAATGCAGCTATGATTGGCAAGTGGTAGTGGAGGCTACTTAATGGATATGCTGGCATCTATCTTAAAGTTATTCGGCACTCCTACTTCCGAAACTCCTACATCAACCCCCATAAGAAACCATCGGGAAAGGCATCACTTTGCTGAAAAGGAATTGTGTCTCAATGGTATCCACTCCAGCTAGGGATAGAGGTGCATCCTGGTAAGGGAGACACGATTAATTTTTGGAAAGATAGGTGGCTCAATGGAACCGCCCCCATCAATCTATTCGAAGCACTGGCACATCTAATTAGAGAACCGGATATCTCAATGCAAAAAGCCCGTCGGCAATGGCAGGACAACATCCCACTTCTCAAGGAGGGTCCTCTCACTCCTATAGAGGACGGAATATTTGCAGACATCCTCACAAAACTAGAGGGGTCCGCGCAAGATATTACAGACGAACGACAATGGTTGTGGGGCACATGTTTCTCCGTTAAATCCTTATATGAGTTCCTCGTCGATGGTGGTCTCCAATGCCCTATACGACACGACTTCGGGGGTATAGCTTACCCAACTAAGGTCAAGCTATTTGCATGGCTAGCCTGGGATAACAAACGGCTAACACTGGACAATCTAAGCAAAAAAGGGGATGGCAAGGGGACAGAACTCAATGTTACCTATGCAATGGGCATGAGGAAACAGTTGAACATCTTCTCATTACATGCTCAAAAACATAGAGAATCTGGGAACACTATTGCCCACTATTTGGGCTCACCTCGACTCCCCATAACATACAAGATTTATGGGGAGCAAGAGGAGGGGATCTAGGGACTTAGCTTCACAAAGAAGCCAGCGTAGGATGGAAGTTAGCGATAATGGCTATTACCTGGAGCATCTGGCTCGAAAGAAACCAAAGATGCTTCCGGGAAAAACAACGCGTCTTTTCCGGAATTATTCGTGGGATAGACTTTTTATTGCTTTCTTGGTTTGATACAGCTAGAGCAGCCAAGAAGCAAAAGCTGGTGCCAATGGAGGTCATTGTCAAGCGAAGCCTTGCCCGATGCTTCAACGTGGAGGAAGAACCCAGGGCAGGGGAGATGATTTTGAGAAAGAGGATCCAGAAATCGGAGACAATTCGGAGTAAGAAGCTACCCTTACTCCAGTGGGGCCATGCGGCGAAAAAGATGTAACATTTGGCCATGTATTGACCCGGTTTCCATAGTCAATATGTATCTGGCTACCATAACCAATATGTATCTTTTATAAATAAATGAATGTGGTTTATCCATTTTTTTCAAAAAAAAAAACCTAATTTCTGGAAATGTGACTGATTAAGGAGGTAACTTATATTTATACAATCAGTTTGCTTCATTCTTTATTTGCTTTCATTGCCCTAGTTCTATTTCCTTTGCTCCTATCTGATTAATATCATCTGATTTTACAATAACAATAAGTTTTTTTTTTTTTTTTGGTTGAGATATAATGCTGACAAATCATGAAATTGCCTCTATGTCTTGTTAAATTTTTGTTTGCAAATGTTAGTGGTAGTTAGTTTGAGAGTTTGGTGTCAAGGTTCATGAATGAACAAACTTGGGGTGGAAAATTTAAAGTTTTGTACTTACATTTGTACACGAGTAAATGACAACAATAAAATCCAATAACCAGATGTGTGTATAGGAAAATAAATAGAGATCTTTGTCTTTATAGTGGATTTTCTTTAATAAATAAGAGCTAGCCATTTTTGCATATATATCCCTATAAAATCTCATGCAAAAGTTGTAAAACTATATGGTATATAGCTAACCTTAACACCATAATTTATTTTGTAAAACTACGATTCTTATGGTATATAGGTAGAAATATGTAAAAGTTATTTATTTGCAATTATAGAGTTTTGGAGGGGTATATTTGGAAAAACAGAATGTCTAAAATGCTGGATCTGAGACGTTGAAATTCTCATCCGTCCAAATAAAGAACTACAAGCTGCAATTAAACAAATGATATGATGTACAATAATGGCACCAAAACTGAGGATCAAACTTTCTTCCAAAGTCTTTATTCCTCTGATTAGAAAATTCGTTTGTGAAATATTTATTTTTGTTTTGAAGTATTACTATTATTTTGTACTGAGATAGTTATCATTGTTGATCAAATCACTTTCCATGATTAATATTTAAAAAACAATATCAAATTATTAATAATAATGATTAATATCTCAGTTCATGTTTGAACGTCATAGGAAGTCACAGTGGAGTGCATTGATCCGGTCGGTGACCCAAAAAGGGTATTTTGTTTTTTGGGAAAAAAATGAATAAATCATATCCATTTATTTAGAAAAGGTACATATTGGCTTTGATAGTCGGGTACATATCGACTGTGGCAGCTAGATTAATACATGGTCAAATGTTACATCTTTTTCACCGCATGGCCCCACTGGAGTAAAGGTACCTTCTTACTCCGAATTATCCCCGGTTCTTGGATCATTTTCATTGAAATCATCTCCCCCTACCCTTCTTCCTCATCATTGAAGGCGACGACAATGGCCTCCATCGGCATCTTACGCTTCTAGCCGCTCTTGCTACATCAAACCAAGAAAGCAACAAAAAGTCTATCTCTCGAATAATTTCAAGAAAAAAAAAACGAGTTGTTTTTCCATTGGGTATCTTGTTGATATACCTACTTTTAGCTTCCACTTTTATCTTGTTTTGTCTTTTCTTTTTTATCTTTTTGTTATAGTTACCACTAAAAGTTATTAGCGGTCCAATTATTTCAATATATATAATCCAATCGGTTTCAAAAGCCAATTCCATCACCATTAACTCACATCAAGATAATGACTACATTCCAATCGAAAACAATCAAAATACATTTTTTGCTTTCAGATTAAGCACTAAACATTTCAATTAAAATATCTATCAATCGTGATATACCCCTCTGGAGAACTAGATGCTTTTATTGTGATTTTATTTTGTGGTAAAAAAAAATAATAAAATAATAATTATTCCTAAAATATGCATTTACATAGAACCCTCTTATAAGATCTTGATTTTATATATCTACCCTGAAAAGTCCTTTTATTTATATAAATACCACTGTCAAACTATGATTATTAAATAATAAAATAAAAGTAGTCATTACAAAAGTTAAATAGGTAAAATAAATAAAATTTTTATAGGTGTGTACATGTAAAAATAAACTCAAATAATAATAATTATTATATAAATGAAAAGGAAAATAAGGGTTAATTATGGGGATCGAAAATGGTTGGATGTTAGCAGACAGGTAACGAGTGCACCCAAAATCCCCCCGTTTTTCCGACTCCGTGCCGTCTACGACGTTTCTTACATTAAAATATTACTCCGGTGAGCATGAGCAAATCCTTACCTCCCACCCTTATATTTAAAGTTAAAGGAGAAACATGTAGTCATATTATTGCCAAATTAATTCTAATTCATCTTTGTGTTAATCTATGATAACAGGGTTAGAACTTCAGATTATTTATTTTTCTTCAAAATTCCTTCTCAATTTAGTCCACATCTCAAGCAAGTCACAAAAAGCAAGGCATGATTCAAGGAGGCATGAAGCAGAGTGATGAGAGGTGAAGCAAAGTGAGCACAATATAATTTATGGAGGTGACCACATCCACATATATCCACAAATATCCCCAAAATCCAAGCCTGAAAACTAGGATTCAACTCCCCTTCGTGCACCCACATTTACTATTCCCTCTTAGAACTTTGACTACTTCACTTGGAACAAGTGCATCACATCAAACTATTTTAGCATGATCCAAAGCTCTCAACACCTTTGTATGACTCCTCCTCTCAATCTCTCTAATTCAATCTCTTCATGCATTCAATCTAGAGATGAATTCTGATAGTGTAAAGACCAGTCCTTTCTCAAGTCCAAATGCAGGGGTTTTACTCAAGAACAGAGTACTAGCTTGGTAGTTAAAATCTTCATCTTGTTCCTACTTTACTGCAACTGTTTCATTGCTTGAAGATCTCGCTTCTTCATGTTTGTTGCAGGAGCAAAGAGACTGGCTTGCCAACTAGAGCTTGTGTTCGAGTAGGCGGCAGAATCTTCAATCTACATGAGGTAGAAAAACTTGGCATCAATCACTATTGCTGAATTGTCATTGTCATTGGTGTTTTATCGATCTAATTTTGGTTTTGTTGATAGTCACCTCTGCGTTCGAAGTCCGGGTACTTCAAGAAGGCAATGGTTGAAACCTTTGATATTGAGCTCCCGGACGAGTTCCCGGAGGTCCGAGAGCTTTGAGATGGTAGCCTTATTCATCTATGAGTCCCCACTTCCCTTGGATCCCTTCAATGTTGCCGCTCTTCGATGTGCAGCAGAGTTCCTTGAGATGACAGAAATGTATGGTTCCAGGAACCTTTGTGAGAGGTCAGACTTGTATCTCAACCAAGTGGTGTTGCAGAATTGGGATGATACTCTCATAGTTCTTCAGAAATGCCAACCACTGCTCCCTTGGTCTGAAGAGCTCCTAATTGTCAGCCGATGCGTGGAATCTCTAGCTTTCATGGCTTGTATGGAGATCCTTGACCCGGAGGATAAACGAGACCGGTCTATCATCACCACCCTTGAAGCCTTAGCTGGTTGGAACTGTGAGAAAGTGAAGGAGATAGCTGGTCAAGACCTTTGGATCAAAGATCTCATGGCCCTCCCTTTTGAATTCTTCAAAAGAATAGTTGGAGTCTATGAGAAGGCAAGGCATGAAGGAGAAGTATGTGAGCCCAGTGATTATGTTCTATGCCAACAAATGGGTGCTTTCAAAGAAGACACACAAGTTCTGGGAGAACACAGCTGAGGAAGATGGCAGTGATAATGCAGATAGTAAGGTTTCGGTGATCTTACAAGGCATTATTGAGTTGCTTCCTGACGGTGAGAAGGCTTGTAGATTGGTTCCTGTAGCATTTTACTTTGCCTTGCTTTCCCGATCACTTGCTCTCTGTTTAAGCATCAACAGCACAATGAAGTTGGAAGATCAAGTTGCATCTCTACTGCACTTGGCACATGTCGAACAATTTCTCCTTCCTGAAAACAATATAGAGAATGTTTCATCTTCTGCAGAGTTCAAAACAATGGAACGGATCATATCAAGATATGTATCATCCAAAAATGAGACAAACTGCAGCGGATGTACTCCTTCGACTAATAATGCTGTTGTTGCTGAATTATGGGACAGCTATCTTTCAAGAATTGCCACTGATCCAAAGCTCGGGCCAATTAGATTCACGGAGCTCATTGAAACAGTACCAATCACGGATCGAGAAACACACGATCATTTGTACCATGCAATGAACACCTTCTTATTGGTAAGTTTCTAACATCTCGGACTTCCTCGAAATGATCACTCCAGTCTCATTGAATTTTGTTACTGCAGATAAATTTAACTTTTTTCTAATATTGAAGTGATATATTTCGTCAGAAACACCCAAATTTATCTATTAAAGAGAAGTCATCAGTCTGCAAGTACCTCAATTGCCAGAAACTATCTCAGGAAGCATGCATCCAAGCAGTTCAAAATGAGCTGATGCCGCTTCGCTTAATAGTCCAAGCATTATTTATACAACAATTGCAAACTCACCAGGCCTTCAGAGAATGTTCAGATTCTTTCAGGTACATGCAGTGCAGAGAGTTCTCCGGAAGCATCTCAAGCTCCAGATGCCAACTACAGAAAAGTCAGACTGTCGAAGAAAGCCCATATAAACCTACAACTGAAGGAGATCAGGGAATGTCTCTGGGCTCCCTGCTGCAACATGATATAGCTGTCCATAGGTCAGAACTTGCGAAGGCAGAATATGAGTCAACAAGTTTTAGGATTCAGGCTCTTGAAGAGGAAATTATGACCTTGAAACATAGCCTTCAGTGGCAAAACACACCACAGGATTTGGATCAAATAACCTCAGAAACACCCAGCTTTAGAATGTATGATTCAGAGAAGGGAGCAGTGGTCAAGATAAGGAACCCTCTGGGGCAAGTAGGCAGCTGCATAAGTTCTGTAAGTTGGACTTCTCAAAGGAATTGTGCCCGCAGACTACTGAAGGTCCTCAGGAGAATAACCATGCTAGGGAAAAGCAAATCAAAAATAAAACAAGCTGTTTCTGGCCCTTCGAGTGGTGCAAATGCTTGTACAAGCAAGCCCCTGCATGAGGTTTATTATTGTTAAGAAGCTAGGCATGAAAACAAAAGTTGAAATAACAGTAAAAGTTGCCTCAGAATGCATATGACTGCAGTAGAGATAGCTCTACACATCATGTATATTAATCTTCTTGAAAAATGAAATATAAAAGTTTAGTGATGAATAAGACCTACTCAAACCCATTAAGCATCCCACATGTAGCACACAAACAAATGCAAATTAAGTACGCAACGTATAATCACAAAAGTAGCACTAGAGGCTTTTTGGGTATAATATCTATCCATGAAAGCAACTAAAACAGAGTTGATCTGAATAGGTTTTCTACTTGCCGCTGTGTTAATCAAAAGAATAAAGTTCTTCCTACTTTTCTGATAATGCTATCATTTCCATATAAATGTATTAAATGCTTAGATTAGTCCTAGAATGTCCACATTCTTTGATATTCATAATGCTTTCCCTTAACCTATAAAACTCAACTAATACAGCCATATCTAAAAAGTAGTCGTATTCCTAGTAGTTGACTGATTTCCCCACAAGTTTTAAATATTCAGAAAAGGAACAAATACTGCGTCTAATATTGGCTTAGGTTACAAATGCTAATAAAATGGCTGGTTGGCTAAATGAAGGAGAAGAGAGTTCTGCCGTGTGCACCCTTGATGTTCTCATCTAAAATAATCTCCTGTGAAATGTCTGCAAAAGCTTTCAAAGTTAATTAGTTGCCATTTGTAGCAGTAGTTTCTACTTTCTACTATTGTTTTTCTTCAAAGATTATGAATTTAGTATAGGGGAGATAACTTGTTCCCTAGCATTTGACCAACCCGTGGTAGTTTTACATCTACAATTTTCAGTTACATGAAAAAAATATCTGTGGAGCGTTTCTAAGATCATTCTGTGTTTCAATGGAATAATGAATTGTAGACTCTTTCTTTTAAACCATAGAACCGTTTAATTATTTTCACTGATTCAAAGGGGATTATCTGTGTAGAGTCTCATCTCAATGTTTCTTATAATTATTATTATTTTTTATATGGAAACTCATCGTGGAAATATATTAGCTTAACTAACAAGTTGTGTAGCAAGACCAGTTGTTCTTGAAGTATCTATGGACCATTCTTTCTTAGTTCTTTTTCCAGTTTAGTAGGTGTCAATTGCAGTTTGTAAAACTCGCCCAGTTTGTCAAAAATCTAAGAATGGGGATTGTCAGAGTCAAAGGAAGTTTAACTAGCACAGCAATTTATATGTAGAAAAGAATGCAAGTTTTATGACGTGAACAGGTAAACATACAAATTTGCTCTATTTTCTTGGTTTTAAACTTTACCCTGGAAGCAACTGCCCCTTTAGATATTCTGAGCCGCATTTATAAGCAACATAAGAATTTAACATTCCATTCTCAACTCATCTCCTTCAAAATATTCTCCAAGTATGAAGTGCACAAAATTAAATAAATGATGAAGTGTAAGAAGCCACTGCTGCTAGAAAAACTTTAATATAATATACAGAAAAAATATATATATATATATACCTGAAATGTCAAACCATAACTTCATCCTGTTCCTGTAAGATCCACATTATCAAATTATGGTTTTATGGATGCACATCCACTGCATCAACAATCAAGCCTCCAACTGTAAATATGCCACCAACTGACCCATTCTATCCTGTTATGTGCTGTTGCTAATAGAGTACAAGACAAATTAACCACATAGATTGATGCCAAACAATAGTTGATTCTAATTTGCATGCTACTCAGGTACCCAAAAGCCAGGTTCCCTGACAAAATTATTCACCATTATATTCCAGGTGTGAGCATTTGGCAATATTCCACTGTTAATTGCTTTATTTAGAAGTTTATTGGCATCATCAAGCATCCTAGCCTTGCAGTGCCAGCTAATGAGAATATTATATGTTATTGTATCAGGAACAATCTCTTCATCATGTAGTTTCTCTAAGAGGTTCAATGCCGCATGCATCCATCCCATCTTACACATACCATTTATAATACTATTATAAGTAACAATATCAGGTGTCAAGCCTCGTTGAAGCATTTCTCTTGAGAGCTCAAGAGCATCTTGTACTCTTCTTGACTTGCAGAGACCATTTATCAAAAGGTTGTAAGAAAAAGTTACTCGGCTTGACACCCTTTCCAGTCATCTCCTCAAACATTCCCATTGCCCTCTCAACTTCTCCATCTTTACAAAGAGCTTTTATCAGTCCATTATAGCTTATAACATCAAGTGAGCAACCATGAAATACCATCTCCTTGGCAAGGTCCATAGCTTCTTGCCACCTTCCCTTGCTCAACAATGCATGAATCATGGTATTATATGTTACATTATTAGCAACAACACCTTCCGCTAATAAATTTTCATATAATTGAAATGCCTCCTTTATTTGGTCATTTCTACATAATCCATACAAAAGAGAGTTATATGTGAATATGTCAGGCTTGCAACCTCCCCTCTTCATCTTTTCGATAAGTTTCATTGCCTCATAGATTTTGCAGTCCTTACACAATCCAGAAACAAGGCAATTATATGCTATGGTATTCAGATTCAAACCCTTCAAAGATATCTCCTCCAAAATCACTTCAGTTTCCTCCCACCTACCGACCTTACAGAAAGCATCTATCAATATCGTATAGGTGACAATATTTGGCTTGCAGAACTGAGCCTCCATCTCACTCAGTACCTGTCTGGCAGATCCCAATCTCCTAGCCTTGCAAAGGCCATTAATTATGATGCTGTAAGTGTAGAAATCAGGACTGCAACCATACCTTACCATGCTATCATACAAATATTTTGCCTCCTCAAACCTTCCTTCATCCAAGTACCCGCCAATCACAGTATTAAATAACACAACATTGGGATTCGGCACTTGGCTCAAAAGTTTTCTCGCTTCATCCACTTGTCCATTTTTACACAGACCTTGCAACAAGACACCATAGGTCAAGGCACTTGGTTTGCATCCGCGAAGTAGCATCCTATCAACCAACCTGGCTGCTTCATGCATATGACCAAACTTACAAAGCCCATGAATGACATCATTAAAAGTATCAACATCTGCTGAACAACCAATGACAAACATCTCCTCCAGAAGTTTCAATGCCTCTTTCACTCTGTTATGTTCACACAAGGCATGTATCAAAGTCTGATACACAATAGCATCCGGAACACAGCCATGCCTTGTCATACCCCGAAGAAGCGAGCAAGCAGACTCGACCTCCTTCATCAAACAAAGCGCCTTCATCACAATAGAAAAGGTGAAAGTGGTTGGCCGTACTCCCCCACGCAGCATTTTATAGAAGACAGTCGCTGCCATATGATGACAATCCGCTCCAACCAAAATATCCAAAACAACATTATACGATTTAAACGTCGGCTCGCAACCAAACACTACACGCATTTCATCGAGTACCTGAACTGCATTACCCGGCAATCCCGAACGACCGTAACACTTCATGATAACAATGAACAAAGGCTCTCTGAGGACAATGCCTTCTTCTTTGGACTTCTTCAACAACAGTTCTATCATCTTAAACTCTTTAGCTTCACCCAATTTGCTTATAAGAACATAATAGACATCAAAAGAATGCGAATAACCTTTCTGAGCACCTGCCCAATTGAAGATATCCATTGATGTAGAAAGATCAAGGGGGAGCTCAATTAATCTGCAAAGCTGACGGGGAGTAATGCTAACGAGAGATTTCCGGAGTTCTCCGAGATCGAATGGTTTCAGTAGCTTCACCCACTCACTCTCTGAATTGGAATTCCGAGCATCCAAGCAGCTATCTTTCGACAAACAAGAGAAAAAACGATGGCATTTGCACAAAGATCGAAGCTTTATGGCACTGCGGGTTGCAAGATGGAGTCTTTGCGGCATAACTTCAATCAATTTGCGATCGTGAGCATGAGATTGACTTCGACGGAGAACGGGAGAAGAGTAGCGAGAGGGAGTCTTTGACTCTTTGAAAGAGTTCCCTTTTATAGAGCCAGGAATTTTGTAAATATAACCCTGGCATTAACTTTTATTGCACAACATTCTAAGAGAGTGAAAGAAAAATTTATATTTTTTAAAAAAATTCAAATTTCAGAATATTGAATTAGATGAATATTACATCTCAAATTTCAACCAATGATAATCAAATATAAGGGATAAAACAAACTCAGTTTATTTGCAAGCATTATATATTTTTATAAAAAATGAAATTACTTATAATTCCATGAACCCCAATTTTCTTTGTTGTATCTGTTTTGAAATAAATGAAAAAGGAAAAAAAAGGAGTTTAATCTACTTTTTTAAACTCTTAAAATAATCCAAAAATTTCAATGAGAGATTGAAAATACACTAGAAAATAAAAGATCATAAGCTTGAAAATACCTTATCAGGCACAACCTAACGATCATAGGGGAGGACTCAATACCGGGACCCCCAGGGACAGACTTTGAGGACAAGGAGGACGGCAAGCACCACCCTTCCACCCCCACATTGGGAGACACAGCACAACTGATAACTTGTTTGTAACCACCTAATCCATCCAAAGATCAATGTACTAACCTAATTTTAATTCAATTAATGAAAATGATTTATCCACTTATTTCAAAGAAAGAAAAAAAGACTTGAAAATACACTTCACAATGAAGCACAACTGTACAACCAACCAATACAGCTGAAGAAAGAGTCACTAATTCTTTCTATATAGAGACAATTCTTGCAGTCTCAATAACAAGTTGGCATCTCATCCAAAGACTTCAACAAGAGATTAAGGTCCATCACTAGATTCAAACAAAGATAGGATACATTTGACTAGAAAATAAACATCACTGGTACAAAGTTTAAAATACAACCAAACAATCCATAGCTGAAGAAAGAATCACTAGCTCTTTCTGCATTCTGAGATGATGCTTGCGGTATCAGTAACAAGTTGGCCATTCACATAATGCTGCCTACAAACAGGCATGTAAACATCAGCACCACCAATGAGCTCAGTTTGAGTTTCTGCTGACTTTCTGAAGGTAAAGAATGCTCGTCGGCCACAGAGTTCACAGCGTGCTGTTAACTTCGTCACAGAATCAGCAAGAGGTATAACATCAAGCACGGAACCAAAGCTCCTCCTATTCAAGAGAGTATCATGAATTTTGATGTTTAGGAGTATGATCCTTGTTTGAAGATGGTTATGTATTGATGTTGAGGAATGTACCTCATGTAGTCACCATCCAGGCCTGCAATGATAATGGTCTTCCTATCATGATCAGCTGCATAACAGCAGAAGTCATAAAGGTCTTCAAAGAACTGGCCTTCATCAATCCCTATTACATCCAACTGGAAATAATTTTTATGTTAAGGACAGTCTGCAGTGTGATTCAGATCTAGCACAGAACGGAATTAGAAATAAATTTGGAAGCTGATGATTAAACAGAGTTAGATATCATTTCTCCATTGAAGTAAAATTGTAAATTGTGTGCTCAACGATTTATTTCTAATATACCAATGATTGATTTGATCATGAACTAAAATAAAAGAATCACCAGTGGATAGATATTAAAGTATCCTACTGGTAATATATTAAAGCATTAAATGAAACTATAGCAGGTACAAAAATATACATTTCAGAACAGCTCAACAAAATAATAGAAAGAAAGAAAAAAAACAAAACTTACGAAATTGTATGTTTTTCCAAAGCTCATAGTAAATATGAACAATGAAAATCCAGAAGACTAAAACATGATCTCTAGAACAGTTAGCTTCTATCAGTGAAAGAGGCAACCCCACAGGATCCTTAAGAAAAGAGTCAAGAAATTATCATTCCAATATATGCAAGTCTCAGAAATCAGAGACAAGATGGTGATAGAATAAACAGGGAAAGAATCGGGCAGCCAGAGAAAATTTCTCCACAAAACAAAAAATTGCTTATGTTATCAAAATTAAGAAAAAGTACCATGTGTCTTAGAATTCCACAAATTAAGAACACACCTGCATTACTCACTGGCACACACAAACATTCCTCCAAGACCAGTCAAAAACCCCATTTCATATGAGTTAACAATCTTGATACTTGAGTAAAAAATGATTGCTTTGAAAACATAAAAGAAATAAGATAGTACTCTCCCAAGCCATTCGCTTGTAAAGCATCTTTGTTCCTTGAATACAATCCAATCCACTATTAACTACACCAGAGGAATAACTAATTCAATAAAGATTGGGCACACCCCAAGAATTCCATTATTTTCAGAAAGATCGGAGGATTAGTTATAGCCATCTTATGAGGAAGTCAATATAGTGTTGAAGAGTGGCTACTTAGTTGAGGTGAACACTAACATTATCACACAAAATGCGTCTCCAGCAACAACTATAAAAATATTTGTGATTGTTAAGCAAAACATATACCTTACTGTATGCCTCATGTCCTATTTCAGACCGAAAATTTGAGAGAGTGGACGCAGCAAAACAAGGCATCTTGTTACCATCATGTGTCACAACAGAATCCAAACCATACCTAGTGTCCTTGCTCGACTTCACCATGGCAACACTCCTGTTTCCAAAAGGATAAATAAATTAGCCAAAAACATTTCTTTACATATGTATATTTGGGCAGTTTGGCAGGGCTAACAAATGAGTTCTTTGATATGTCTATATTACTGAAATAGCATAATTCAATAAATCCATCCATTAAAATCAGTAAGAATTTCATATGATCGTGAGTACTTCAGGAGAAGACAAATTGAATAGTGATCTACAAATTTTTCAATCTATTTCAAAAACAAAAACTTGAAATATCACCGCTATAGCACTCAGGAAACATAAACATGCCCTAGCATTGCAAAAATTGCATCTTTATGCTAAAATTCATACCAAACCTCTGAACCTTATAACTAATGCAAGCACAAATCGCAATCTTATTAGGCGAGATCTAGAACTCTAACATCAGGAAAAAGACGAGAGAGGTGGTGATCGACCTTCCATTATTGCGCTCGGATTGGATGCGGCGGAGGAGGGCGGTGGTCTTCCCGGCGAACATGGGGCCGATGATGACATGGACCTCGCCCTGAATCGAAGATCGGAATAGAGCAGCAGAGTCCATGCTGGGAGGAGATGGTGATAAGGACGAAAGTGGCGTTCCTTCTTGCTCTTTATTGTTTAGAATTGGAGGGAAAGAGTTTTGATATTTTGGCGGGAAAAGAGTTGGCGCGGCCGCCCGGGAAGAAGAAGTTTCAATTTTTTTAATTGAAATCTTTCAATTTGATAAAAAAACTTTTGAAATCCATACCAACAAAAATTAAGTTATTCATAACAAAATTCTAATTTTTAATAATGTGGCAAGCCGCAAAACATAACTAAAGAATAAGATTTATTTCCTTGACAAGGACCAGGAGGATGAAACCACAAACCATCTCTTACAATTTTACAAGTTTACTATTGTATGGACACAAACCAACGATTGAGTTATCTATTGATATTTTGGTCCTCTCAAAAATTCCAACGATTAAGAAGTCTTGGGTTTAATTCACAAGTGATAGCATATTCTTAGAAATATGAGCAGTGGTTGTAACGGATGGTCCTTGTGTCCATGTGTGTACAGACTCCGCCCTCATGTTTATTCTGCCAAGACTTATGCACTCTCTTAGTTTCTTAACGGCTTGCCACTCATATTACCAAAAAATAGGGTATGGACACATTACTGCTTGTTCAAAGTTACTAAACAAACTTCAAATAATAGAAGATCTTGGAGGAATTAACTGTGGACAAAGCACTGTATGTAGGGTGATGGTCTGAATACACTTTGTTTTATTTATATTTTGCCTATAATGAGATGCAGTACCTTATTTACTTTTTAATTAATAAATATGATTTATTAAATTATTTTTAAAAAATAACATAACTAGATATACATCACCATGTCAATGAGATCAGGGGCGACTCAAGGGTAAAGCGGATGAAGCGACTGCTTTAGGCCCCAAATTTGAAGGACCTCATATTTACTTTTTATTCTCTAAGATTTTTTTTTAAAATCTTATTATTATAACTATGAAAGTAGATTATTATAATAAATTGATATTTAAAAATTTTAGTTTAAATTTTAATATCTATTTTAAGTCTCATACAAAATTTAAACTTTAAAATTTTTTAAAGCTTACCATGGTAGTTATAATAATTTTTTGTATGATAAATTAATATTTAAAAATTTTAATTAAATATCTATTGAGGCCTCCTACTACATTTGAACCGGAAATTTTTTAAAACTTTATCATGTTAATCCCAGTCGCCTCCTATTTGGCCCCCTAGAGCATGTTTGAAAGATTTCAAACCGTACGGATGGAAGATCATCGAAAAATAATCTAGCATGTCGATTTTCATACAATTTGGTTACCGTTTGATCCTCCCACTTAATTGTTAAAATTCTGGATCGTTCAGATTTCTATAAAATAAAAACTGTTAAGTGGGGGAACAAACGGTTACCAAATTGTATGAAAATGGACATGCTAGCTTATTTTTCGATGATCTTCCCATCCGTACAGTTGGAAATCCTTCAAACATGCTCCAGGGGGCCAAATGGGAGGCGACTGGGAATGCACAGTGTTAAAGTCGGCCTGACTGTAACACGTCCCTATATATATATATATATATATATATATATATATATATATATAAGATGGGTGGGCCGGCTGCAAATGCAAGCGACCTCACCCAATCAGGACCCTATATATATATATATATATATATATATCTATATATATATATATATACACAATTTACTACATCCCATTGTATCATATCCCATAAATGATTTATATATCTATTTATATATATTTAAAATTTTATTTTAACTATATATATCCATTAGTATTTATCTATAAATTTTTGGGCAAATTATTTATAAGTTCCTCCAAACAGTAACCAGGGACCCCCCTCCCACTATTTGCTACACCTTCCCCATACACCTACCTTAGGGACCCCATGGGATAAAATAAATAGTGCCATGGACCTATAATTAATTACCCTTAAATTTTTTATTATATATATATATATAAACATTATAAAAAATTTATAGATAAATACTAATATATATATATATATATATATATATATATATATATATATATATATATATATATATATAAAGGGGCCGACCGGATATAGGGATATGATACAATGGGGCTGACCGGACATCCGGCCGCCCCATTGTATGATATCCCACAGATTATATATATATATATATATATATATATATATATATATATATATAATCGGTAGGAAACAATGTTATTTCTTGATTAGCCTCCCATTTGGCCACCTGGAGCATGTTTGAAAGATTTCCAACTGTATGGATAGAAAGAACATCGGAAAAAAGCTAGCATGTCAATATTCATACAATTTGGGAACTTATAGGGTCTTCATCTTAACGGGTGAAAATTTATAGAAATCTTACCGATTCAAAATTTCACCCGTTAAGATAAAGACCCTACAAGTTTCAAATTGTATGAAAATTAACATGCTAGCTTATTTTTCAATGTTCTTTCCATCCATACAATTGGATTTCAAAAACATCAGTAAGTGGGCCAAAAAGAAAGGCTTAATCAAGACTATAGTATGACCATATATATATATATATATATATATATATATATATATATATATATATATATATATAAAACTTCTCCCAATTACCTCATTAGTTATTAAAAAACTAATCCCAAGAATTATTAATCACATGGCCATTGGTAAATTGGTAAGTAACGGTCATTTTCTCTATTTTAAATCAAGATTGTTTTTAATTCTTTTTTTATATCTTTACTCGTTTCAATCTTTGCTTTTGAGTTCTTATTTGTCATACTCATCAATGACAATTATGTTCCTTAAAACATAATAGTTACCCTGACATTGATGGCTTAAATTTATTTTTGGAATAAAAACTATTACGTGAAATCATACAAGTAGAAGATAATAATTCAATTGACATACTTAACCAAATTAAAAGGCCAGATTCTTTTTTAAATGCATATATTACCTATAGAATAATGTTAACGATTCTTATTACTATTGCTTCAACCCAAAGAAGTTTTTCAAAATTGAGATTAATAAAATCTTATCTAAGATCAATAATGTCTCATGAAATATTAAATGGATTAGGCACATTATCAATTGAAAAGGGAATGTTAGAACAAATTGATTATAAAAATTTAATTAATAACTTCGAATCTCGAAAAGTTAGAAAAATTAAATTTTAAATAATTTTTTGTAGTAGATAGTTTTTTCTATATTTTTTACAAAAAAATTCTTTTTATAAAATAACATATTATCTTTATATTGTTTAAATTTTTGTTTGTTTGTTTAGATTTTTTTCCAGTAGTTATAGAGTTATTTCCCATCAAAAACCCATAAGAGTTATTATGTTAGTATATAAAATAGTTAAAAAAAATATCTCATATAAGTGTTTGTTAAAAAATAAATAAAATTTAATTTATATTAAATTAAAAGTCATATTTTAAAATTTCGCTTTAGGCCTCCAACTCTATTAAGCGGCCCTGAATGAGATGCACATAAAGACATTGACTTTTAATTTTATTATGAGATGATGCATATTAGATGCTTTGATTCTATGAATATGATCGAAACGAGAGTTTTCTCAGTTTGTCAATGTTTGACATCTCTGGTTGGATTAGAACAATCCTCTGTTTATATATAAAATATATAACGCATGTCCCAATAGAACCCAAATCCTAATCCAAATAAAAAGAATATAAAATTCAAATATATCTTAATCTTGATATATTTAAAATTAAAATTTAAGTATGTCCTCATCTTAATTAACTTGAAACTCAAATTCCAAAATTGCCCCTGAGAACATATCTCGAGGCAATCTTAAATCCAAGGATGGCCCGGGTACACATATCCCGAGGCAATCTCAAAATTCAAGATAGCCCGAGAATACATATCTCGAGGAGATCTCAAATTCCAAGATAGCCCGAAAGCACATGTATCAAGGCGATCTCAAATCTCAAGATGCCCGAGAATACAAATCTCAAGGCGTTACATAAAATAAAATAAAATAAAATAAAATAAGATAAAATAAATCCTAAAATAATCTGTGGGCACATATCCCGAGACAAACATATAAAAAAAGGGAAAAGTCTATTAAAAAAAATTTATTATCAGCTTCAGGATAAGATCAAGCGGTGTTAATTTAAAATAAAAATAATAATAATAAAATACATATCTCACGACTCAGTCTTGGGATCCCGCCACAATCTACGTGGGAGGTTACCACGACTTCATCCATCTCCATGATTCAGTCAATAAAAAGAGGAAAACCGAAAAAGAGACAAGGGGATTGACAGAGAAAACAAAGAGAAAGAAGAAATCAGAAAAAAAAAAAAAAAGTAGAGAGATATAAAAAATCAGAGAGGAAAGAAGTTCAAGGTATTTTTTACTCTACTTTACTACTCCCTGTATAAAAAAAAAATCCTCCTGGTTGCTGAGCTGCCTCCACTCCGCTACCGCCTGCCTTCATTGAAGCCACCGCCGTTGTCGTCTTTGCTACCAAATTGCGCCGCTTCCACTCATCAGCCGCTGGATGGATACCATCCTGGTGTGCGGTGGTTCCTTCCTCAAATCAGTCCGCTTGATTGCCAACCGCCGCTTCCATTACCCTTGCCGCCGCTGAGCCGCCTTCGCCGTTGTTGTCGCCTTCCACCATTGCCGCTGCCAGGATGGATACCATCCTGGTGCGCGACGGTTCTATAGCCAAGTCTGCTAGCCCAGCTGCCTCTCATCATCGATGCTCGTCGCCGGAGTCCTTACTGCCCTTGTTGCCGGAGAAGAAGCAAAAGGACTATATAATAGTTTCCTTGCTTCCTTGCTGCCCTTGTCGCTGGAGAAGAAGCAAAAGGACTATATAATAGTTTCCTTGCTCCCTTGTTACCTGTGTCGCCAAATTCTGAGAATAAGCATAAGCTATATAATAGCTTTCTCTGCTCAATGCCTCTGCAGCAATGTATTGCTGGCAAAAAGGGCAGCCCGGTGCAACAAAGCTCCTGCATGCGCGCGGGGTCCGGGGAAGGGTCGGACCACTTGGGTCATGAAAGTTTTGAACGGTGTCACTGGATCAATGACAACAACGCTTTGGATAAGAGGCTTCATTCCAAATCAGCACAAAATTGAAGGAAGGCTGCCTCTAAAAATGGCTTATAAGGCTAATTAAGAGACATTGAACAAGGACCTACTAAAGAAGATTGATGAAGATGAGCTCTGTGTTTGTTACTCCAGCCTTGAATAGTTTGAATTTTTAATGCATGAACCCCTATGTGAACACGATCAATGGGCTATAGAAGCATTCCATTGTAATCTTTTTTGAGGAAAATATTTTCACTCTCACGAGCATTTTTATCACACACCAGAAGGGCGCTTCACAAGATAAAATATTTAATACACATTTGAAACATTTTTATCAAACACCAGAAGGGCGCTTCACTCTCACGAGCATTTTTATCAAACACCAGAAGGGCGCTTCACTCTCACGAGCATTTTTATCAAACACCAGAAGGGCGTTTCAAATGTGTATTAAATATTTTATCTTGTGAAGCGCCCTTCTGGTGTTTGATAAAAATGCTCGTGAGAGTGAATGATGATGAGAGCTTGATGATGACCTCCATTTGATTGCTAGCTGTGAAGCCTATAGTGTCACTTAACCCTCAATGCACTAAATGAGTTTGATCCTAAGTATTCCGGGCTGACTAAAGGCAGAAGCTCGAGACACAGAACTCAAGAATAAAGCCAACAAACTTGCTAAGTGGACTGCATAGGTTCTTCTTGCAAGAGACTTCTAGACAGTTGTAGCCATGACAAAGACGCAAATAAACCATATTCATACAAAGAATGTTGCAACAAAAGCTACAATAAATGGAAAGATTTGCAAATGAGCAAAGAGTTCAATAAGATGGATGCCCAAACTTACTCGTGCAAAGCTGTAAATAGATTTGCCATACATGGAGTTAACTTTTGAGGTGCTATGGTTATCCATACTATTGTTGCTCCTTAGAAAGATTGAAGTTGAGATTCCTATTATGTAAAGAAGTTGCTGCAGAAAGCAAGATTGTCAGAATTAAGATATTATGTGATAGTATGATAGATTCTTTAGACTAATGTGAAAGGAATTTATAGATGGAATTGTGTTGCTGTTGATTACCAAGATGGCGATGCTAACAATGATGAAGACCATAATTTGAAGTGAAGCAATATGTTCATTAAAAAAAAAACTGGTAGGAAGTTTACGAGAGGCACTGAGTCTCATTCAATGAATTTCATGGTCTCTCACTTAAGAGATATTGCTTCGGAATACAAGTTCTTGGAAGGTATTTTATAGAGAGATGATGAGAACCATCTACTGAACCATATATAGTTGCTTATGATGTTCATGTTAAAGATAAGAAAGATATTGACAAAGATACTCCAACACCCATTAGAACCTCAAATTCGTTCCGAGATAATGAGACAAAATGGATATTATTTAATCGATATTATAGAAAGCTACTCCTGCAGCAGTAAAAAAAAAAAAAAAAGAAGGCTCATCCTAAAGGGAAGATAATGCTCTTTTATGGGCCAACATGTGGTATATCAAAATGAGTAATGATACATCCACCGACTGAGTTTCCCGAATTCCTTTCCCAACTTACGTGGCATGTCCACGTGGAAAGATTCCTCTCTCTCCAGTTCATTAAAAAAAACTAAAAATTAGAATGTCGATGATCTCTTCGTCTGTCAGCTTTCGTCCACTCAGCCTCCATTAATGCATCCATCATGTCCTTACTTTCTTTCTGAATCTTGTTTATCTCTCCTCAAACCTCTTCTCTCCTCCATGATCGATTGCAGTATCGCTATTAGCTTCTTTCGATCCTGCAATTCAATCAAATTATAATCATATATATATTAGTGCTCTATGATAAGCAAAACTAGGAAGATTGATACCCATGTCTCTCATTCCAAAAAGATTCACAGTTACAACGAAGTTTGAGAAGGAAAAGAAGATCATGGAGTCCATGAACTAAAGTGTGCCGTAGCCGATCTCGAGCACCCGGAACCCTAACCCTCTAGTCGGAACGTTGAACGCGCGCTGGATGAGAGAGGGCAAGGCGAGGAACAACGTCGAGGACGACGACCTGCATCGCGTTGAAGCGGACGTAGCGGCTGAACTGGGAGTTGACGACGCCGAGATAGAGGGCGAAGAAGACGACGAAGGCGGCGTAGGGGATGGAGCGGTAGGCGGCGATGAGGGTGAGGATGGGCTCGAGAGCGGCGGCGAGAGGGGGGAAGCCGGCGAAGAGTGAAAGAAGACGACGCTCCTGATAATAGGGAAGGGATTGGGGACGGCGGCGGCGACATCGACCTAGAAGAAGGTGGAGAGGAAGAGAGCGACTACGAGAGGGGGGAAGCCGGCGAAGAGGAAGAGAGATTAGGTTATAGTTTTTAGTTTTTTTTAATGAACTGGAGAGAGAGGAATCTGTCCACGTCGATCTCCATGTGGACATGCCACTTCAGTCGGGAAAGGGATTCGGGAAACTCAGTCGATAGATGTATCATTACTCAAAATAAAATATGATGATGTGTTGGACTTAGAAGTCAAAGGATCCATATTAAAATATGATGATGTGTTTGGAAATCAAAGGATCCATAAGAAAAGTTAGTTATAAAAAATAGTAATAAAGGGAAGTCATGGAGGAAAAAGGAGCAATAGGCCGTTTGAAAGAAAAAGCTAAAATTAAAAAATAAAAAAAAATAAAAAAAGAAGAAGGGGGTAATGGGCTTATTTAAAGGAGAAGCTGGTTTAAAAAAATAAAATAAAATAAAATAAAATAAAATAAAATAATAATATGATAACAAGAAAAGGAGATGGGCCTCACTTTCTAAAAGGCTTGATTTAATTAAATCATAAGGGGGCTGACTTAATTAAAAGGGCATTTTATGAATTATTATGAAAATGGACATTTTATGGCAAAAAAATGCAATTAAGTGCACATGTGCGCGCATCTCGAGGCGATGATGAAAGATGCGTATCGAGATGGTTCGAAATACAAAGCTCAAAGCGGCACACATCTCAATGCAATGATGATGGAATATGTATCTCGATGCAACACGCATCCTGAAGCGGAAGATAAAATACAAATCTCGGAGTAGCATTTACCTTGAGGTGGCTAATAAATATAAATTTCAAAGCAACACGCATCTCGTGGCGGCAATGAAGCACTTATCTCGGGGCGGCCTATCAAACATAAATTATAAGGCGGTGTAAATCTCAAGGCGGCATTTAAGCTCACATCCCAAAGGCGCAAGATAGCGCCATTTAAATAAAATAAAATAAATAAATAAATAATATGTATAAATATCGTATGATGATATTCATATGTAATAAAACAATTATAGTTTGCGAATAAATAAAATCATTTTTCTTTTATTTTATTCAATGCCTTTACTTGTACTTTTGCCCTTAATCCGAGGTTCCCAAGACTCTGTCTGGGGTAATTAATAATAGAGGCTTGCCTTTATTAGGAATGGAAGAACCCACAAATAAAAAAATATGATATTTGTGATTCGATATGTCGCCTGGTGTCTCTTCACAGACACGATGCCAGGCGGGTATTTTCGATCCCACATCCTCCAAGGCCAACTTCCTCTTGAATGGGCGCCCAATAGGATATATTCGACATCGGCGAGGACTCCGCCAAGGAGATCCTTTATCACCCCTGCTGTTTGTCCTGGTAACGGACGTGCTAAGCTCCATGATGACAAATGCAATGATAGCCAATATATTCAGAGGCATGATTCTGAGGAGGAGGAGATTTCCACACTACAAGATGCTGATGACCTGTTAATCCTCAGTTCTGAAAACCTGCAACAATTCCAAACACTAAAAACAATCTTCTCGCTATATAAGGGCCTATCAGGCCTGAGGATCAACTACAATAAGAGTACGACCATCCCCATTAAAGCGACCTCTTACTCCCCCCAGGAACTGGAACAAGCGTTGGGTTGTAGTATTGGGTCCCTTCCAATAGGCTATCTGGGCCTACCAATTTCAGGCTCTAAACCAAGGAAAGAAGATTGGCGAAAGATCATTGGCAAAATCTAGGGGCGCCTGGCTACCTGGAAAGGGAAGCTACTTTCTCTGGGAGGACGAATCACTCTGCTCAATGCGGTGATCTCCGCCATCCCAAATTATTGGTACTCTATTTATCGGATGCCAGAATGGGCGGCTCACCAGATTAATCAGATAAGGCGAGACTTTCTTTGGAGAGGAGCCCGAGAAGACTCGAAAGCCTACAGACTTGTTAGTTAGGACCGTCTATGCAAACCAAAAGAACTTGGGGGTTGGGGAATTATCAACTTGTACTGCTACAATATAACCATGTTAGGGAAATGGTGATGATGGATATTAACGGGCCAGGCGGGCCTTGCAGCAAATATATTAAAAAAACAGTACTTCAGAGGGAGGGAATTTGACCCTTTCACCCCAGCCACACAATGCGCTTCCTTCTTTTAGAAAGGTATAACACAGAAGCAAGAAGGACTACTCCACAATCTATCTGCCACTCCAGGGAGGGAAATATTATCAACTTCTAGTTCGACAATTGGGTGGATGGAAAGGCCCCACGAACGACATACCCTACTATCTACAAGATGGCACAAGATAAAAAGCACACTCTGCAGGAAGAAGGACAAAGACTACTGAATGGTCCCCCGATCTTTCTGGAAGGCCCCTTTCCAGAAGAAGGCTATAACGAGCTAGAACATCTTTCCAGGAAGGCGCAGGAATGCCCAGAATCATAGTGCGACAAACGACACTGGAAGCTTACCGCACAATGTTCCTTCACAGTGTGATCTTACTACCACTTCTTGATGGACGGGGGAATCAGGGCAGAGATTGGAAGAAAGTTCTGGAAGCTACCATGCCCCCTCAAGATCAAGACCTTTGTCTGGCTCGCATTAGATAACAAAATCTTCACCCTAGACAATCTAAGGGTGCGAGGTTAGAATGGGACACAGAGTATGTGCTACTTGTGTGACGACAGAGAAGAAACTGTACAACACCTCTTGCTGCACTGTCAATACACTTCCCACTTCACACAACTATTCCAACTGGGAGCGGCTCCCTCATGGATACAAGATCTGTGGGGAAGAACCGCTATTGCAAACTCCCTGCCCAAGGATGCACACATGGGCTGGAACTTGCTAACTATGGCCATCCTATGGACTGTGTGGTTGGAACGCAATCGAAGATGTTTTCACGACAAACGTCGTGTTTTCACGAAAACAATCCGCGATATTGTATCCTAACATTGTCTTGGTTTGGTGCAGCTCACACATCAAAAAAACCAAAGTTGGTTGCGATGGAGTCAATAATAAAGAGGAGCCTCGTGTTCACTAGGGAGGAGAACCCACAATCTACACAGAAGGAGGACATGCAACCTGCACCGGGGGATGACTTCTGGGACACCCAAGCAAACTGACGAGGATATAAAAGGGGGTTCGAAGGATATGGGAAGATGGGGATCCTAGTGATAATTGAGAAAGTTTTTATGTATCGAACCCAACCAAGGGCCCTCTATGTAACCATTATCATTAAATAAAGGAATGTGGTTTATCCACTTTTATCAAAAAAAAAAATCTAAATATTAAATATATAATTAATTAAAGCTCACAAGTTACACATATAAATATTAAATAAAAGTAATACAGATCACATGGTACATATATTAATATTAAATGAATAAGTAAATAATAAAGATCACAAAGGTCCTGGCGTCCTGCACACCAATCAAAAGGAATTCAATAAAAAAAGTATGCTCTCGCACAATTTGAATTTTTGCATCATTTGACAATAAAATTTAAATATAATGTTAATGATAGAATATATATATATATATATATATATATATATATATATATATATATATATATGTTATAAAACTATAGAAAATAGTAATAAAAAGAAAGACAAAAGAGAGAGCAAGACAAAAGAGAAAGTAGAGGAAGTTCTCTTCTTCTTCTTGTTCTTGTTCAATTCCTTGGATACAACCACATATATATATGAATTACAAGAGAGAATGGTAACCTTTTGGTTAAGTGAAACGATAAGAAAGGGGAGTTAAGAAATAAAGGGGTAAGGGTAACGTAAGGGACATTCACTCCAATAAAATATTTCATAACACTCCCCCTTGAATGTCCATTGTATAGGAATCTGCCCCCTTAAAACCTTACTAGGAAAAAACCCAGTGGGAAAAAATCCTAGAGAAGGAAAAAGAGTACAGCTTTCCTGATATACGCTTCCTGTGCTGCCTCATTAAAACCTTGTCAGGAAAACCCAGTGGGACAAAACCATGACAAAGGAAAAAGAGTACAAGCCACAGATATGCCTCCCCCTGAAGAGGACATTTATTGAAGATCCATGAGACGACGCATCCCAATCTTGCGAACAAATTTCTCAAAAGTTGAAGTGGGTAATGCCTTAGTGAATAAATCTGTAGGATATGAATCCCTTTCTATTATTAAATATCTTGAGCCATTGACATGGGATGTTTTTACGGCTCGATTTGCCGACTATCATTTTGATGAGACAATTTTTCCAACATTAGGGGGAGAAAATGGAAAAATGAAAATATTGGAAAAAGAAATTACATGGAATGCTCTAGGTTTAAATCATCTTGATCCTCGCACAAAACAATGTGAACTGGAAGTTCAACGAATAATTCATTTACAAATGAAGTTGCGTGATCAACTACCGGATGCATTCTCTGATCCAAAAAGGATAACAAAATCACATGTACCCGCGGAAAATGCCCCTATTAGAATTGATGTCCCAGAAGGACCTTCTATAACAAATGAATCTAAAGTACGCCTGAAGCGTGGAAGACCAGCTGGTTCAAAAGATAAAAATCCTCGAAAGAAAAGGGGAACGAATGATCATAAAGAAAAGGGGGAGAAAACGGGCATTGAAATAAATGATAACAAACTTCCAGAAGAAGTTCAAGATCCTAAAATTGATGAGGAAAATCAGGAAATTTCCTTAAATTATGTCTCAAATGGAAAAAAAAATGGGACAAAAAAGAGACAACTGTTGATAATATATTTGCATATAATGTGGCAGTTGATCTTTTGAAAGAAAATGAAGATTCTGAGCCTAAATATATTGAAGAATGTCGAAAAAGAAAAGATTAGTCAGAATGGAAAAATGCAATCCAGGCAGAGTTAAACTGCCTCATGAAACGAGCAGTTTTTGGACTTATAACTAAAACACCTGAAGATGTTAAACTTGTTGGATATAAATGGGTATTTGTGCGAAAACGAAACGAGCAAATGAAATTGTTAGATATAAAGTAAGGCTCGTTGCACAAGGGTTTTCGCAAAGACCTGGTATTGATTATGAAGAAACGTACTCCCTTGTAATGGATACGATCACGTTTCGCTATCTAATTAGCCTTGCAGTACATAAAAAGTTACAAATGCAGTTAATGGATGTTGTTACTGCATACTTATATAGTCAGCTGGATAATGATATATATATATATGAGAGTCCCAAAAGGACTTAAGATGCCTGAAGCATGCAATTCCAATTCCCGGGACATGTATTCATTAAGTTACAACGATCTTTATATGGTTTGAAACAATCTGGGCGTATGTGGTATCATTATCCTCTGTCAATGGCTCAAGATATTTAATAACATAAGGGCATTTATAACACGTTATTAGCACGAGGCTCTAACCAAGTTTTGACTAATCTCATTCCTCGGCAAATTTGTGTTGGAGACATTTTTCGCGTAAGTACATAAAGCATTTTTTGTCATGTCAAATCTTGCAAAACTTGATTTTGTTGCCCTTGACATTTCGGGAAAAAATTATTTGTCATGGGTGCTTGATGCTGAAATTCATCTGAATGCTAATGGACTTGGAGAAACCATCAAGGTTGGTAACCAAGTATCATTACAAAACCGTGCAAAAGCAATGATTTTCCTCCGACATCATTTGCACGAGGATTTAAAAATTGAATATTTAATGGTGAAAGATCCACTTGAATTATGGAAAAATTTGGAGAAAAGGTATAACCACCAGAAGATGGTTATTTTACCAAAAGCTCGTTATGATTGGATGCATTTACGATTACAAGATTTCAAAACAGTGAGTGAATATAATTAAACCATATTTCGAATCAATTCTCAATTGAAATTATGTGGAGAAAAGATTATTAATTCTGATATGCTAGAGAAAACATTCTCTACTTTTCATGCCTCGAATATGCTCTTGCAGCAGCAATATCGAGAGAAAGGGTTTACAAAATATTCGGATTTAATTTCGTGTTTGCTTGTGGCTGAACAAAATAATGAGCTACTTATGAAAAATCATGAATCTCGTCCTACTGGTTCCACTCCATTCCTTGAAGTGAATGCGACAGCATGTGAAAATTCTGGGCGAGGACATGGTCGCAACCATGGGCGTGGTCGTGGCCGCAGTCGTGGTCGTGGAAGAAGCCATGGCTGGAATAAATATAAGAAAAATCATGGTAATCATACCGATGCATCTTACCACCATAAGTGGACAAATTATGAAGAAAAGCAATTCAAATACAAAAGTGGATCAAGTAGCCATTCCGAAAACCCATGTTATCGATGCGGAGTAAAAGGGCACTGGTCACGTACCTGCCGTACACCAAGGCACCTTGTTGACCTTTATCAAGCATCAATAAAATGGAAAAATGTTGAGGCAAATTTTATATACCAAAATGATGCCTTTAACAATAACCCTCTTGTGGGTATTTTTCCCTCGACACATTTAGATGTTGCTGATTTTCTTGAAGATTCTCAGCTTAATGGTGGCAATTGAATTGACACCATAACCATTTAGTTTTGTTTGATTAATCTATGCATCTTTATAATACTTATTTATTTTTATATTTATTTTGTGAAGAATATATGGATACTACCAAATTCATGGTTGGATTGAACATCACTGATGAGGATGTATGCCTTGTTGATAGTGCGACAACGCACTCGATATTTAAAAGCAAGAAATATTTTTCTCATTTAATAATGGGTAAAACCAGTGTCAATACAATATCGGGCAGTATAAATTTGATTGAAGGCTCCGGAAGAGCAAATATATTGTTTCCTGGAGAAACAAAATTTATTATAACAGATGCATTATATTCTCCAAAGTCCCACCGAAATTTATTGAGTTTTAAAGATGTACGTCTCAATGGGTATCATATAGAGACGTCAAATATGGGAAACAAAGAATATTTATATATTACTGCTATTCTTCTGGTAATAGGCAAGTACTAGAGAAATTGCCCGCATTCTCATCTGGAATTTATTATACATATATTCGAACAATTGAAGCAAATGCTATCGTAAACCATAAGTTTACTGACTCAAATGAATTTATCCTATGGCATGATCGGTTAGGACATCCTGGATCAATTATGATGCGCAAAATAATTGAAAACTCATATGGACATCTATTGAAGAACCTGAAGATTCTTCAATCAAATGAATTTTCATGTCCATCAAGCTCTCAAGGCAAATTGATTATCCGGCCATCACCAAATAAAATTGGGACTGAATCTCCTATGTTTTTAGAGAGAATTCATGGTGATATATGTGGGCCATTTATGTAACACCCTAATCCTTTTCAGGCATCTTAAGTCCTTTTGGGACTCTCATGTATAATGATATATACATGGGGTTCATCCTCAATGTGGGCCATTTATGTAACACTCTTATCTTTTTCAGGACCCAGGTGTCACACCAGCCAGATCTAGAGAATGAACCCAAAGCTAAGGCTGTAGATTGCTATTAAACTATGAAATTAATAACTCGCGAAAGGTAAATAAGCAAACTGAATAAATTAAAACACTAACTCAATCTGGTTTAATACAACACCAAATGAAAATATTGTCTCAAACTTAAAGTCTCACAACACTCATAAATAAAATAACAGGACTTCTAGACGCGGAGTTAGAGCGAGCTACAGTACATCTCCACTAACTCGTGGTCAGACGACCCTCTATATGTCTCCCCGCCTAACATCCCCGCAAAACACAAATTAAGAAGAGGGCCGAAGCTATTGGAGCTCGCCGAAGCGGAACAAATTGCCGAGTGTAATCGCATAATGATAATAAGTAAAACTATAAAAGAAATCTAACGTATATAATAAAAAAAACACGAATAGAAAATACTGAATTAAAATACTGAAAACTGAACTGAATACTGAGCTGGTAAGTGTTGATTAATGTATTCTCTTTTAAATGCATATCTGAGTTTCTGTTTCTCTGTCTTGTGAATTAGATATGAAACCGACATTCCCCCTGGGTAATGTGACTGCGGCTCTCTCTCTCTCTCTGAGATGAGCTCTATCTCTAGAAGGCGAGGAATGCGGCGTCATCTGATAAACACAAGACCAATTCTCTGACTACACATCTACTTCAGTACTGTATGGCCAGCAACCAACAAGTATATCTGATACAAGTGGTCGACAATATATACGTACACTAAGCATCCAAAGGGATGGAAAGGGGGTTTTGATTTTTATAAAAATGGAAGTATTTTCAAAACAGATAGTTCGGACTTAAATCAGAATTTAAATCACCCCTCTCCTAACTCAGTGTCGTACTCTCTGGCTCTACACGAGCCACCACTGGTCTATACAAGTATATCGATAGAATGTAATCTATCTGTATCTGTATCTGTTTATCTTTTCTGTTACTGAATACTAAGCATGAAATGGGTTTATAAAACTCTAGAAACTTTCATAAACTCCTTGTTCATGCTTTTCAAACTGAAAACTGTATCGTATAAAATTACGGTAAAACACATGAACTGTACAGTTAGATTCCCCTCACCTTAGTCTGGTTTGAGCTTAACTCTGGCTCGGTCCTTCGGTGACGGACTTGCCTTTGCCCTTACCTGTTAGTTGAGAAAGAGAAATCTATGAATACGGAGCCCGTATTCTTGATTCGTACTCTAATTTAAAACTAAATAGAATACGGTAAAGATACGAGATTTCTCTTCTAGCTATCTATACTTGACTACATCATTAACTTATCTTAAAACTAACATCATGCTTTTATTAAGGCAAATACTTGCTAATTAATACATGATAATTCTAAGTATATCGGCAGAAATTTCGGAAGCACCTCCTCTAATTGTAGGGCTCCGAAATTCTACAAACATTCACATTAACTTATAATCTCATACATACATGCCTAAATAACACTCACATACAACTACTCTCTCAATCTCTTCTACAATCCCCACTCAATTTCAGCCCTGCATATGAACATTACTCACGTAATTAAACTCCATGATTTCATTATACCTTCTCCTGAAAAACTTCACTAGTTACTAGAGTTCGGGCCACCGAGCCGAGGTGTGGAGGTGCTTTCGGCCTTCAGTGTGTGTGGCCGGAGAGGCGCTGGACTGATCTGCAGGCCGGGCGCTGGAGAGAGACGGCGGCCGGTCAAGCAGTGTGTAGCGCCGGGCCGAGGTCTCCACGCGACGGCGGACTGGCCGCCGCTGGGCCGGAGGAGGTGTCGGGCCGAGAGGCGCGACGCCTGGGCGTGGCCGAGAGGGTCAGCCGACCGGCCCCTCACCGGCGTGGCCTTTGGCCGAGGCGCTGGCCGATCTCACAAGGACAAAGAGGAAGCCTGAACCTTCTCTGATCGTGAGAGAAAAAGAGAGAAAGAGAGAGATTTGAAGAATTCTCTCTCTCTCTCTCTTTCTCACATCTGCCTATTTCAGATGTGAATTTCATTTTATTATTTAATTATTATTATTTTTTTATTTAAATAATCTTTTCATTAACCAAACTATTATAATACTTTATCTTATAAAAAAGATTTAATAAATAATATTATCTTTTACTTTATGTTACATTACTATTTGATAACATTATCTTATCAATAATTATCAATAATTCTTCCTACCCAGATCCGGGAATCCCGGGTCAGACGACCCGAGTGACACGGCTGACTGTAGCATCACAGGTCGTCTCTTCTCTTGACCCAGATCCGTGAATCTCGGCTTTTGACTCGGTCGGATCTACTTTATCGGGACTTTAACTTTTGTCCGATATTCCTACTTAATTAATCTGGATTAATTAATATTTAATTAATTTCTGGTTTAATTAATCTAACTCGGCCAACTATCCATCTCCAACTATTCTATATAACTCTGGCCTGGCACAATAAGGCCACTCTCGGCCCTATAGTTGCGAGAATGAATTTCGGTCCATTTTATTCTAATTTTCTTTAACTTCGAGGTTAATAATAATTAATCTGATTTAAGTTAATTAACCTCATTTAAAATTTCAAAAATTTACTGAATTTTACTTTGGAAATTTTGGGATGTTACAATTTAAGTATTTTATGGTATTAATTGACGCATCAACGAGATGGTCTCATGTTTGCTTATTGTCAACTCGAAACCTGGCGTTTTCGAGGTTGTTGGCTCAAATTATTCGATTACGAGCACATTTTCCTGACCGTGCCATAAAGACAATACGGCTTGATAATGCTGGTGAATTTACATCTCAAGCATTTGATGATTACTGCATATCCATTGGAATAAAAGTTGAACATCCTGTTGCTCATGTTCATACACAAAATGGCTTGGCAGAATCATTTATAAAGCGGCTCCAATTAATTTCTAAACCGTTGTTAATGAAAACAAAACTTCTGGGCTATGCTTGGGGACACGCAATTTTATATGCCGCAACACTGGTGCGCATAAGGCCAACAAGTTATCAAAAATTCTCCCCCCTTCAATTGGTTTCTGGGCAAGAACCAAATATATCTCATTTGAGAATTTTTGGGTGTGGAGTATATGTCCCAATTGCTCCCCCACAAAGGACTAAAATGGGTCCTCAAAGAAGAAAGGGGAGTTAAGAAATAGAGGGGTAGGAGTAACATAACGGACATTCACTCCAATAAAATATTTCATAACAATATATATATATATATAGAATTAAATATATGGAGCATGGAAGGGAGTTATATAAATTATGAAATACTTGTAACTTGCCTAATAAATATCAAACCACACTACTGACCAAGACAAGACAACGATTTATGTGAATGTGGTGAACGATTCAACTGATCTAATCAACCCATTTACTAATAGGTTGGATTTATATAAAATTAATTAGGGCCTATTTGGTTGGCCCATTATCTGTTTTTTTCACTTTTTTTGTGTTTTCTATTTTTAGAAAAACACGAAAACACAAAAAATATGTTTGGTTGAAGCATTTTTTGAAAAATACAGAAAATAAAATAGGGTTGAAAAATAAAAAATAGAAAACACCAAAAAGTCATTTTCTGCTGTTGGAAAATACGGTGGCATAACTGTAAATATACCAAACTCCAAAAGTAATTATAAAAAATATATAAAATATCATATTTTTTATTTTATTTTTATTTTTAAAAATACATTTTCTTGAACTTTTGTGATTATAAAAATATATAAAATATCACGTTTATTTTTTTTTATTTTAAACTTTATAAAAATATAATGTTTGTTATTTTTTATTTCTTAAAATATATTTTCTTGAACTTTTGTTATTATAAAAATATCATGTTTATTATTTTTTATATTTTGAACATTATAAAATATCATGTTTGTCTTTTTTTATTTCTTAAAATATATTTTATTGAACTTTTGTTATTATAAAAATATCATGTTTGTTATTTTTTATATTTTTAAATTTTATAAAAATATTATGTTTATCTTTTTTTATTTCTTAAAATATATTTTATTGAATTTTTATTATTATAAAAATATCATGTTTGTTATTTTTATATTTTGAACTTTATAAAAATATCATATTTGTCATTTTTTATTTTTGTTTCTGCAAACAGTTTTCATTTTCTGTTTATAAAAATAATTTTCAATAAACCAAACTGAACAACTTTTCTATTTTTTCGTTTCTGAAAATGCAATAGAAAATTATTTTCTTTTTTTGTATTTTCCACTTTTTTAGAAAACAGAAAACAAAATACAAACCAAACACCCCCATAAATTTTCTATATTTACATATAACTCTATAAAAACATTTCTCACTTCTTTTATGTTCAAATGATTTTGAGGTAGGTGGGTAGGAAATGTTTTTACTAACATTATTAACATTATTAGCTTGATTACGAACCGCCATAAAGGCCTATTGGTACTAGGGTCCCTTGTTAAGTGGTGGATAGTAAACCTATGGAAAACCTAAGTTCGAACCCTCTCCCTTGCAAGATAACTCAAAAAACCAGCCTATGCGTTTGGGTTGGGCTGGGTTGGGCCACTTTCGGGTCAAATTTTGTTAGCCCAAACCCGGCCCATCTGAATTTTGTTTGGCCCAGGCCCAGCCTAGTCCAACCCAAAAATAAAATAATTTTATTTTTTAACTAATAATGCAAATAATTAAATAAAAACGTATATTAGACTATTATAAAAACAAGTAGAACATAAATAACACAAGTGGTTCAAAAAAGTACTACACAAATATTACATCAAGAACAAGTTCAACATTCTTAATAAAACACTAATTGTTCCATAAAACAAATACTAGGGTTTTTGTCAGGTTAACATTATATATATATATATATATATATATATATATATATATATATATATATATATATATATATAATGATGTATATATTATATTTACATATATATATTTTATTTTTTTTATATAACCCAAGCCCAGCCAGAAATATAAATCGGCCTACTTAGTTTAGCCCAACCCAACCCTTTGGGTCATATTCCTAAGCCCAAACCCTGTTTTTTTCGGGTTGGCCAGCCCATGGGCCACCAGGCCCATGTCCACCCCTGCCTCTAGCGAGCCTCTGTGCTCCCGCACTACCAAACTTGTATATATTCTTGACGTCTAGGGGGTGTTTATCGTTTTAGTCAAAAAAAATATTAGTTTGGTTTTTTTTAATTAATTTTTAATTTAAATTTATGATTTTATCCTCAACTCTTGTCTCACACATGTTAATTTGTTTGCATTTAAGTGAAAGAAATGATAAAAGTAAGGGGAACTTGAGGTATATAGTTTGTCTCCTATTTTCACAAAAAAAAATGGTTAATCTATTATCTGTTATAAGAATGAGATGAGAGTTCAAACTTTACCCATGTTCCATATTTATCCAAAAAAAAAAAACATATCTATGGAGTTTGAATTTATAAATGAAGAAATTATTTATAGGTCCTTGACACTATTTCCAGGGACCTTAAAGCCAAACACACACAAACAATAATAATAAACAAAACACCGTAAGGACCCCAAGAGAATAATGAAACAGTGTAAGGATCTATAATTAATAATTTACTTATAAATTGATTGCAAATTTAACAACTTTGGAGCGGAGTTCAACTATACAAATCGAGAAGAACTGGAAGTTGAATTTTCCCACGTCTCATGTACGGTCCGTTGAAATAGAGGAAATCAGGTCAAACAACACATTGATTTTTAGGGTAATTAATTCAAGGTCCTTGCTACAATGCTCAAGTTGCCTATAGGTTTCTAGGGTAGGTGTATTTGGGGGTGTAGCAAATAGTGAGGGGGGAGGTCCCTGGCTACTGTTTTGAGGGACTAATAAATAATTTCCCATTGATTTTTCTTGGATTTTTTCCTCCTTATTTTAAATTATTTTTTAGTGTTCTTTTAGAAGTGTTAATCATGGATATAATCCCATATATAGATTTTTATTTATAATATATTTATAAATATTTGATTATCAAAATACAACACATACTGCCACTGGTGACGCTATGGTTGGAAAAGAACAAGAGATGTTTTGAGAATAAACAGCATGTTTATAAAAGACTCATCCGCCAGGCTGATTTCCTTCTCCTCTCATGATTTGACGGTGCCCTAACAACCAAACAATCGAAGGTCCAAGCGATGGCCACCCTCATAAAGCATAGCCTTTGCCTCACGAGGGAAGACTATGGGCCGAGCCCCCCGGTGCGGACTTCGAAGATGCCAACTCGGTTGAGCCCTCACAGGAGAGCGAGCCCCACCCCCTTCCAACTCCGCTTGGGAATCTAACCCACTTGGGTCCAACGTTGCCCATGTCAATCCCAATCTTTAGCTAATCTTGTACATCTCTATTTGCACTATCAATAAAAAAATGTAGTTTATCCACTTTTTTCAAATAAATAAATAAATAAATAAATAAATACAACACATATAAATCTGGTATTTGGTTAAATATAACTAGGAATTAAGATTATAAAATTTTGTATTTGATTGGAAGGATTTGAAAAACTAAAAAGTAAATCCAAATTTTGGATTTCCGATTATGCCCCTCAGAGTAAATCCATATCCTAAAATTTGGATTACCCCAAATTTGGGCGTAATTCGAAATCCTCTATTCAATGTATTTTTAAATACATTGAATTTTGAAATCCCTCCAACCAAACATTAGTGTTTGAAAACCCAATATTTTGCATTACATGTAATCCAAAATCCCCCCAACCAAACACATTACCATTGGTTGTGACAGATCTACATTATGATGGCCCATGGATCAGGCCAGATGATTGATAAAAATTAAATTTTTGGTTGACTATAGATGGCTAGCTTTACCTTTTATTTGGACCTTATCAATCATCTCACGCTTTAATGGCAACCTTCCTAGTCATGGATCATACCACTATACCAGATGATTGAGAAAAATAAAATATCTCTCGTTTGACTCTTGATGGCTAGCTTTACTTTCTATTTGAATCTTATCAATAATCTTGTCCTTTAATGCAAACCTTCCTAATCAAAGGATTACTTTTGTGCTGTCTTTTCAGGAAAATGCCTTGTTGGGATGGCTGATGTTGAATCTGCCATCATGGAAGTGTTTCAGGCACCACATATAATTAAGAGTAAGTAGAATGCTCGCTGAAATGCTAAATATTGTTGCTGCTTTTGTGATTTTAGCTAGTAATTAACAACAGAAATGTGACAAGTGAAGGTGACATGAATGCATTGCTAACATATTCACCTCATCAACTGACAATATCTTTGAAATGTATACTAGCTACAAAATAATCAACTCGTCAATCAATAATATCTTGAAAAAAGTAGGTGCCATATATATCATGAGTTGTATGGTCCTTGTATATATAAGCTCATATTTCTTTTAACTTGTTACTTCCACAGATAATGAAAACTGGTTCAAGGCTGAGTAAGATTATGTTAGTCTCCATGGTGCATGAACTCTACAGAAGTGGGTTGAGTGAGATAACCTTTGATAAAGTAAGACTCCTTATTCTGATAGTGTGTGTGGTAGTGATAAAATCAATTCTTGGCTTCAATTGCTACTAAATCATATGATATTTTGCATGCCTTGTTTCAATTGTTATTTCTGTACTAAGTACCAATTCGGATTTTTTTTAAGTTGACTTTCTTTTGATGTCTCTCTTTTAGTTGGCTGCAACTGTTTCCTCTCTATGCTCAAGCAATAGGGAAGCCATACCTGTATGGGATACGCTGTTGAAAGTCAGGTAAGCAGATCTATCTTATTAATTATTCCCTATCTATCGTTCGCAATATTTGGATTTTTCCTGGTTCCTATTTTCTTGAATGTTATATTTTGAAATAAGAACGGATTTGCCATTTCTATAGAGAGAGTTTGAGGGTCTTCCTAGAAGAAGGGAAAAGTTAAAAGGTCATGTACAGCTCCATAGAAGGTGTAAAGCCATATTTGGCTCAAGAGTGGGAATTAAAAAAATTAGAGATGATGCTTATTCTATTAGAATTAATTTCTAATAAATTTACCGCACTAGAAGTTTGGCTCTAGGTTAATTCATCCCCTTAATCTGGCCAGAACGAAGTTGAACATGGTGAATTGGATACTTGAGGAAACAAGCTTTTATTCTACGTCTCCCTTCCGTATGGCGTACATTATTTGTTTGTAACAGGATGTTCAAAGTGGGATAAATTTTGGTTGTTTAATTTTAGCCACCTTCTGAATGTTGGGGAACATGGAATAGCTTAAGTGAATTCTACCTTCTATTCTCCAGCCAAACACAGGCCAAGAAAACTACGATGAACAACCTCTTTTGAAGGCTCCAAAATCTATTGCTTCAATATTCTTATATCTGCCTATTTAGCTTAACCGTATAGCCAGTAACTGAATCAAAACTTAGCAGCAACATTGGTGTAGTTAGTGAACTTCCAGTTATCTACTTCACATAAAAGATTGGGAGAAAAGTTTCCTGATCATAATTTGGTTTTTAGTTATTTCAATTTTTCTTTTTGACTCCTCGAACGCATTAATTACTACAGCACTGCACGGGTCGATACTCACATCGCATTAAATCAAGTATGGTAAGAGATGCATGTTTAACTGATTCAGGTGAATCTGTGATTTATATTTTGGTTTTGGGGTAGAAGGTATTAAAAGGATGTTGATGAGGTATATAGCTTGCTCTTGCAAGAGAACTACTAAGCTATTTGTAACCATTAGTGCTCACCTTTCTAGTAGGGCAAATGTGCATCTATCTAGAATAGCATGATAGTTCTTTTAAGAACTTATAATTTTATTTTCTAGTGGTATAATCATAGGGTATCCATTGAATGTAACTTCTCTATTTTGTCACTAAACCATGGACTACTACTTTAAAAGTTATGTTGGATCATTATTGGTGCAACTGTAAGCTTGGTGAATGTAGAATTATTCTTTGTGAGGAAGGTACAAGACACAAATTGCAGAAGCTACAACTAAACGTCCAAAGGTTAGTTTTGTTAAATCTTTTTCCAGGCTGGACCCTACTGGTCTAGCCCCAACAACTATTGGGCTTAGTCTAAATCTCCACATTAGCTAATGGAGATATGCTTATTACTTAAGCCACTACAGTTTTTCTTCAACAACCGATGTGGGATTTTGTTTGATTTCTAACAAGTTTCACAAATTCTGAAATCTTCCAGATTAATTTCAAGTTAATCGGTGTCACACCTAGCAATATTGTCCCATTTAGCTCTGAGTCCGCGACTTTGTTTTGGCTTAACCCAAAAAGTTCTCATACTTTCAAGTGCTGTTCCCACATATATGTTCTTTCACTATTCTCCAATTAGACGATATAGTACTATTGTTTGCTTATATTCCAACAGTTATCAAAATATTTATGAGAGGTTCTCTTTCGGGGGAGTTTAAATCTCGCTTCTCCATTAGTCAAGTTAAGTTTTACCGGTGAGTGTCATTCACTTGTCTCACATATCTTTCAAATGCATATTTTTCCATATCGGTAGTCTGATATCTCCTTTTTTGTTATGTCAGATTATTTATGGTTGTTTGGTAAAATAGCACCTACAGGAGGAATTGTATTGTGACATATGGGTCTCATTTCATGTTGTACATCTGATTTGAGACAAGAAACATACTTTATATCAACCTATCTCAGTCTGTTATATCATCATCATTCACCATGAGGTGTGATTTTTTTTTTTCTCTTGAAAATTGCTTCATTGAATGATCCCACATTTTATTCCTAATTCAGATGCAGTGGAATCAATATTATTATTAAAAGAAATGTGTATGATTCAAGCTCTGGAGCATATTTGCTTTGTTTATATAATCTATGGAATTATTAGCTGTTATGCAGGTCCTTGACAAGAATTTTGTGCATACGATCGTCGATGATATGACCTGTGTTCTTGCTATTACTGCAAACATGTACTTACAATTGCTTTCTTTCCCTTGCAGCAGAAATAGAAGTCTGATAAGGTTGCTTGGAAATACGAATGAACAGCAGCAAATGCTGGACCAAGTGTGTCTTCTGGAGAGGAGTTTTGTTTTGTTTCTTTTTGAAAGGGATTGGATTGAAAATCTGAGGATGCTTGCCAATGCTGAGAGACCTGAATTTCTATTAAAATGGTTCAAAAGATTACATCAAATAATTCATGCAGGCTTTTTCACGACTTAATTTGAATAATTTCACATGTTCAGAAATCATATCAGTTATCACATAAGAATAATTATCTATACTCAGCTTTGCAGGCATTCAATGACACACATATTCAGTATGAAGTAACATTGAGAGACTTATTTATTCACGAATCAGAAACATCTATTATTGACCGGCGATGAAGTTTTCATGTATCTTTCCTGTTTACAGTACCTAAAAAAGAAGAGCCATTAAGCATGAATTATAGGCTATATAAAACATAATGATCTATGTTAAATAATTTTACCTTAGACATGTAAATAATTTTCTTTATTTTAATGAATTTACTTTGGGAAGTAACATGGCATCAAACATTCCTGGCTATACGTTCAACCAGTGGTCTTTATGCCCAACCCTCACCGTAAGTACCAAACAAAGTGAAATTATTACCTGTGCAGTTTTGTTTTTTTGTTTTTTTTTGGGACAAATCAGATGGAGACAGTGGGGCTCACCAACACTGCTTTCAAGAAAGGTTTAAAGTGATTTTTGATCTTTGTATTTTTATATAATGTTCATTTTTGTCATTCTATTTTAAAAATCTTCAATATAGCCCCTATATTTTAGGGTTTTTGTTTAGATACGTCTTTGGTGCTGATATGGCAACACAAGTGACATATGATGCCACGTTAGAAATACTAGCCATATGTGCTACCATGTCAGCACTAGGGATGTATTCGAACACAAATCTCAAAATACATGGATCGTATTAAAGATTTTTAAAATATAGAGATGAAAATAAACATTAGGTCCAAGACTGGGGTTTATCCTTTAAACATGGAGTATCCCTTTAAAAGCCGTTTAACTCTCTTACATTTATTTTTTTAAAACCAAGTGATCTTTAAAAAAGGCATTTAACTCTAAAATATACTTAAAAGAACACTCATAGCTCCCTTACATAAAAGAAAGTTAAAAATAAAATTTTAATTATTTAAAATTTTAATATATATATATATATATATATATATATATATTAATTCTAGTTAACATCCAGCACCCTGGATGTTGACACGGAATCTTTTCAACGTCAAGTCATGTGAGAAAAAGCCAATTAAAAAGACCAGAGCCAATTAAAAAGATAGGTTTGGCTTTGCACATTACCCAATGGAATTGTACACATAACTTTTGAATTTTTTTACTTTTCTTAGTTTGAGGCATATTTCTAAATAAAACTAGTATAAAGGGCTGTGTACAAATATAAATAAATCATTTTACATATTTTTTTCATTAGATGATTCACTGTTGATCTCTTAAATAGTGAACTATTTGCCGTAGGATATTTGATGGGTTTTGTTTAGTATTTTTTTCTTTTTTGATGATTGTGTGTATGTGTTGACCTTAAGGTCCCTGCAAACAGTAGCAGAGATCTTAAGATAATTTGCCCTATTTTTATTAATAGAAATTATTTATTAGTCCCTGACACTATTTTCATCATCAAAACTCATTGTCATATAATATTTTTGTGAAACAGAAATTAGATATTAAGCAGGATGTTTTAAGTTTATTTTATTAATATTTGTTTAAAGACGGTTTATATATGTTTTTTTCTAACATATCTTAGGAGTTGCATATTACCATCTTGGTTAAGGTAAGGGTACCATAAACAATTAAAAATTTATTAGTGGCATATATAAAAAAATAATTATATAACTTTTGTTGGTTAGAATTTTAATTTGGTGAAAAGTACTCTCAAAAAATTATGATTTCTTTGTATATATTTAAAAAAGAATAATCAATTTATTTGATAATTAAACCGTTGGTGCTGTTGTGTGGTGTAGTTCTAACTTGAGCTGCAACTCTTTCTCTCAAAGGACACATAAGCTCTCTCTCTCTCTCCCACACACACACACACACACACACACACAAACAATGAAGAAATGAGACATAAAGGTTTGCTAACCAAGTTCGACTTCCAAGTCATGTCGGGGGCAAGCTCCGAGGAAAACAATTCACTAATAAGGAGAGAAAAACATGAGTACAATCAATTATCACTCATTCACTCACTACAACATCAACACCCTCTCCCTAATTCTCCAATAGCCACTCTAACCTCACCCCCTAAGTTTTCTTTCGTGGTCCCTTTTCAATCTTCCAGAGCAGGGTCTTCTGTAGATGCTCTATTAGCACCAACTATCACTTTCCTTGTTTAGAATCTCCATAATCTCCACGGCTGCTAATTTGGACACCTTCCAAATTTAGTCGTTGCAACTCTTGTTGCAATCGAGCTTGCAACGTGGCCCGATTGCTAATTGTCTGAGGCTGCAACTTGCGTTGCTTCACGATCTCGAGACACTCCTACCCTCTCGGTTGTGTCTGAGTCGACCTCCGTCGGATCCTCCTAATCACGACCACAGCAAATGGCTGGACTCCTCTCCATCACCTTCGCAGTCCATCATTGTAGCACCTCTCCCAGGCGCGTGTTCTCTTCCAAAAACTTAATCACCTCAATCAACATTTTGGTTGTACAATCTTCTCAGATTGTCTTCCAGAATTCTTTCCAAGCTCGGTCATCAATCACCTAAGTTTGGGTCTTCAATCATATCCTCAATCAGAACTTCAATCAGCGCTCATGCGCTTCAATCAAATCCTTTTCTTTCCGCATGTGGCCTACACTCTCATCAGCACCCTCTCCAAGGCCAAAGTTTCTTGCCTTCATAACTTCTTGTCAGAACAAGTTTTGACCTCGTGACTTTGCTTTGGCTTGTTAACCTTGCCACATCAGCATTGTGTCAAATGATGCCAGTCAAAGTGCTTCAGCACTAACAAATATCTATATGAAATATTTATCATGTAAATAAATTAAAATTTATAATATGAGAAAATTCAGAAAATTATAAGGTTAATGTTTTTTTTTTGGATAAAGGGGATAAACCCCATTCTAAACCTAAATGGGATGGAGCGGAGAGTCGGAGAGAGGACTATCACAGTACTCGCCCACCTGCCTCAAATTTCTATGCAAGAGGCCCGTCCCTTGGCCCGTGACTACCTCTTACCACCCCATTTTCACTCCGTCTCCTAGGATTCGAACCGTGATTCTCGTCCTGGGAGCGGAGGACCCTTGCCGCTCGAACCGTGGGTCTTTAACATTATAAGGTTAATGTTAAACCAACAGTTGGTAAGTAAAACTATATATGCATACATGCATGCAGGTAGTGAGACAAATTAAATAAGCTAGTCAGGTAGTGAATGGTGTCACAGTGATATTGATTGAGGATGGCAATATGACATATATATCAAGCTGGTTTATGTCACTGTTGGTACTGCAAACCGAATTCAATCAAACATCCAAGTGTTATTGATTGAGGATGGCAATGACACATCAAGCAGGCAAGTGTTATTTTTTTCTTTATTTTTAATATTTGATCATGTTTTCAAGTTTAGAATTAGCGTGCATGCAATAACTTGACATGTATTAATTACATGCAGCAATCTGAGAAACAATAATATCCAGGAGCCAATGGCAGAAATCATGCAGGTACCTGCAGGACATGTTTGGTAAAAACATTCATGTGGTGACAGACATTTATTATAAATGGTGTCCAGATGGAATTGAACCTCAATTAGGTTTTTTATATATATATATATTATATATATATATATATATATATATATATATATATATATATTGACATAGGCCATAAAAACCTCTAAGGTGGCGTTTGTTTTCATTTGGTTTCAGATTCTGATGTAAGCTTGAGTTACGATGTAATTACAACCAACGGCGTTTGTTGGATGTAACTCAAACTCAAAATTGTAATTTGAAATACTGTAATTGGTGTATTTGGCCTTACATCCAAATTGGTTGTAAGCACGAATATTATCAACGAGTTATTACGTCACATCTTGTGCATGTGGACCTTCAAATGCATGTAAAAAAAATACATAATGTTATAATCATAATAATCACAATCATATTATTATTATTATTATTATTATTATTATTATTATTATTATTATTGTTTTATTATTATTATTATTATTATTATTATTATTATTATTATTATTATTATTATTATTATTATTATTATTATTATTGTTTTACTGTTATTATTATTCTTATTCTTATTATTATTATTATTATTATTGTTATTATTATTATTATTATTATTATTATTATTATTGTTGTTGTTGTTGTTGTTGTTGTTGTTATTATTATTATTATTATTATTATTATTATTATTATTATTATTATTATTATTATTATTATTATTATTATTATTATTATTATTATTATTATTATTATTATTATTGTTATTATTATTATTATTGTTGTTATTATTATTATTATTATTATTATTATTATTATTATTATTATTATTATTATTAACTTGAAAGCCAAAAACATGTTTTCAAATTCCAGATTTACAAATCCCTCCAACCAAACACAAATTCCTGTAATACAGTATTTCCAGTTACACCTAACCAAACACCATATTTAATCAAGATTGTATTTGAAATACATGTATTTCAAATTACAATGTCAGAATCCACCGTGCATTTTCGCCATTTACATCTAACCAAACGCCACCTAAGAGGTGATGCGAGAAGTCGAGTAAGACGCATGTATTTCGAGGCGTGATTCGTGTGTTTTGGCCATAACTTTAGCTACAAGTGTTGATCAAAAATTTGACCAAAATTTATCTACGGCGATGATGATGAAGAGGAGATCCCTACTATCTTTCACGATGATGATGAGGAGGAGATCTCGCCCATCTATGATGACTACAAGGAGAAGATCTCATTCATCAACGATGATTACAAGGAGGAGATCTCACTCATCTATGACGATTACGAGGAGGAGATTGGTGAGCCTATTTATGATGATTACCAGGATAAGATTGGCGAGCCCATTTATGATGATTACGAGGATGAGATTAACGAGCCCATCTATGATGATTATGAGACTTGCGATGTATATTGGTATCCCAGCAGGAAGAACTCACTCTTACCTCGGTAACCAATACTTTTAACCTACTTTCTATGTCAAGATTTTTAGATGAGATCGAGCAGGGAGATGTGGTCTATGCGCTACTACCTTGTTGGAATATTGTAGTAGCCATGGATCCTGATTTACTAGCAGAGGTGCAACAAATGCTAGCAAAGATCTCTAAATTGATGCCAAAAGATCTTCCTCCTGGGCTACCACCTATCAGGGATATTCACCATCAGATTGATCTTGTTCTTGGGTCATGTTTGCTTAACCAACTGGCGTATCGCCTCAATATCAAGGAAGCGGAAGAGTTGCAACGACATTTGGAAGAGTTATTGAAGAGTGGTTACATCCAAGAGAGTATGAGCCTATATTCAATCCTTGTCCTATTAGTGCCAAAGAAAGATGGTTTATTGATCCATCTCTACCTCAGTGGGATTGTGCCAAAGAAGGATGATACCTGGATCACACATCTATAGTACTTCCGGGAGATTGTATTGTGTGTTTTTCCTTTATCCATCACTTCAGATCGTGACACCAAGTTCATCAATCACTTTTGGAAGAGTTCAAGGAGCGGAAGATTGGAGCAGACAAGTCCTTGTTTCAAGGATTTTGATGATGCTGTTGAGAACTTGAGGACGAGTTCTTTCTAACCCCGGGGTGATTAATGCAGGAGGAGTTGAACTAGACCATGAGTTTTAGTCGTGGTTCGGTGTTTCAGCCATGACTTTGGCTACAAGTGTCGGATTCGCGCATTCAACCCCAATTCGGAAAGCTCATCTTGACACACACGTGAGGACCATCATGCTATGCATGGTGGATGTCGTTTTCATCCTTAAATTCAGTCGTTTTCCTCGCCGAACCTTTATTTTTGTTATTTTTAGTCATAATTATTCTACCGATTTATAGAATGATTTGATTTAGGATTTTGGATGCTTAATTAGTTTGATTTGAATTTAAAATTTGAATAATTTAGAATTTTTTCCATTTTTGACAAAAATACCGAATTTAGTGAGATTCTAGGGTTTTCATGGTTATTTAGTCCGGCATGTTGATTAACTTTAGTTTTCGGTAATGAAATTTGCTTGAATTTCAGAGATATTTTCTGGTTCTTATTGGTTTCTTTGTCGTCTTCCTTGCGATCCTCTTTATTTTGGTGAGCCTGCAGGTTAATTACTACCCCGTCCGGGGGCGTGTCAAATGGCTTGGCCTTAGGTGACGAGCATCCTTGACCTCTCACCATGCACGTACAGATGTGGGGACTCGAACCTGAGAGTTTTGTACTCACTAAGTGAATTACCCAAACTACTCCCCCCATTTATGAGGGCGGGGACTCATACCTAAGAGCATGCTCAATCAAGTGAATTACCTAACACACGGGACCCGAGATACCGTTAGACCAATGGTCCTTTGGTAATTAGTTAATTTTAAAAAAAATATATATTTTTTTAGAGGAAAACCTTATATCAAAAATTTAATGATAAGATAATTTTGTGTCTTTAATGTAATAGTTGGTGGTTTTCAATTCAGTATTATTACATTTCTGAAACTTCATTAAAATTTTTGACGGAATTCACTATTTATTGAGAACCGTAAATATTATTTCAATTTCACTTGAAATATTCCTCAACAATACACCACCTATAAGTATGATTAGATCAGGATAATGTATCTAACTTTATATATTTAGAGCTAGTGTTCTTTATTAGTTATTCTTAAGTGTTTTTTGTTTAAATAGATAAATAAACCATGTTTATTAATAATGTAAAATATTAGTGACTTAGTCAAGATAATAAAATAAATAGCCTAGTAGATTTCATTTTCTTAGCTTAGTTATTGTATTTTCTTGTTGGTATTATTAGTTTAGTTATTCTTATAGTTGTAATAAATACTATGTTTTCAATTAATAAATATATATGACTTATTCATTTTAATTTGTAAAGAACTAGTAATAATTCTTTATTTAATCCATCTACTTTTCGAAAAGTGCCCTTTAAGTTCTTGATTTTTTTTTGGTGACTTTTTGGTCTCTCTATTTTATAAAATGAGACTTATTAACCGGAGGCGTATCTGCTGCTCACTTACACCGCTTCATACGACCGACGCGTTACATGCTAAGCATATGTTGATGTTTATGTGGCCATTGGAATACCCCGTGACCTTTTAAAACATTAAACCATTAAAAAAATTAAAAAAAATGAAAAGAAAACATTAAACAAACCCTTGAATTCGGACCAGAACCGATTAGGATCCGAATTTTAGCCCATCTCTCCCATTTATCCTCTTTATGTTGCATTCTAAATTGCTATAATACACATCAACATAACGCCACGCGTGCATATTATCGTACCTATCCAAACGCATTTAAGTGAATATTGTCTGTTTTTGAACTAATAAATCCCACTTTATAAAATAAAGGGATTAAAAAGTTACAAAAAAAAAATAAGAGTATAAAGAAGTACTTTATAAAAAGTAGAGTGACTAAAAAAAAAATTATTCTAAAAAAAAAATACTATGGCTTCTATCTCTGATGTTGCTGAAATGAAGGCACCAATCCGGAGAGTTTAATCCGCGAGCAAGCACACAAGCGAGCATTGCAATGGTTGCATGTGGTACCATTTTAGATTTATAAAAGTAATTATTTAATTATTAGTCTCTGATATTTTTTCCTTTTTACTTTGGGGTCTTTGAAGGATGTGTATAGGTTTAATATAATAATATTTTAAATGTGTGTTTTAGATGAAAAACAGTGCCCTTTATAAAAACATGTTGATATTTAATATAATTTTGTGATGTTTTTGTTCGTTAGCGATTGATTCTGTGCCCACATGATTATCAAGTGCATGAAGAAGGGAATTTGCAGGTTCCCTGTCCCCACAATATGTATTTTAGCCAATGTATAATTAAAAGAAATGTTTGGCGTTTTCTTGTAGATAAGGTGGTGGTTGTTGGATTGTAGCTATCTTAGTTAATTTCTCCATTGATGGGACGTTGAGCTGATATATATTCTTGAATTACCTACCCTTAAATTATATCTATCTTGTCGCTTGTTTATGCATGTCATGTTAAGTGAATTGAGTTTTTATCATTTTAATTATTTATTTGCGATGAAGTAAGAAAAATATTGTTTTTTTTATTTCAACACTTCTTTTATTTTGATTTAGAACACTCAATATTTTTGTTATTAAAATAAATAAAATGGGTTTTAATATATATAAATCTAGATTACACATAATGCGATTTAAATTACTTATTATATCGATTTATGATTTTAGATTCTTTTCTATAAATTGAGTTTTAGTCCTATATTTTTCACGATTTAAAATTTCAGTTTCTATAGGGATTAAAAAATCTCAAATTATAACATGAGAGATGGAATGAAATTTGTCGATCGTGAATAATATAAGGATCAAAAAGGCTCAATTTATAATTAAGGGACCTAAAGTCACAAATCAAGATATAATAGAGACTAAATCGTGTATTACACGAAAAATCTACTTCGCCATTTCGGTATCACACACTTCAGTAAATTAAGGTCTCGTTTGGATTAACTTATAAAAAAACTTTCTTTTACAATGTGATAGAATAACTTTTGTAAAAAAAGATTTTTCAGAATATTATTTTTATGTTTGGATATGTTAATTCAAAAATAATTCTATGATGCCAATAATAATAATAATAATAATAATAATAATAATTAAAAAATAAATAAATAAATAAATAAATAAATAATAAGGGTGTTTTAGTATTTGACACTTTTCAAAATAGTTTTTTCAAAAAAGGTGTTTTGGTAATTAATATTTTTTTTTATAAAATAGATAAACCATATTTTTTTATTTAATCAAAAGTTCATAAGTGGTATAAAATACTTATACGGGATCCCTTGTGGATCAAGTAGAATAATATCATACCCGAACTCCAAGCTCCGTTTCACAATGGACTCCATTGCACGACGCGCAGGCTGCATTAAAATAGGAAAAGGTTAGGAAGTCGATGTCATAAATAATTTTCACCCAAACATGTTATTTATAATGAAAACATCTTATATTTCGCTCCAACCATAAACTCTAAAAGAATCGACCATTGAGAGGAGATTCCACCCCTTACAGGAGGACTCCCTTGGTACTTGGGTATTAGTATATCCCCCCTTGTGAAAGAGCTAGGAGAAGTGCTGCCACACTCTTGTAGTATAGTTGCAGCTCATCATTAGATGCTCCACAGTCTCATCCTCCTCTTCGTACAAATAACAAGTAGTGTGGTTCCCCTTTCAACTCGTCTTTATAAGTTGTTGAGTAATTAACATTTTTCAAAACAGCTTCTCTATAAAAGTTTTTTTTTTCTTTTTCCAGAACCTACAAACCGGCCACTAACTTATGAAAAAAAAATATTTTAATTTTTTTTAAGTTTCTGTTTCTCAAAAAAAAAAAACCTAATATAAATAGTTTTGTTTATCCCAAAACTATTTATCTTATAAAAAAATGTTTCTAGAAAAAATAAAAACTCATCCAATGATCCAAATGGACCTTAAAAACAACATTGAAAGTATAACTTTGGAATACCTTTGAGGTAAATTCTAACCTACCTTGGTTTAACCAAGGTAGCCTACCTATGGGTACCCCTCTAGGTAGAGGGGGGCACGGGCCGGGTTTTAGCACGGCCAGGCCCTTTGGTCAAAACCGTCTAGTCAACCAACCCGGCGGTCGGTAGGAGAAACCGTGAATCCTACTTACCATCAGAAGCGGCCGGTTATTTATTCATCTAAAACCAACTCCGTGACGTCCCGCGGTAGGGTTGACATGTCGGTTCAACCCGGCGGGTTGAGTTTTTTTATTTTTATTTTTTCAAATTTTTTAAATTTTTTGAACTTATGTAAACATCATATATTTTTTAATTGATTTTTTAATATTTGAATAATTAGGAAAGTATAATAAAGTTTTTAGATTTGAGTTTTTTTTCCTTATAGAAAGATTTTGATTACCAATAATGAAGCTTTTTCATGGTTATTTCCTTATTTTAAATAGCTTGCCATTTATATATTTTTATAATTTTTTTAGTTTTTATAATGTTTGAATAATTAGTTTAGGAGTAGGATAATGAATTTTATATATTGAGTTTTTTTTTTTAATTCAAAAGAGATTTTTGCATTTTGATTGTCAATAATGAAGACTTTTTATGGTTATTTTTTATTTTTAAATAGCTTGTCATTTATATACTCTTTGTGATTTTATAATTTTTTTGGTTTTCTTAATGTTTGAATAATTAATATAAGATAGTGAATTTTATAGATTGAGTTTTTTTTTTCATGAGATATTTTTGCATTGTTTGATTGTCAATAATGATGGCTTTATATGATTATTTCCTTAATTTTAAGTAACTTGCCATTTATATGCTCTTTTGTGATTTTATATTTTTGAATTTTCTTAATGTTTGCATAATTAGTGTAGGATAATGAATTATATAGATTGATTTTTTTCCTTTAAGAGAGATTTTTGCATTATCTAGTTGTCAATAATGAAAGTTTTTTATGATTATTTTCTTTATTTCTAAGTAGCTTATTATTTATATGCTCTTTTTTGATTTTATATTTTTTTTGGTTTTCTTAATATTTGAATAATGAGTTATGAGTGTAGGATAATGATTTTTTATAGTTTTCAATCTTTAAAATTTTATTTTTCTCACTTGATTTTTATATCAAAATATCATAGTTTTGTTTTTACATTTTTTTTACATTTTTTTTTAAATTTTTTGCTATTTTTTAAATTATATTTATATATTTAAAAAAATTAAAAATCGGCAGGTTGGGCCCGGCCCGCCGGTTTTATAAAGTGGCCCGGGCCGGTTACAGGTCACCCTAAGGTGACCCGTGACCCGCCGGGTCCGGCCGGTCAACCCGGCCCGGCGGGCTACCAATGTAGCCCGGGCCGGTTCCGGGTTGGCCTTTGACCGACCTGAAACCGGCGGGTTGGGCCCGCCGGGCCCGGTTAACCGGTAGAGGTCTCAATGTATCGATGCCTCCAAGGTATGTTAGTTTAGATGAGACTTTTGTTTTATTTTCACTTTCGAATATTTTCATGGAATGATTCGAATGAACGCCCTAAATTTTTTTTTGATACGCCTGTTTGTGGGAGATTCTCTATTTCTTTCAATCATACCAGAGATGTCACTAATTAATAAATCCCAAAGTTTAAATAAATATAATAAATAAATAAATAAAATAATATTCCCAACATAATGTTCCCGAATATCTCCCCAGGGTCCTCCTGGATCTCACCATATCAAACCACTGTGGACTACACTCTGCCACGTACCTCTCTACAGCCACCCATGCCCCACCACCCCACGACAAACAAAAGCCAATATATCACGTGGTTTTTCTGATAACCATGCTAGCTGCAGATATCTGGACTCCACCATGTCGAGATATGTTCATGGAACCGACTTTATATATCTAATCTCAGCCATACAAAAAAACACCTCGGGATGTGTGATAAGAACACATCTCGAGGTGTTCTTTTTGGGCGCATTTATGTCATGTAATATTTTATCTTATCCAATCAATCGATTCAAACCACACATTACTTCTATTAGTACTCACCTGATCATCACTCCCCTCCCACACCCCCATGCACTCTTTCAACTCGCCGCAGAGAACCATGAACAAAGAGATAATGGCCCTTGCTCTTCTATCTCTCCTCCTCCTCTCCTCCACCGCCACCTCCACCGATCCATCCGTCATCATCGTCGGCGCAGGCATGTCCGGTGAGTCAGCCTTTCTATCACTCCTAGTTACTCTTTCTCTTTCTCTTTCTCTTTCTCTTTATATATACAACAGTAATTAATTAAATATATATATATATATAGGGATAATGGCGGCGAAAACACTGTCTGACGCTGGCATCACAAACATAAAGATACTGGAAGCCACGGACCACATCGGCGGCCGCATGCACAAGGTGTCCTTCGCCGGACTCAACGTAGAAGCAGGTGCTAACTGGGTAGAAGGAGTTAATGGCAAGGAAGTGAACCCTATCTGGACACTGGCTAACCAACTCCACCTGAGAAACTTCCGCTCAGACTTTGACAACCTCTCCTCCAACTGCTACAAACAAGGAGGAGGTTTGTATGAGAGCTCAGTCGTTCAAGAGTCCATTGATATGGTCGATAAAGTTGAGGGTTTTGGAGAGAAACTTGGTGCTGGTTTGCACCCGAGTGGCAAAGATGATCTTTCTTTGCTCGCCATGCAGCGTCTCATGAACCAGTCAGTAAAACACAAACACAAACACTCTCTCTCTCCCTTTAGAGACTGATAATGTCATATTGTATGTGTATATATATATGTGTAGTGTGCCGACGGATCCGGTGGGGATGGCGGTGGACTACTTCACGTATGACTACGAGTTTGCGGAGCCGCCGAGAGTGACGAGCATGCAGAACACGGTGCCGTTGGCGACGTTTAATAACTTCGGGGATGATGTGTACTTTGTGGCGGATCAGCGGGGCTACTCCAGTGTGGTGGATCATTTGGCTCACCAGTTCCTGAAGACTGATAAAGAGGGGAAGATTGTGGATCCCCGGCTCATGCTCAACAAGGTTCTTAATTTCCTTTTCGGGCTTGATAGTTTTATATTTTGAAAGTCTCCTTCCTTAATTTATTATTATTTTTTTTGTCTGTGCAGTTGTCGCAGTGTACTTTTACAACAATTTCTGTCTAGAAATCATTGTCGGTGTACTTAGGCTTGTTTCTTAACACAAGAATTCCATAATAATTTTTTATATTTTTTTAAACAAAATTTAATATTTTATAAAAAAAATTTAGGATAAATTTTTTTAAAAAAATTCCATAAGTTTCATAGATTTGTAAAATAGAAAAAATATTTTATTTTTTCCTTATGAAAACTTATGATTTCTTCGGTTAAAACATTAATTTTTGCTTAGTTGGCTCGGGCATTTTTGTCAAATTTTATTTAAAAATTACATTATATTGGATTTGTTTTCAAATCTCTATCTATTTGAGACATCACAACAAAAAAATTTGACAAAAATGCCCCCGTCAACTAAGCAGAGATTAAAGTTGTTAACAATTTTTTTCTTTTTTGTTAACTAGAGAAATCACAAGTTTTTATAAAAAAAAAAATACTTTTCATATTTTACAAATATGTGAAATAACATATATATATATATATATATATATATATATATATTTTTTAAATTTACCCTAAATTTTATTATCACAGTTTAGTAAAAAATTTTACAATGCAATTAAAATATCTCTAAAATATTTGGATCTTATAAAAAAAAATTTAAAGAGATCTAGATCAATATATATACTTTTAAGTCTAAAAGTTTTTTCTTCCATTTCTTTTTTTTTAATCTAATCTCATAATAGGCTGGTTTATGAAAAAAAAATGTTTTTTTTTTCCATTTAATAGAAAAACTTTTAGAGACAAGACCTTTCAGAGTAAGTGAAAAACTTTTGTATATTTTGTAATCGGATATACTAATTCAAATGTCTCTTAATAATTGAGAAATTGTTTGAATGTTTTTATCAAAATGTTTTTTTTTGATAAATTAGTAAAATGAATATTCACTGAATTATAATAATAACAATAATAATATCTATTATTATTATGCTTTTGTCATGTGTTATAATTACTATAATAATAATAATAATTGTTGGTTGATATTATTATATTTTTGTCATATGTTAGATTTAATTTTAATATTAATATTATAAAACGTTAAACCCTTGTATTTCTTTGTTTTTCATAAAAATGTTTTGATAATTGTATGATTTTAAAACAGCTCATGAAAAATTAATTTTGTTATAAATTTCAAACCACCATCTTAAAAGTTGTTTTCAGCTCTTTTTTTTTTTATTTTTTTTATTTTTTTTTACGACTCTTGTTTCTCTAGAAAACCAATTATAAATAGTTTTTTATTTCTAGAAACGTTTAACTTATAATAAAACATTTTTTGTGCTTTCAAGAAGCTATCCAAACGGGACTATATATATATATATATATTCAATAAATTTTAGTAAAATGATTATTTTTAATGAACTATAAAAACAATAAAATACCTTATAATTAGTTTAATATTTTTTATTTTTTATGCCTGCAATCATGCTGGTCTTAATATTTATTATATATATATATATATATATATATATATATATATATGAAAAATACTTTGTTTAAACAGTCATATAACCTTTATAAAATACAGATATATTCTATACAATGTTGTAATTCCTCATTATTATATATATATATACCCCACTGACACGACAATATTGTCTTCAGAAAAGTTAAAAGTTTTAAGTCAATAACTTTTGATTTAACTTTAAACAAAGTGAAAATCAATAGTTATTGAGTTAAAACTTTAACTTTTCTAAAGACATGCTATATATATATATATATATATATATATATATATATATATATATATATATATATATATAATATTATATATATTATATATATCCATATCTATTTATGTATATATTTTATATAATTATATAATTATATATATAATATATATATATATATTATAATATATATAGGTGATACAATCAGGCGACCGCACTTGCGGCAGGTCTGATTGTATCACTCCTATATATTTATATGTATATAATATATATGGTCCTGATTGTATCACCCATATATATTTATATGTATATAATATTTTATATTAACTATATATATCCATATGTATTTATACATATATTTTTTATAATTATTATATATATAGATAGTTATTAAATTATCTTATCATCATATTACATATATATATATATATATATATATATATATATATATATATGTACACCAATATATAATAATTATCTATATATATATATATTAATTATAAAAAAAAATATACATAAATACATATGGATATATATATAGTTAATATAAAATATTATATACATATAAATATATATTATGTCATATATAGGTGATACAATCAGGCGTCCACACTTGCGTCCGGTCTGCTTGTATCATCACTCTCTCTCTATATATATATAGTCAAATTTCAATTATAAGTTAGGTTAAAATTTTGAGATTTTTTTTTTTTTAAAAAGGAAAACCACCTCTGTGTTTCTTGCACTTGAAATTATAAGGTTAAACCTGTAGATGATGAGTATAGACATAAACAGTTGGTGAGTCCATTATGCATGCATGCAGGTGGTGAGACATATAAGCTATTCAGGGAGTGGTGTGACAGTGATGACTGAGGATGGCAAGAAATATGAAGCAGATTATGTTATGGTTTCTGTCAGTGTTGGTGTCCTACAGACTCATCTCATCAGATTCAAACCTGATCTTCCTGTATGTTCATTTCTACTCTCTCTCTCTCACTCTCACTTGATCGAGTGTTTATATATTTTGTATTACACAAGTACATAAATTGATGTTTATTTTGTATTAATTACTTAAAACAGCACTGGAAGATCCTTGCACTTTATCAATTTGATATGGCAGTCTACACAAAGATTTTTGTCAAGTTCCCTTCCACTTTCTGGCCTACTGGAAATGGAACCGAGTTCTTCATGTATGCCAGTGAGAGAAGAGGTTACTATCCAATTTGGCAGGCAAGTATAATTGATCACATTTTCAAGTTTAGAATTAACATCCTTGCAATAACTAACATGACATACATGTATTACATTACATGCAGCAATTTGAGAAGCAATATCCAGGAGCCAATGTACTGCTTGTGACAGTCACAGATGAAGAGTCAAGAAGAATAGAGCAACAATCTGATGACGAGACAAAGGCAGAAATCATGGAGGTCTTGCGAGACATGTTTGGTAAAAACATTCCTGAGATGACTGACATTTATGTGCCCAGGTGGTGGTCTGATAGGTTCTACAAAGGCACGTTCTCTAATTGGCCGATCGGTGTCAACCGATATGAGTATGATCAGATCAGGGTACTGTATTTAACTTCTTTTCTTGTGAAAGTTGGTTTACTTTATAAGTTGTGTTATTTATTAATTATTGTTGGACTGGTTCTAATAAATACTATTGTTTCGATCGATCTACTCCTGATATTGTTGGAATGAAGGCACCGGTCGGGAGAGTTTACTTCACCGGCGAACACACAAGCGAGCATTACAATGGTTATGTTCACGGCGCATATCTAGCAGGTTCGTTTTCGATCTCTAATTATTCTAAAATATCATCCCAGATTAATTATAAAAACATGATGGTATATATTTTATATAATTTTGTGATGTTTTTGTTGGTTAGGGATTGATTCTGCAAACATGATGATTAAGTGCATCAAGAAGGGAATGTGCAAGTTCCTTGTCCCTGCCAAGTTCACCTAGCTGAGGTAATTATATATATATATATATATATATATATATATATATATATATATATTAATTACTCAAGAATTTTTTTTATAAATAATAATTTTATATGAACTAATTAGATATATGTGTTCTAGCCAATATATAACTAAAGAAATGTTTGGCATTTTCTTGCAGATGAGGTGGTGGGTGTTGGATTGTAGCTATCTTAATTAATTACTCCATTGAAGGGATGTTGAGTTGATATATTCTTGAATTAGCTACCTTAAATTGTGTCTATCTTGTCACTCGTTTGTACGTGTGTTAAGTTCAATGTACTCTTTGTTATGTGCTTGATGGGAGATTGGAGCTTTTAAATATAATTATGCAAGAGATGTTACTAAATAAATCCAATTCTCTTTAATAAAATTCTTATCAACTATTTATATTGTATGGTAAAATGAAAGATGGGTAAGTAAGTTCAAAATCTATGAAAAATAATATAGGTCACAAGTATGGAAAAACTTATAGTTATTAAGGGAGTGTCATGCATGTTGAAATATTAAATTATAGATTCTTAAATTTAGCATTCCCACCCTAGTGAGTTTTAACCCAAGAATGAATATGTGGGATTAAATTAAGAAGCATCAACTTTGTAATATTTCTTTTTTGTTGTTGAGAAAAGTGGATAAACCACATTCATTTATTGATAGTTCATAAAGTTAACATAGGTTGAACCCATTATGGTTCGGTACATTGTGATGATATCCCTTTCATCCCTGTATGATCCCCTCTTAGTGCCCCGGGCCCTCCTGAGAAGCTTTTTAATTCCCATGGGTGTCCTCGAAGTCCCTCCCCGGGTGAGTGCTGGCGAAGTCCTCGCCCCTGAAGCGAAAGCGGGGGCTTCTCTTCACAATCGACTCCATTTGCCACCGCCGCCTTTTTGGATGTGTGAAATTGCGATTAAACCGCAGGACAACGTTAGGAAGTCAATGTCACGGATTATTTTCGCGGAAAACGTGTTGTTTCAGTGAAAAGATCTCCTATCAAGGTTTCCAACCATTAATCGGCCCATGTGATGGCCATCGATAGTAGGTTCCATCCCATTCGGGCCTCTTTGGACAAGAGATTAGCGATGGCGGTTCGGCCCCACAAATCTTGTATTTGTGAAGGTGGGTTCCCTAGTTGGCATATCTTTGCAATATTTCTTGAAATGAATATATCATTGCTAGATAATTATTATTACCCATAAACAAGGTCTAATGTATAAAACACTAAAGCTATAGTTAATATTCCAATGACTACTTTATAGAAGAACTCGTCATTCAAACATACTCCATGATCTCAAGCAAATATAAAATGCCATTGCATTAATAAAATTGATCCATTCATGGAAGAGTTCAACTTTAAGATATTTAATGATAAAGTAATTGGACAAATGATCCAAAAATCTTAATTTATTCACCATAAGATAGTTTCTTTAATTTTTTTATTTCAATAGTTTGGATCAAGCCATTGCGCTAATAAAAATTATCAATTCATGGAAGACTTCAACTTAAAATATTCAATTATAAACTAATTGGACAAATGATTTGTTGGAGTATGTGGCTCATATTTGCTGCGAGCACAATGGTAAATAAGTAGATGTCAGAGCGAGTGAAGTGAGCGAAGCGAGCGAAACTTGTGACAGTATCTGCCATGCGGAGGGACTTAGAATAGAGTTGGGGCCGGGGTACAAGGGCAACGTCTCCGCAGTACGGTATGGTATGGTACTATATGGAGGGTAATTTTATAATTTTTGTATATCTAGGGTTTAATATAAATACACATGATGTAACCCAAATTTTGATATAGTGAAATTTTCGCAGCTTGCTCCTGTGAATATAGGCACACTGCCAAACCATATAAATTCTCTGTGTTTTCTTGATTTTCTTGTTCGTTTGGTCTCTTTTTCATCATCATCTGTTTTAAATTTTTATTTCAATAGTATGGATCAAGCCATTACTTCAATAAAATCGATCCATTCATGGGAGAGTTCAACTTAAAATATTCAATTATAAAGTAATTGGATAAATGGTGGATCTAAAAATCTTAATTTATTCACCATAAGATAGTTTTTTTAATTTTTTATTTCAATATTCAAGCCAATGAAGATCTTGATCCAAAATTTCTTATTTATTCACAAAAGATAGGTTTTTTTTAATAGTATGGAGCCTGCAAATGACGAAGATCATGTTCATATAACTAAAATAATTAAAATTTAATTTGATATTTAAGTGATAGTCACGTAAAAGTGGATATATAATTTTATGTATATTTTTGGAAATCTTTAATATCTATGTATGAAAATTTAGGTGATGTATGATTGTGAGTAGAATAAGTTGTGAATTTGAATTTGTATTGGTTAATAATAATTAAATTTAATACCTGCCAATTTAAAATTTATTAATATAATTAGTTGTTACTAATTAATAATGGTTTTAAACTAATTAATCATATTATAAAAGGAGTTTTTATAGTTTTATATTTGTTGAAGTTTTGTTTGATTGTACACTCCCAAATAATCTGATTTATTGATTTTTTATATTAAAGTACCTAATTTATTGTTTTTTTATTAAAATGGATAAACAATAAACATTTATTTATTGAAAATATAGGATTATATGCATCATTTGTAGGTGTTACAAGGTTTCTTCAAGCCTCTATATGAGCAAGATTCTATCCTTGTTTTCATTCACCATTAATGGTCCTGTTGGCTTCAAAGTCGCCCCCTTTTACTCATTTTGAGAAGACCTATTGTTGGCCAAGAAAAGGCTCTTTTTGAGAATAGATTCCATCGACACCAGTTTTGACTTCTTGAAGACATAAGTTGCGTCAAACCAAGGTAATATTAGAAAGTTAATACATAGGATTATTCTGGTATAAACATGTTTTTTTCCACATAAGCATCTTTGGATATTTAGGCGCCAGGTGATCCAAGTGATAGTCATCACCGCGAGATTTCATCCTATTTAAGCTTCTTTTCGAAGCTTCTCCCCCATATAATTACCTCATCGTAGATCTTGTATCAATTAAGGTGTAGTTTCCGAGCCAAACATCAAACAATAGTGCTCTCATATTTTTCGAGACTTCGTGTAGTCGATGAATAGATTTTGTATTGTTTCTGTTGTCTCATTGCATAAGTAGCATATTGTTCTAGTCCCGTTCTAGTGTTTCCTGGCCAGGTGGCCACGTTGTCTAGAGTGAGTAGTTTGTTGTTCAAAGCAATCCATGCAAACAATTTGATCTTCTTTGGGTATGGTTGTTTCCAAAATCCTTTTTGAATTTGGTACCTCATCTCGCCATCAATTATGAAGTGATCATATGTTGACTTAATTGTGTATCTTGTTCTAGACCATAGTACTTAGGTGCATTCATCTTCTGTGCCTCTATGAATCATTGTTAGATTCTTTTTCAATGCTACGAGCTCGTGGCTTCCTTCCACGGTTAATGTGCCATGCTTAAGGAGCGTGAGTCCTCTAAGTTGCAGCATATGAGCCTCCTGGAGTGGTATGTGTGGTTCCTTGATCAAGTGTGCAAGGGAGATATAGTGTACATTGGAGGCTTGCCCTTCAATCCATTTGTTTTATACAAAATTGATTAAGTTTCCTTTCTAGATTTTAATCTGATGCTCATTAATTTCAAAGCTCTTCCATTGTGAGGTTATTCCTTTCTGAAATACGAGGCACCTACCTTGAGTATTTTGTGGGGGTTTATGAATGAGTTCTTGAGGTAATTGTGATTGATGATTTTGCGGTAAATTTTAGTCTCCTCGTTGAATAGCCTCTGCCATCATTTTGTTGTTATTGTTATATTAAAAAAATTCAAATCGATGACCCATCATCCTTCATGCTCCCTTGGTTGGCAGAGTGTAACGTTTCCCATTGAAACAGTCATACAAAATAGATCAACACTGAAGGGAAACCAAAGTATGGGGAAACAATTGGAGATTTTCCGATGGACATGTGGGGTGAAACGGCTCGGCTGAAGAAACACATTTGTGTAAAATGCGTAAAGACCGTAACACGTGTCGTCGAGGCATTTATGAAAAGAAACCTAATAGAAGGTTTGCAGATTTCGTTATGGCGGGTAATGAGAACGATTTAAAAGAAGACATTGCGCGTGGAGATAGGGCATCAGAGTTAGTAGAGAATCGGCCCGAGCTCTCGGAGTGAGAGAATGAAGACCAGAGCGGTGCATGATTGTTGGCTATCATCATCGTCTTTGCAGGGGGTTCCTCGAACCCTAGTTATGTATCTTCATTTCTTCTTTGATTACAGTAATGCCTGTTCTTGAACAGTATAATCTAGCCAGTATTAGCATTGAATTCTATTCTCTATTGAATGTTTCGTAATTCAGTAGAATAGCTGTGAATAGATCTATTGATTGTGAATGATAGATCAGTTGATTGGAGTTGATAAATAAGAAATTTCAGTGTTGATCTGTTACAAATGGTGCTTTCATTGAGATTTGAACTCAAGGTGGTGTGAATTTGAATTCATAGGCCATGGTAGAGAATACTAGAATGAAAGAATTACAATCTAAGGTGGAGACATTAATGACAGTGATGGGACAGAGTCAGATTCAAAATCAAGAGAGATTTCGGCATTTGGAACAATCAAATCAAGAGAGATTTAAAAATTTGGAACAATCAATCACTGGAGTTACCAGTTCTATTACTCAGGTTACTAAAATGTTAGAATCACAGCTACTAACAAATGGATCAAATCAGGAGGTATTGACTGCTCCTATGCCAAATTCTCCTATTACCTCATATCTGAATCCTTTAATGGTAATGCCAATATAGTGGATCTTCAAGGTTGAGCAGTTCTTCGACTTCTATGAGATATCAGATGCATATAGATTGAAAATCACAACGATTCATTTGGATGGGCATGTAGTTCCTTGGTTTCAAATGTTGCAGAATACTGATAGTATGATGACTTGGAAGTCCTTAACAAAGGTTGTTGAAACAACATATGGCCCTTATGTTTTTTAGTTTCCAAGATACTCTCTCTTTAAACTATCTCAGATTGGATCAGTAGCTTTATACTATTCCTACCATCGCATTGGCGAATCGTGTGGAAGGAGTCTCACCTGAAGCACTGGTTGATTGTTTCATTAGTAGGCTTAAAAGAAAGCTATAAAGAGAGATAATTCCTTGGCAACATGAAAGCATCACTAAGGTTGTTACCCTAGAACGATTGTTTGAAGAGAAGTATGGGACAAGTTTGAGAACATCAGTACAAAGGAACATATTTACTTCTGATGCTGTTAGTAAAGTCAACAATAATGTGCGTAATGAGGGTATGAATAATAACAAAGTTGTCATACCTCATGGGAGAAACACTGCAGTTTCTAATGCTGCACCCATCTGGGTAAGAAAATGAGTTTGGAAGAGATGCAAATCAGGAAAGCCAAAGGATTATGCTTCAATTGTGATGATAAGTTCACCAGATTTCATCAGTGTGCCAATAAGAAGCTGCTGATATTACAGTGGGATAAAGAAGAATTAAAAGAATTAGAAAATAATTTCATTATTGATCCTGGCCCTTCTTATCAATTGGAAGAACCAATTCATAAAATGTCTCTTAATGCAATTAGTAACACCATGTTATCATGTACAATGAGATTTCAAGGAATGATTCAAGGACAGTCAGTACAATTATTATTAGATAGAGGGAGTGATGATAATTTCATCCAACCTCAAATTGTCAAGTTCCTTCAAATAGAGATTACACCAACTAAACCTTTTCGTGTCTTGGTGGGTAATGGAAGTTCATTACAGGTAGAAGGCTTAATTGATAATCTTTATGTAAAGGTGCAGAATAATATAATATCTTTTCCAGCTTATGTGTTACCCATTTCAGGTGCTAATGTAATACTTGGGGCTGCCTTGTTAGCCACATTGGGAGGTCACATGGTTGGCTATAGTAAATTGGTTCTAAATTCTACAAGGATGGACAATTTGTTATATTAAGAGGTGATAAACCATCAATTCCTCAACCAACTACCTTGCATCAATTGAATAGATTGAGTTCAGTGAAAGCCATATCCCAATATTATTCTATCACTGTGCAAGCCCAAGAGGAACCAATTATGGGCCAAAATGGAGTTGAGACTGAGCCTGTGAATTTTAAGATAGATCCATTATTAAATAATAGTTCGAGTGAATCCTCAGAAAAGTCAAGTACTAAAGTATCAGTAAATTTTCTCAATACCTAAAGGTTTACCTCCATCTAGACATTGTGACCGTAGAATTCCCTTACTTCTTGATTCTGGACCTATTAAGGTTAAACATTATAGGTATCCTCACAGTCATAAAACAGAAATTGAAAATCATGTTTTTCAATTGTTAAAAGATGGGCTGATAGAATGCAGTTCAAGCCCATTCTCCTCTCTAGTGATTTTAGGGCGTGTTTGGTAGATAGGATTAGATGGGATTGGATTGGATTATTATCCAAAATCCAATGTCTGATGTTTGGTACGTAAATATTATCCTGGGATTCTAATCCTAGGATTGCGGTTTCTTTAATAATTTTATCCCATGTGTTTTGGGAGGATTACACCGGATAACGTTCACCTTCAAGTGTCTGACCATCAATAAAAATTAAAAAGACTTTTTTAAAAAAAAAAAATTATTTATTTTATTAAACTTTTTTTTACTTTCATACTATTTTTTAATATATATATATATATATATAGCATAATTACATTCTACCCCCTAGGTTTTGAAAAATTTATTTGTAGACCCTTGAATACATACTTTTAATCTAATTCATTAATTCTCTCATTTCTAAAGTTCATCAAAATTTAAATATGAGATTTTAATTTAATTTTCGTGTTATATATATCAGATTGATCAATCCGGTGTTCTCACCTTCACCTTATTATTTTTATTTCAATTATTTGTTAACATTATGTTAAAATGTGCTTGCAAAACTATATTAAATTTGTATAGTATTTTAACAATCAAAATTGCATATTGTTTTACTAATTAAATTTTAATAAATAGAGTGTTTGGAAGTGAACAGGGGTAATATTTACAAAAAATTTGTATGAATAATTTTTATTATGTATTTACAAAGAATTTTTACAAATTAATTTTTGACACTTGATATAAATAATAACTTTTAAAAAAATTAAAATTTAAATATTAAAATACATAAATTTTATAAACTACTTTGAAATATATGATATAAATAATAATTTAAAAATAAAATTTAAAATATAAACAGTTAAATAGTCCTATCTAAGGTTCATCAAATGCAGGATTTCTAATCCAATTTTCTAATCCAGTGTTACCAAACACAATACAGTATAATATTATCCCATCCTATCCTATCCCATCTAATCCGAAATAATAATCCTATCCTATCCTGTGTACCAAACGCGGCCTTAGTGAAGAAAAAGGATGGAACTTGGCGCTTTTGCACTAATTACAGGGCTCTGAATGCAATCACACTTAAAGTTGCATTTCCAATTCCCACAATTGACGAATTGTTAGATGAATTATTTGGCGCAGAATTCTTTTCAAAATTGGATCTGTGCTTGGGTTACCATCAAGTGTTACTACACCCTGAAGATAGATTTAAGACTACATTTAGGACATATGAAGGTCATTACCAATGGTTGGTAATGTCATTTGGTTTATCTAATGCTTCAGCGACTTTCTAGTCACTAATAAATCATGTATTTCATTTTACATTGAGGAAATTCGTATTGGTTTTCTTTGATGACATATTAATCTATAACACAAGTTGGGGCCATCATATATATCACTTGGAGAAGGTATTGGATACTCTGAAACAATACCAACTTCTTGCTAAACTATAAAAATGCAAATTTGGTCTATCACAGATGGAATATTCGGGTCACATAGTATCTGATAAGGGAGTAGAGATGGAAAAAGAGAAAGTCACAATTATACTACAGTGGTTTACACCAACATCTGTTAAACAATTGAGAGGTTTTTTAGGCTTAAGCGGATATTATAGAAGATTTATTAAAGGGTTTGCAGTGAAGGTACATCCACTAACATAATTATTAAAGAAAGATAGCTTCAATTGGGGGAAAGAGGCTCAACAGGAATTTGAGAATCTGAAGATAGCTGTGACAATTTCACCTGTACTTAGGCTCCCAAATTTTTCTCAACCATTTGTTTTGGAGACAGATGCTTCTGGAGAAGGAATGGATGTTGTACTTAGTCAAGAAAATCATTCTATTGCTTACTTTTCAAAGAAATCCACTCAAAGATTGAGGTCTCAGTCTGCTTACTCTAGAGAAATTTATGCTATTACAGAGGTTGTGGCTAAATTTAGGCACTATCTAGTTGGTAACAAATTCATAATTCGCACTGATCAACATGCATTACAACATTTGAGTAATCAATCCACCAGTACCCCAAAACAACAGAAACAATTGCCTAAACTTAATTATGGGCTATGATTTTACTATAGAATATAAACTAGGGAAAGAGACTCAAGTGGCGGATGCTCTATCAAGATGCTTCACCTTGGCTTGTTCTCAAAGACACAATGAATTGTTGATAAAACTATAGGAATTACAATAGAATGATCCAAATTGTCTGGCAATCATCAAGGCTATTAAAGAGGAACAAATAACAACAAGGTCTTATAATTAGCGCAGTGAAATATTGTGGCATCAAAATAGTTTAGTAGTGCCAGATAATCCACAGATCAAATACCAATTGTTACATGAGTCTCATTCCACATTGATGGGAGGTCATGCAGGGAGTCTGCATACCTATTCCCGTTTAGCTCATCAATTTTACTAGAAGGGTATAAAAAGGAAAGTGGCAACATTTGTGAAATCTTGTAGGACATGTCAACAAGCTAAGGATGATCATTCACTGCTTGGAGGGCTAGTCCAACCCTTGCCAATTCCTCTTAAAAGATCCTTTGTGGCAGAGATATTCATAAAAAATGTGGTGAAATTACATGGAGTGCTTAGATCAATTGTATTTGATCATGATCGAGTTTTTACAAGTAATTTTTGGCAATATTTATTCCATAGGATGGAAACCACATTGGCGATGTCTTCAACTTATCACCCTCAGTCTGATGAGCAATTAGAGGCATTGAATAAGTGTTGGAGATGTACTTGAGATGTTTTGCTTCAGAGAACCCCAGAGGATGGGTTGATCTTCTCCATTGGGTTGAATTATGGTATAATACTGCATATCATCACAACTTGGGTATGACTCCATTCCAAGCAGTCTATAGACGTAAGCCACCTACATTTCTTTCTTATTGTTCTAATGAAGAAGATCCTCCAGTGGTTGCTACTCTTTTGTTGCAGAGGGCCAGATTATTAACTCAACTTAAGCAACATCTTATCAAGGCTCAGGCTCGTATGAAGACTTTAGCAAATAAGAAAAGATGGGAAATAGTATTCAAAGAAGGGGACTGGGTCTTTGTTAAACTACAACCTCACCCTCAATGTTCTGCTCATCTAAAGAGAAATCAGAAATTAGCGATGAGGTACTTCAGTCCTTTTAAGATAATGCAACGAATCAAAGAGGTGTCGTATTGGTTGCAGTTACCATCTGAGGCGCGTTGTAAAACCCAGGGTTTTTATGAGTTAATTGGTGCTTACTTTAATTAGTTGAAATTTATTTGAAATAAGTCGAATTTAATTTTACTTGGAGATTTTGAGGATTCCAAGGATCGAGTTGTAAATTTAATCCTTGTGGGGACTGAGAACAAATTTTCATACACTTTGGAAAAAGGACCTGCAGGGAATTATAATGAGTTCAAGGTACTTGGAGTAAAGATTCCACTCTAACTGAATTTGAACTAGAGTTAATTAAAAAGAAGTTCAGGGGTACTTACTAAATGTACATGAATGCATGCATGTGTGAATTGTGGTATTAGAGGGGCTGATTTGCAAAAGTGCAAATAACCATGCACTTGAACCGGGTTCCTGCTTCACAGAGATAGCGCGTATTGTGTGAGGATTTCGTTTCCGTGTTTGGGGAACAATCAGATAAGGTAAGGATCTCGTTCAAATCTTTGTTAAAACTTTGTTTCCAAAGCGATAAGGAGCGTCGAGGTTCTCCACGAGTCTACAAATAGGGAACCGGTCTATAGAACCCTAGTTTTTGCCATCATATATCGCCGCTACCCTGTAGAGAAGAACAAGAGGAAGGCGCTCTTCCGTCGCCGGCGAACTCGACCACTCGAGCGCGAGGAAGAGAGGCGAAAGGGTCCAGCATCGGGGAAGTAGACTCAAGATCGGTGAAGTCTAACTCTCTACAGGTTAGTAGTAAGACCTCCTGCACTCTTAGGAGGATATATACATGTTGGTTCATGATTGTTGGTTGATGGGTTCATAACTTCATATGAGAAGGAAATCTAATTGATAATGATCATGCATAATGGTATATATACTTGTAATGGTACCATAGTAGCGGAGGTATTCATGGAATTTTTTTTTCATTATGTGTGAGGTTACATGCTTGATACTGTCCGTCTGGGTTTGATCATGGTTTGGAGGTTTAGATACCATTATCATTGATCTCTTGGGTTCTATTATGATGATGGGCATTTAAAGTAAATAGAAACCATAGATATAAGTCAAGGCTATTGAAGTGGTATGATAGTGTTGGGGGTTTTCTGAGAGGGTATGCATATATATATATATATATATATATATATATATATATATATATATATATATATGACTGATTTTCCTTGTACATTATGGGTTGGTTTTTATTTGTAAATATATATATAATGGAAGAACTTCTAAAAGCCTTGTATAGTTATGATTAATGGACCACTGTTGCTATTGGATTCTTTTAATGAGTGTAAACATGGAGTATATATATGGCTATGGACATGGGAGCATGGATGTTAATTTCTGATATTATATGAGATGAGGAATGCTTGGTCTGTTGAGGCTTCTGATTGATGTTAAGGTTAATGAGGGGTTAATTATTATGGTTTATTAAGTTAGTGTTATTGGTGGAGTGTCTGCTAGAGGATAAGTTCAATCTCACATGTTTGGTTGTGTATAAAAGTATATACTCTTTGTTTTATTCTCTATATGCTGGCAGAGATGGGTATACAAGTGGATCTGTGAATTAATATGAATATTTGCATATTTACTAAAGAGCTGCCAAGTCATGGGATTTTGTACGATTTTGGAATTTGTTTGAGGTTTTGTAAGAGTTGATGGTCATGTGTGTACAGGTATGTGTGTTAGTGCTGTGGATTAGAAAGTGGCTGGATTTATTTGTTTATTATTGATAATATATATATTGAGGCTGGTGGACTAAAGTAGTTTTAGTTGATGGTGTGGATCCTGATTAATGGAGGGGAGTTGTTTGTTAATTATTATTATTATTATTATTTCTTTTCACTTTACAGAAGTGCACACTTAGTACTGTGTGAGTTGGGCCAAGTGTTTGGGTGGTTAGAGAGTTAGTTAAATTAATTGTGTTAAGTGGTATTAATGGTTAATACCAACCAACTAGAATGTGGCAGGTTTGATTGACTTAAAGTAATTAAGTTTAGTTGGTCCAGATGAAAGTTGGGTTTGATTAGTGGGCCGGGCCCATTAGTTTGAGACGCATTATAGAAATATGTTCTTAAACACTTGTACATGTGTTGAGTGTGTACTTGTGTTTACTAGCTATTGACGAGGAGCGTGGAGCTTCTTTGGGACAGACACTGAGCGTTGGGTTGGATAGCGCTTAGAGGTAAGTTACTCTTGCCTCGCTTCTACCCATTGTTTGGGGTTTCTTGATTTGTTCGATGCTATTTGTTGGCATGTTCTTGATTAGTACCTGTTGTTTGATCCATACACATACATGCTCGTTTGTTATCTTTCCTCATATGTGTATGTGTGATATGCTTGTGGTAGTGTTAAGGCTACCTTTTTTGTTGGATTGCTCTGTTGGACTTACCCACCCGTGGGCCGATACTTGATCACGGCCATGGTCTTGTGTCTTTGGCGCCGAGGTATGTGTCAACCGAAGTTACGATCTTCTCGCCTCGCTGGCATTGGAGTCCGAGGCTCCGCTTCCGCCGATGGGGTTGATTCGCTGGCCGTGTCAACACGTGGAGAGGTGTCGCTACCGAAAGTGTGACAAAGCCTTCGCTGCCATGTACCGAGGTCGTTGTTTGCGCTTGAAGTCGCTTCATAGCTTTACATGTACCAGGTCGGTCCGGCCCCGGGATTCTTTTGCCGAAATGTTGTTGGACTCCTTATCCAGGGCTCCGAGGGCCATAGCTAGATTTTAGGATCTGATTGTGTGGGGTGTAGCCCCTTTGATATCTTGTTTCATCTTACTGTTTGAGATCCTTGCAGGGTACTTACTGGACTTTCCATTCGAAAGCTCACAATATTTCTCCTTCTCTCATTTCAGGTCCTGAGGAGTAGGTTGACTCGAGCTCAGGGACGTGCGAGAGTTGGTTGGGGGCTTTTGCAGAGGTCGGAGGATCTCTCTAGTTTATGTTTCTGTGTGAGAGACATTCTATTTAGGACCCATGTAGGGCCTATATTTGTTTAGGGCATATGGACCCTTGTTATTTTTATTTCTGCTGAGATGTTTGAGGATATTGTCCTTTATTATTGATGGCTTTTGAAAATTTATGTTATCTGCTTATCATTATTTAGGCCTTGTATTCGGTTGAAGCTCGTCTCCTATCGGGTACGGCCGATCTGTTGACGTTCCTGAGGTCCTTGGATCAGGGTCGGGGCGTTACACGCGTATACACCCAGTCTTCCACACGTTTCTCGTTTGAAACCATACATCGGTGATCCATCTTAATCTTCTGTTCCACTGCCATTGCTGACAAGTGAGGCAAGTCCAATGATTCAGCCTATAATAGTGCTTCAACAATGAAGCATTATTTGTAATGGCAAAAATATACGACAAGTATTGTCAGATGGGATGGATTATCATCTGATGATACTACTTGGGAGGATTGGGAGACTTTGAAGAACCAATTTGGATTGCAGGGACTTGAAGGCAAGACCCTTGTTAATGGGGATGGCATTGTAACGTTTCCCATTGAAACAATCATGCAAAACAGAAACCAAAGTATAGGGAAACAAGGAGATTTTTCGATCGACACATGGGGTGAAAGGGCTGAAGAAACGCATCTGTGTAAAATGCGTGAAGACCGTAACACGTGTCATCGAGGCATTCATGAGAAGAAACCTAATAGAAGGTTCGCGGATTTCGTTATGGTGGGTAATGAGAACAATTTAAAAGGCAACATTGCACGTGGAGATAGGGCACCAGAGTTAGTAGAGAATCAACCCGAGCTCTCGGAGTAAGAAAACGGAGGCCAGAACGGTGCATGATTGTTGACGATCATCATCGTCTTTGCAGGGTGTTCCTCGAACCCTAGTTATCTTCATTTCTTTCTTTGATTACAGTAATGCCTGTTGTTGAACAATATAATCTAGCCAGTATTAGCATTGAATTCTATTCTCTATTGAATGTTTGGTGATTCAGTAGGATAGATGTGAATAGATTTGAATATCCGTGAATACATCTATTGATTGTGATGATAGATCAGTTGATTGGAGTTGATATATAAGAAATTTCAGTGTTGATCTGTTATACGGAGCTTCTTCCAACATATAAGTCGGTATGTTTTTCCTTTTAAGAATTATTGACTCATATCTCCAGCTTCTTTCTTACTCACTAGATCTTTTTATTTTTATTTTTATTTAGTTGAAAATTTAAAAGATATATAAACAATTATCAATAATTCAAAATTGAAACACATATATAATTTTATAAAAATATATACATAATTACTCACTTATATACAATTTTCCTTAAAAAAAAAAACTTAAATATCCTTCTTCCATTCATTTGACTATTGAGAATGGTTGTTGGTGTTGATAATCCTTTCAAGATGTTGCGACTTAGAAACAATTTGGTTTCTTTTATTCTTAATGATCATGCAGCTTAATTAGTGTGATCTTGTTGGCTTATCTTTAGCTAATCACATCATTAAAGTGAATACATTCGATATTTAATTTATGCTATTAAGAAAGTTCAGATAATTCCAAGAAGGCTTTGTTTGACCAATGGACTTGATGTTTTTGGCTTTTATTTAAAGCATTTAGTGATAAATAAATAAAATAAATGATTTCCACATGCCCCTTTAAAGGTTTTAAATTATTTTGAGGTTAAACAAACAAACCATCATCTCTTTAAGTTAATCCTTGATTGATTCTAAAGAATCATTGATTGACATTAATCAATTTCAGATTGATTCTTATTGATATATTATAGTATAAATAATATGTTTTTTTTTATATTTATTTTTATAGATGTGTTACCGTGCAAAGAATCTCATTATCCTTATAAACAAGTTATCATATAAAGTAGAAAACATATGCTCTAAGTTATTTTTTTTAGATAAATGTAGATGCTTACTGTAAGCACGCCGTAGATGCTTTATCTTATCTCTATTTGATTGGAAGATCTTGAAATTCATACCATACAAAAAACAAAAAAGATGATGGTGGATGATGTCTTCTTTCTTGGTCTCTCAACCTCTCTTCATGAGACTTACATTAGTAAGCTGATTTATTAGTAAGCTGATTTGAATAAAAGAATTTATTGTTTAATTAATTAATCTACATGCAAAAATTTAAGGTATTAAATGTTTTTTATATTATATTTTATACTAGAAATTTATCCATCAAATTGAAAAACGATATCAGAGTTGTAGGCTTTGTGGTTTATAGTAGTGTTATTAAACCCGGACCGGCCCGGCGGTCAGATCGGTCAACCCGGTGACCCGATGGCTAAACCGGTCCGGATCTCTAATTGGCTCATTTACGCAATCGACCAGCTTTGAACTGGCCTGACCCGCTTTGAACCGGCCAAACACGATGACCCGGCAAGGTTTTTATGACCCGGTAGGGCCAATGTTTTTTTTAAATGACTTTTTCATCCTCAATTTTTTTTTAATTTTTCTAATATGTTAAAGGGTAAATATGTAATTTCATTAAATATTATTGATTCAATAATATTAGAATAGAATTGATTCAATAATATTCTAATAAAGTTATTGATTTAATTTTAATAATATTAAAAAATAATTATTTGAATATTTATTTATAATAATTACTTAATTATAATACTTAAATATTTAAATATTAGTTATCATTTACCGGACATCATTATTATATATAATATTATTATTTGTATAAGGGTATAAAAGTCATTTTATACCATCCCTCCTTTTATTTTTGTCATTCCCATACATTACCCTTTTTTATTCCTTACAACCAAACACAGTTTTCATTCCCATACCATTCCCAATTTGACTCATTCTTATTCTGGCTCATTCCCAATCCATTCTCATTCCGTAAACCAAACGCCCTGTTACAACAATTACTCAACTTGTATGACCAAACAACCTTTAGACAAACTTCTTAAATAGCCAGACCTCTTCCTGCATTTCTTCTATAGATATCAATATTTAGAAAGAGAGAGCCAGAGAGGAAGATGGAGATGAGAGGCATGGCCATTGAAGCCATAGTGCTAATGATGTTCATAGTAGGAGCCATGGCTGCAACAAAATCCCCCTCAGTGATCATCGTCGGCGCAGGAATGTCTGGTGAGGGAACGAATTCTCAAAGCTCATCACAATATATGTTCACTCCCAACAACACAACAAATTAACACTTACATATATAGTTCTAAACAAGAAACTCTCATCTTTCTTTGCTAGGGATATCGGCGGCAAAGACGTTATCGGATGCTGGAATAACAGACCTTACTATCCTTGAGGCGACCGGCCTGATCGGGCGGAAGGATGCACAAGGTTCCCTTTGCCGGCTTGCAAGTGGAGATGGGAGCTAACTTTGGAGGTGGAAGGAGTGAATGGCAAGGAGTTAAACCCTATTTGGAAGATGGCTCAAGAGCTTCATCTTAGGAACTTCTACTCCAACTATGATAATATATCACTCAACTGTTATAAAGAAGGGTGAGGTTCTTAATTTGCTTCTTTAATTTTCATTGTTTAATTTCTTCTATATGTGAGTCATGTGTTCTTATTGCCTTGTTGTTGCAGTGGTGGGTTGTATCATAGCACTGTAGTTGATAAAGCCATTGGTACTGTAGATGAGGTTGAGAATTCAGGAGCTAATCTTTCATCATCCTTGCCTTCCAGTGGACGTGATGACATCTCTTTGCTAACCATGCAACGTCTCATGAATCGGTAATGATCTTTCAAGTTTTAATTATTATCACAAACACAAGAAAAGTATGAAATCTTATTATAAACTGAATTAGGATCATGCATATATATATATATATATATATATATATATATATATAGTTCTCTTCATGTCATTCATAATTAACAAAACAAAGACCTCAATTAGAAAGTGTGATCATAGTTTAGGATTAATAGGATGAACATATATTGCAGTGTTCCAAGTGATCCAGTGGAGATGGTGATAGATTACTACACCTATGACTACGAGTTTGCAGAGCCACCAAGAGTGACAAGCATGCAGAACACTGTGCCATTGGCAACCTTCGCAAACTTCGGCGAGGACCTACATTTTGTCGCCGATCAAAGAGGGTATGAGAGCTTGGTTTATCATTTGGCATACCAGTTCTTGAAGACTGACAAACAAGAAAACATTGTTGATCCTCGTCTCATGCTAAACAAGGTAAGAAACAACAAACTGACCCTGCATGATTTGTTTTCATAGAGATCACTATGCATTTGTTTAGTTTTAGTTTACTTTCTTCATGTACTTGCTCTTATTAATTGCCAGAATATAGCAAAATAGTTTAAAATATGTTCCAAGGTATAGAATAGGAGAAGACCTTAATTATTTTAAAGACTAGAATAAGAAAGATTACAAGAACTCAATTAATTAATGAGCATGAGTATTTTGAAGTTTATTTTGAACAGGTTAAGGATTTTAATTAAAATCCCATGATTGATTAATAATGGGCTCTTATATGTACTTGTTATGTAATATAATTTAATTTCTAAGATACTTTGTTTTAGCTAGGAAAAGGTTTACCAATTTGATCTTATTCTATTCGAACTAATCAGTACGCATGCAATAGTACTTAGTGCCTTGGAAACTCGTGCAAATAAAATATGGAGATTTTTCTATAAATTAATAAGCCTATGAGCTGGTTCTTGACTAAATAAATCAGCAGGTCATCAATTATATTCTCGGATGAACAACCAAGCTTCACCAATACTCCAAACTTACCTTGTGAGTATAATTTGGAATGTGGGCCGGCCATATGATTGAATAAAAATATTGGCAAGTAGTGAGGCATGATAAAAATTAAAATACCAAAGGCCTCTTGGTTTAGTTGTACCACTATTTTACGTCAGATGGGATGGTTTCGGATTTGAGCCTCCACTCGCATAAAGTAGTGATATGTTTCCTATTTAGAGGTGTTCAGCACGTTAAGCTTGCTCCGTGGTAGAATTCTCCTTTATGTAGAATAAGGGCACAGTGTGCGCATTGAGCTTACTCTGAGTGCAACTCGTTGAGCTTGTTCCGTGCAGCTGTACCCGTCTTTTGAATTCCTTCGTGGGGTCACTTGTTGGCTAATTTCAAAAAAAAAAAAAAATAGATAAGATTAAAATAAGCACAATGCTAATTGTCATGGATAACTCCAAAGTTGGAATGCAATGAACAACTTGAGATTATTTATTAATTGAATCTGTCTGTTTTATTGAAATTAGTGGTAAGGGAGGAATAATCCTAATTAATGGCCATGAACTTCATCTATAAATTTATGATGAGGAAATTTGGAAACTTGTTATGGTTTTTTATTGGAATTTAATTATGAAATGCAGGTAGTGAGGCGTATAAATTATTCATCTAGTGGTGCAACTGTAACTACAGAAGATGGCAAGAGTTACAAAGCAGACTATGTTATGGTTTCTGTTAGCATTGGTGTTCTTCAGACCACTCTCATCAAATTTCAACCAACCTTGCCTGTAAGTCCTGTATATACTTATATTTATATCTAAAAAATGTATGATTTCATCTTCCTCATAAACAAAAGAATTGTATAAACACTCTAAATCTAATTGTTATCCAGCAGTATCGAGTAACTCAAGATCGAATAAAGTTTTAATTTCAGAATAACTAAACTAATATTGGTGCACATTGGTATTTTAACCTCAATCCACTCTTATTCCAAGTCCAAAAGACACTTTGAGACTTGTTTCGCAGGTCGATCTCTCATTATATATATATATATATATATTTTTAAACAGACCAAGAAGATCCGTGCAATGTATGAGTTTGATATGTCTGTTTATACTAAGATCTTTCTCAAGTTCCCTTACACATTTTGGCCTACTGGAAATGGGACTGAGTTCTTCTTGTATGCCAGCGAGAGAAGAGGTTATTATCCAATATGGCAGGTGAGATATTAATTAAGTCCTACCCACTTTTTAATATGTAGGTCTCCATCTTTGAATTACAGCTAGAAACTTTTGTATTGTTTTTGTAGCATTTTGAGAAGCAATACCCGGGAGCTCATGTCCTACAAGTTACAGTAACAGACGAGGAATCAAGAAGAATAGAACAACAATCAGATTCAGAGACAAAGGCAGAAACTATGAAGGTTTTAAGGAAAATGTTCGGCAAAAACATACCTGAGGCCACAGACATATTTGTGCCTAGATGGTGGTCTGATAGGTTTTACAAAGGCTCATTCTCTAACTGGCCAATTGGTGTTAACCGATACGAGTTTGATCAAATTAGGGTAAGTATATATATAGACCTAAGTGAAAACAACCTCTTGCAAAAAATATAGGATAAAGGTCAGATACACAGACCTAAATCTAAAATGGTGTGACCCTTCCTCCCCACACATAGTGATTTTTGTAAAGATCAATCGCCCTTTATATATATATATATATATATATATATATATATCAAGAACTGAAGCAATTGGAGTGAAATATATTTATTTAATTAACCGACTTGATACTATTATTTCTAACAGGCACCTGTTGGAAGGGTTTACTTTTACTGGAGAGCACACAAGTGAGCACTACAATGGCTATGTTCATGGTGCATATATTGCAGGTATGTTGACATTTATAAACCCTAGAAACACTATAAAATTAAGAAAGATTGAATAGTGCTTGTTCTTTATTGATATCCATGTTTAATAGGTATTGATTCTGCAAACATGATGATTCGCTGCATCAAGAGAGGCTCCTGCAAGTTCAAAATCAAGGCTAAGGATGCAGGAATTGTTTCTTAGAATGGTTTTGTCCATGCAACCAAAGCTACATCCAATTAAGTGTGGTAAATTTAAGTTCCTTGTTGTTTGTTTTTCAAGTTGATTGGGAATTAAGTGTATTCAAAAAACACTACTTGTTTTAATTTTGCTATAGTATGGAAGAGAATCAACAATAAGGACTAATGTTAGGGTGATATTTGTTGAAGAATTAGCATGGGAATTGTTAAAATCTATGAGATATGGTTTTGAGGTATATATGTCATACATGTGTGGTGTAAAAAATGAAACAAAACTTCATTTTATTTTTTTAATACCTAAAGGACTATTAGTTTAAAATGAATTTTATAATCTCAAACATTATCTTTATATTTGACTAATTACAAGAAATTACTAGTGGTTAGGGGTTTTTTTTTTTTTTTTTTTGATAAATGTGGACAAACCACTATAAGCACGTGTAGACATAGTTCGAATCCTCAATCTCTATTTGTGGGAAGGAATGAGTTAACAACTTTCTTTGTGAATGTTGGTCACACATGATTAGGTTTGGTTTTTGACGGTGAATATTTTTAGAAGAAAATTCAGATCCTACTATATATCATCATATATATTAAGCTTAAGTGACATGATATATGACTTGTTGAAAGTATTTTTGTTTTTATACTATTTTTTTATAATGATGTAGCATCAATTGGTCAAGGAGCGGAGAATTTTCCGACTATGTCTCTGTTTTCAACTATAGAGATAGTTAAGTATTCATTAGAAAATAATTATAAAAAACACAAATATCCGCTTATGTTGGTGCAAAACCGGTTCCTCTTTGAGATCTAACCCGTCCTAGCCAACGGTTGAGATTTGTTTTGTTGTGAGGGGAGTCACCGTCGTCGCAGAAGGCAACATCAAGTTCCCCGGTTCACGAGAAACCTATACAAGGAAAAAGAGTTGATTGGGGCGGTGCTTGGTTCCCTGTAGCTCCAACGCCAAGTCACCAAAGAGAACTTGGATGTAATGGAGGAGTTTTTGTCCCAAGACGCTGCATACCTTGTCCTCTTGTTCTCTCCCTTCTTATTTCTCTTCGCTGAATTTGGCGCCTTCCCTTCGTGTTAGAAACCTTGCTTGTCAGACTTATCCTCCGACACCATATCCTTTTGCCTCTTATCTCCCTGTAACCCTCTCCCCATGCCTTGACTTTAACAATCATCTTTTTGCCCCAAGGGGATGTCCGAGTTGGGGATTCATGCCGGTCGGATGGGCATTCGGGATATCACCATGTGTATGCTTCAGATTAGTCCACGTGTTTATCCGAATTTACCCATATCAAAAAAGTCCCCCCTTCCCCAAGTACGCTTGCGTCCGAGGCCGAGTTGTCCTCGGGCTTACGTCGGCCTGAAAAGTTGGGTGTTAGGTTGGGTCGTTTGGGTAGGCAGCAGTTTTAGGATAGGCGGGTGAGATGGTGGATCCGAGGTAAGGTGTGAGCGTCAGCCCTGGCAAAGTCGAGACTTGAGGCAGGGTGGAAAATCCAAGGTCCATGCTGATTCAAAGTGTCGGAGGCCTGAGCGGTGGTCGAGCGTCCCAGGTCTTAGTCGAGGTAGTGTATTGAGATCCTGGGTTGTATCAGAGCATCCGGGGTCCTAGCTAGGACATTGTGTCGGAAATCTGGGCCATAACTAAGCGTCCAAGGTCCGAGTCGAGGTCGTTGTGTCGGAAGTCAGGGCGGTAACCGAGCGTCCGAGGTATGAGGTAAGCATTGGCCTCAAACCTTGTGATGCACTTAATGCTAGGCACATTTCCACTACACGTCACGCTTTTGAAGCGCCTCATGCAAAAAGGTATGGCGTGGTATGGCAGGCGTTATGATGGGCACAACCTTCGCGGCCCATGTATCACATATCCGCAGAGAGTCGTTTCGCGCTGTGATCCGAGCCGTAGAATTTGATCAGACCATTTGGAAGATCATCTTCAAAGGTTCAAAAGGGAGAAATGTGGGTTTTGCCTCTCACCTCCGCACTTTGTCTTCCTGCTTCTGTGATTCACTGTGCGTGAGCTCTTCCTTTCTATTCTTCATCTTTCTTTCGTCCACTTCTCCCATCAAGGTAATAAAGGTCATTCCTTTAGCATCTAGGGCTCCTTCTTTTCCTCCAGACTCTAGGGCTCCTCCTTCAACCTCTAGATTATCAAAGGCCGGATCCGGGCTCATCCATCATCCTTCTCACAAAGAGGTGCAAGCCTTAGTAGACTTCTATAACATCTCCTCTCCTCCCTTTACCTATAGGGTTCCTCTCTTTTAAGCAAGCTAGTACGCCCACCAAAGAGGGGGAGATAGCCATATACCATGATGCCTTAGTAGGTGGTCTTAGGCTTCCATTCCCCAATATCATTCGCGAAATTCTAAAATTCCATTAACTCTGCCCCTCCCAACTTTCCCCGAACTCATGGAGAATACTATGTGGGTTCGTGATGGTCCTTAACTTCAACGTTAAACCAACCTTATGTTGGTTCTGGCCTTCTTTGGCTAGTGTCGTAATCCGTGACAATTCGACATTGGTACTTCTTCCTACGCCCATTCTAAGAGACATGTTTTAGGTAAAACACCAACTTCCATCAAGGGGTGGAAGGATAAATACTTCTATGTCTCTTACAAGCTTGAGTGGCTTGTCTCAACCAAGTGGGGACCCCTGCAGTAGACACTATATATAAGGAAGGTGATGTGTACGTTCCGCAAGTGTATAGGTCGTGTCAAGTAATAAAGTGTACTCAGGAGAATAGGATGTCTAACCTACATTGACTAAGAAGTACTAGTTTAGCTATCGCTCTATTATCAAGCATAACACTAAAACAATCTATCATAAAGGGGTATTCGGCAATGAATCCTCTTCCGACTTTCATAAAAAATCAAGACAAAGGGTTTTATATCAAAGGTTGGAAGATGTTGGATAGAGGGTTCCTAAAGTGTATTAAATCTCTCTCTCGAGGCGACCAATACCTAACCCTAGTTGCATTAACATTTTGGGGAACCAAAAATCTTGAGAGAGTTATGGAAATAAGATGTTTGAAAGAGTCTCTCTCCTTAATACCCTATCTCTAGATGTACTCACAACTCCCTCTATTGAGGTAGATCTACACAAGAGGAGGCATTCACCCATCTCTCATATGAATCATATTGGAATTCCGAGTTGTCGCAACGTAAAAAACCAATTCAACAAAAGAACACTCAATAGAATCTAAAACCAAAACAACCAATGATAATAAAAAACAAAGTCAATGATCTAAATTAGTCTGAAGGTTCATTATGCCCAAATACCTAGAAAGTTAGTTCCCCATAGAAAGGGAACACAAACCCAATGCAAAAAAAAATGAGGGAATCAAAATAAATATAAACGATCTTACCTCTATTGTTCGCGGCTTCTGGTACATGGATCTTCAATGAAGCTCTATCCCTTTCTTCCTTCAACTCTCGCCATCACAAGCCATCCAAGATTGATTAAGATGATCTCCTCTATTTTTCTTAACCCTAATAGTTGCTAGTTATAGGGTTTACAATCGCTGAAAACATATGACACGTGTCGCATCCATGTTGGCCTACTGCGTAATGGAAAACGGGGTCTGACAGAGAGCCATATGGGTTGTATGGGTGGCCCGTATGGTCTTCTGGAAAGTAAGTTGCGAAGTCACTTCACAGACACTGCATCGGGTCATATGGATGCCCGTATATGCTAGTATGCCACCCCTGGAATTCTTCGTTTTGGCTTCATAAATCCTAGGAGATTATCTATGTAGTGTGGTGGCCTTTGTGAGTCCTTCTGAGCTCCTAACTTCGATGTTTTGGTCTTTAAAATGCCATCGAAAATCCCTTTTCTCTTGAACGTCTTCATTATACCCTGTTCATCAAAACTTTCACTAATTAAGCACGAGTGGTTATATTATCACTAAATAACATGCCAAATATACGTGAATGTAATAAGCAATTATGAACAATTAAGTACTTATCAGAAGGCATGGTCACTGACAAGGAAACCTAATTTAACGTTCTTCGAGGTCTCTTTGAGGTCCCTGTCGATAAATATTTGACGACAGAAAACCTTCGGTAGTGCGGCCTTTATCTAGCTGTATCTAGGACCCATCTATATTTGCTCTTTAGTTAGGACATAAGGCAATTCGTCACTGATTCTGTTGTTGTGGTTCAGCAGGTGAACATATAAAGACCAAAGAGGTTGTCCGTTCTTTGCTAGCTGAGCTTGCTAGTACTCCTCCAATCCACTCCAAGAAAAGGAAGAGCCCGACCAAAGGATCCTTGATGAAGATCGGAAAGTCTTCAAAGAAGAAAAGGAGGAGTGCTACAAAGGGGTCTTCCAAGAAGGAAAAGCATCTTGCGGAGGAGTTGAGTTGCACCTGAGGGAAGTCCAGAAAACCACCATTGCTCGGGAGATCCCTCCTCCTCAAGAAACCACTCCAATTCATCCCCAGGAGAGTTCTCCATCCGGGGATGATGGTATCCCTCTGTGGATGTTTCTTCGAAGGCAGATACGCCACGCACAGAGTCTCCACCTCGACCCCCCTATCGCTGAAACCCTCAAGATCTCGTCTTCACCAGAGCCAAAGCGGGGCAGAACAACATTCAATATGTAGTATTGGTGAAGGATGAGGATGTGAACGTCTTGGGCTGGCCTCTTGTAGAGTGACCTCAAGTTTCTACTCCCAAGCGGTGGGAGTGGATATTGAGGCCGAAGAAGTAGCCTTAACTTTGTAACAATTAGAAATTATCGCCTCTCAGGGGGCAAAGGCCAAAGCTGAGATTCATCGAAAAAATGGATCGGGTCCCGATCCTCCAAGCAATTAGAGCCGAGGTCGAGGCTCCCAAAAGAGTGGAAGTGGAACCTCTCCCTCATAAGAAGACTTCCAAACTCCTACAGGGTCATAATTGGGGATGGTTCTCCCCTCAGAGGGCTTGCTCTTTGATGACCCCGTGGCGGTGGCTGAAACTTTCAATGCCATGCAGTCGGAAGGTGTTCAGGAGAAGCTTTGGGGATTCGGAAGAGAGCGGGTGGCCACCCATCTCTCCTGTATTGGAGCTTTGATAGGTATCCTTCCGATTGGCTTCTTCGTACTCTTTCTTTCTGTCCCCTCCTAAGAATTGTTCTTCTGATATTAGTTGGATTTTGGATGCACCACATCGCCTCAATCAACCCCTGTGCTGAAATTTTGGAGCGCAATGAGGCCAAGATTGCTCAACTCAAGTGGAGGATCTCGGGGCTTGAAGTTAGGGCCAGTTCCTTGGAGAAGGAGAAGGAGGGAGCCTCTTGGAAGATCTCCAAGCTTGAAGTTGAACTCGCCTACCTCCATCAAAAGATTTTATTTGTTGAGAAGAGAAGATCTGAGGTCCTCAGCACTCTAACGTAGAGCAAAAGTTTACTAAAGGCCTCAGAATTTAGCGCCAAGGCTCTTGTGAACAAGGTGAATGTTCTCGAGTTTGATGTTGATGGAAGGGAGATGAAGGTCAAGGCCTTGGAAGCGGAGAAGAAGAAGATTTCTGAAGACTTCGAAGCGGGCAAGGCTCTGCTTGAGTGGTCCTAGGGTCGAGGGAAGGATCTGGAGGAGGAGAAGGACAAGGCCTTGAAGGACCTTGCGACAGGTGAGTCCCTCCTCGAGACGTCCCAAAAGAGGATGATGGACCTGGAAGAGTTATTGGAGCAACAAGTGAAAGAGTGGGTGGATGCCTAGGAGATCTTCCGAGCTAGAGTAAAGGAAGGATTCACAATCTTCCAGGATTTCGCCCGGTTCGATCCTACCATGGATCTTGACAACATAGATTACGGAGCAGCTCTAAATTTCTACCTTGAAGTGAAGGTGAAGAAGAATACCGCTGGTGCCGAGGCTGAGGCGGCTGGCAACGTGGCTTCTTCTTCCTCAAGCTCCTCCTTTGGCTCATCTTTTAACTCCGGAGAAGTTGTTCTTGCTCCTGCAGCCACCATTGAAGAAGCCACTTTTTAGGTAGTGGTGGAAGAGGCTACTCATGCAGCTGTCGCTGAGGAAGCTTCCTCCGAGGGTGCAATAGCGGACGAGGCTACTTTAGCCAAGGAGGAGGTGGGGCAGTGCAACCGGTTCTGCATAATCTACTGTTCTTATCTTTGTCTCTATTACACTTCTCTCCTTTTCCTTTCTATTCTTTTTGTTATGTATAACTCTATGTGTATTCTTTATCAATGAAAGAAAGAAATTTGGGATCTATCTTGATGTATGCTTTGTTTTCTTGCCTTAGTCTTTTGAATGTTTGTTGTGTTTTTGATCTCCGTTTTCAAATGAACTTAATCGAGTTGAGTGAGTTGATCTCACCTTAGAAATTTTTGTCAGGCATAATCTTAGGATATCCTTAGTTCTACCAACCCCTGATGCTTGTCTTCCCTGATCTCTTCTTTCGAAATCTTATACTGAGATTTAGTGCGAGGGAGAAAAAGACATGGCAATAGAAGTCGGACCCATAGGAGGGTGGTTGATGAAGCAAAAATACTTGACTCCCTATCAGATCTTTAAATTTGAGTTATGTTGCTCAGCCTCTTGAGAGGACTTTCAGACATTGAGCCTTTAATGGGTAATATTCTGGGTTGTCGTCGAGGTCGAGCCCTTAAGAGCGTCGATCGTGCCCTTAGGCGCTCTTCCAAAGGATCTTAAATCCGATCATCGATGCCAAGCCCTTAAGAGGATTGGTCATTCCCGTAGGTGACAGTCGGCCGTACCCTTAGTATTCTTCCAAAAGAGCTTATATATATTCAATATGAGTGACTGGCTCTATCCTTTGAGGAGCTTTGATGAGCTCGGAAACTTGGCCCTTTGAGGGACTTTAACGAGCTTGAAAGCTGGGCCCTTAGAGGGACTTTGATGAGCTTGGAAGATCGGACCTTAGAGGGACTTTAACGAGCTCGAAATCTTGACCCTTAGATAAACTTTAACAAGCTCGGAAGCTCGGACCTTAGAGGCACTTTAATGAGCTTGGAAGCTCGGCCCTTTGAGGGACTTTAACAAACTCGGAAGCTTGGTCCTTTTAGGGATTTTAACGAGCTCGGAAGCTCGGCCCTTAGAGGGACTTTGACGAGCTCGGAAGGTCGTTCCTTTCCTTTGAGGGACTTTAACAAGCTTGGAAGCTCGGCCCTTAGAGGGACTTTGACAATCTCGGAAGCTCGGCCCATAGAGGGGCTTTGACGAGCTCAGAAGCTCAACCCTTTCAGGGACTTTAACAAGCTTGGAAGCTCAGCCCTTTGAATTTAACGAACTCAAAAGCTCAGCCCTTTGAGGCACTTTGACGAGCTTGGAAGCTAGGCTATTTAAGGGACTTTAACGAGCCCGGAAGCTCGGTCCTTAGAGGGACTTTGACAAAGGCAAGGGAACTGAGATTGGAAGAGTCGTTTCAAAGTTCAAAACTTTAAAACTTTCCTATATTGACAATAGTAGTGTAGATGCTCCGCTTGAAGAGGCCACTTAAGGCTTCACCCTTCCATGTTAGCAAGTCGGTAGGTGTCGCCTGACAACTTCCTTTACAATATAGAGGTGTTCCCAGTTTAGAATTAGCTTCCATGTTCGGCTTCTGTTCCCCTGGAAGATGTTCTCACGTAGGACTGTGTCTCTGAGCTGGAATTGAACTTCCTTCAACCTAGAGTTGTAAAAATATCGAACTCTTTGGTAGTAGGCTGCAGCTTGAACACAGGCGACATCTCTTTTCAATTCAAGGAGGTCGAGCACTACTAGGAGTCTTTCACCATTGGCTTCCGAGGTAAACGTCTGTGTCTTGAGTGTCGTGATTCCGATCTCTGCTGGGATTACAGTTTCGACGCCAAAAGTAAAGGCAAAGGAGTCTCTCCCGTGGGGGTTCGACCAACCGTCCGGTACGCCCACAGCGAGTTCGGGATCTCATCCACCCAGCTGGACCCATCTCGTAAGAATCGAGTCTTAAGGCTTTGTAGGAGGGTTATGTTAGTTACCTCAACTTGGCCATTGGTTTGAGGATGAGTTACAGACGTGAGCCTTGCTTTGATGCCCAATTCGTAGTAGAAGTCCTTGAAGACTTGATTATGGAATTGGCGCCCATTGTTGATGATGAAGACTTGATTATGGAATTGGCGCCCATTGTTGATGATGAAGGCCACCGGGATCTTGAATTGGCAAACAATTAATCTCCAAAGGAAGCATGCCTTCTCGGAGATCATCGCTAGAGCCTTAACTTCCACCCCTTTGGTGAGGTAATCGAGTGTGATGATCGAAACTTCAATTGCTAGACCGTCAAGGGGAAAGAGCCGAGGATGTCGAATTCCCATAACGCCAATGCCTCGCTTATGATTGGAGTAAGTTGAGTAGTCAATTACATCTAAATACTCGATTGACATTGGCATGCATCACATTCTTGGGTGAACGCCATGGCATCCTTTGTTAAGGTGGGCCAGTAATATCCCTCTCAGAGAACCTTGTGACTCTGGGTTCTGCCTCCAAGGTGATCTCCGACGATGCCATCATGTATCTCACGGAGGACGTAGTTGACCTTGGAAGGGCGCAAGCATCACAAGAAGGACAGTGTATATGACCTTTTATATAAGCAATTATTTAGAATGTTGTATTAATGACCCGCGATAATCTATCGAGCTTCTTTGGGATCGCATCGGAAGAGATCCGCTTCGGGATAACTTTGGATGGGATCGATCCAAAGATGACTCCTCTTCAATCTCTAGCACCTCTTCTCTTGGTCAAAGAATCGATCGCCTTGGAGGCCGTGCAATCGTAGGACCGAGAGGTTGTTTGAGGTTAGCACTTGGTGAGGCGTAGCTTTGACAAAAATCAGCTTCATAATTACGAGCTCGAGGGATCTTGACAACTGAAATGTGGGAAGCTAGAGACGAGTTTCTTGACTACCACTCTATACTTTACCATATTTTCATCCCTTGCCTCGAACTCCTCCGTTGTATGGCCGACTACCGCTTGAGAGTCGGTATGTACATGGAGATTCCAGACTGAGGCTTCGCACCCTGTAGCTCAAAGAATCCGAGCCTCGTACTTGGCCTCATTGTTGCTAGTCTTGAAACCGAACTTGAGGGCCATAGAAGTACTCTATCTAGAAGGAGACTAGGAGAGCATAGGATGAGACCAGTTCTAGATCTATCCTTAGCAGACGAGCAGTCTACATATAGAGCCCACCGAGAGGAGGCATCTTCTGTCTCTGTCGGCTCTGCGGGGGAAGGGTCGTTACCCTCGGGAGTGGTCAACTCCACTATGACGTTGGCGAGCACTTGCGCTTTGATAGCAGTACGAGGCTTGTAGTTTACCTCAAACTCTCCAAGCTTGATCACCTACTAGTTAGTTTGTAGGATGTCTCGATGAAGGACCTGCCTTAGGGGTTGATCAGTGAGAATAGAGACCTTGTGAGCTTGGAAATAAGGCCTCAATCGCCGGGCCGAGGTGATGATCAGAGCAAAGGTCAACTTCTCGAGCTAGATGTATCTCGACTCCGGGTCGCTGAGAACCTTGTTGTGTAGTAGATCGGCTTTTGCACTTGTCCTTCTCCTTTTAGGAGGACTGAGCTGACCGCCGATGTAGTGGCAACTAAGTAGATATAAAGCTCATCTCCGAGCAGAGGCTTGGCCGCTAGCCAAGTATGGACTTGAGGTAGTCTTTAAGTTGTATGAGAGCTTTCTCGTATACCTCGGTCCACTCCACCTTTGGTGTCTTCCGCAGAGCTCGAAAGAAGGGAAGGTTCCTCTCTCCGTACTTTGAGATAAATCGTCTAAGTGCTGCCAGGCTTTCATTCAGCCTCTATATCTCCTTGATAGTCTTCGAAGAACCCATCTCAAGTATCGCCTTGATCTTCACAGGGTTAGCCTCAATGTCTCACTGGGTCACCATGAATCCTAGGAATTTTTCCTAGCGGGCGCTGAAGGCGCACTTGTTCCAATTGAGGCGCATGCTATAGGCTCAGAGTGCCTGGAAGGTCTCCTGCAAATCAGTTGTATAATATTCAACTTTTTCACTCTTCACCTGAATGTCATCTACATAGGCTTCGATATTCCTTCTAATTTGCTTCTCGAAGAACTTGCTCACCATGCTTTGGAAAGTAGCTCCTGTATTCTTCAGCACAAAGGGCATCACCTTGTAGCAATATACCCTTGTTGATGACAAATAAGGTTTTCTCTTCACCGAACTTAGCGATCCGGATCTGGTTGTATCTTGAGAATGCATCCAAGAAGCTGAGCATCTCATAGCCTGATGTAGAATCAACCAAATTATTGATCAAAGCAAGGGAAACAGTCCTTTGGACAAACTTTATTTAGATTTGTGAAGTCTATACACAACCTTCATTTCCCCAAGGATTTCTTCACAAGAACTACATTAGCCAATACTGACATGTCCTCCGCTCCGGGGCGAAACTCCTCCATTTCTGCACCACTGGCTTGCGAGCAGGATCAAAGTTGAGGTAGTGCTCAATGACGCTCTAGCTCACTCTCGACATGTCCTCCGGGGACCAAGCAAAGAGATCAGAGTTGTTTTGCAGGAGTGTCATGATCCCTCCTCTTTGCTCGGCCTGCATGTCACACCCGCCTCCTAACCAAGGCGAATGTGGCACCAGCCAGACCTGGAGTGCTCCCAACCCTACAGTTGTTTAATTTAATATCCTGATAAGGTCTTATATATAATAAATATATTCTAATTATCACACATAATAAGCAAACCTGCTAAACAAACATACATAATCTAACAGGTCTAGAAATAATATCAAAATACATACACTTAGAGTATCTGCCAACTCACTAAAACAGATACTAAGACTGTACAAAAATAAACTCCATCCACTTGTGGACATATTAGAGTCATCTATGGAGTACACACTCTAGCTTACCTACGCCAAATATTTATCGAGTGCCAATCACTAAGGAAAAGTATGTAATGAGAATATATATAAATCCCAAATAATGCTAATCATATGCATTATCTTCAATTTGCTTAAACATACCAAGCATTATAGAAAACCTGGATCAATCCAATATTACATGCAATCACAATGTCCTAATACCTAAGCAATACAAATATCAGATCGACCACGCATGCACCCCTACCTCAATGTCTTGGTTTATACCAAGGTTGTCGCATCAGCCCTGAATTGACCACCAAGCCTGTGGGTCAGGGGTCAAGGGTTCAACCGGGGTTCAACCGGGGTCAATAATAAAATATTAAAAATAATTAATAATAATTATTAATAATAAAATATGATATAAAACAAAATTATAATAATAAAAAATATGATTGATTAACTAAATTTGATCATGCCCAAAGCAAACACATACTAAACAAAACAAATTAATCAAAAATATTAAAATACACAATTAAAATATAATCATAGTTACTAAGTATACAAATACAATTTTTTTAAGCCCATCTCATTTTGGGCCTTATTATGGACTTGTTTTCAAAAGTATTGGTTTCAAATATTCAAAGACTTGGAAGTATTTAGTCCCACATTGCTTATGGATAAAACTTTCACTCGCTTTAAATATAGTTTCATTCTACCAACCAATAGACCTTGTTAGTGAAAGGCTCTCTCACGTGCGCACGCAGGAGGGTGCAAATGTCGGATTGGGGTTGCCTTGGACGTACGAAATTCATGTGTTGGCGCATGGTGCGCACACGAATGCCGCCTCAATTGGTTTTTTGTTTATTATTATTTTTTTCACTTCCATAAAAAAAAATTGAAAAAAAAAACAATAAATTTTTTTTTTCCTCCGGGCGGTTCACTTCGGTCAGGCGCCGCCGATCTCGGTCCAATCGGCCGGGCCGGTGACGTGGCAGCTGGGTCTCAGGCCCCCGGTTCTGGGGTCCTACCCGGCTCGGCCCACCCCCCGGTTCCCGATTTTTTCGGTTCAACCGGCCGGGCCGGGCCGGGTCTGGCAACCATGGTTTATACCAGGTAAATCCCGTGCGGACCGTATCCATACCCGAACCTTATGGTATAAACAGGCATGTCTTGCGTAAGGTGCACGTCTGTCGATATTATCAACTTCTCTATTGTCCCGTTCCTGTTCTTTTATTTCACTTTTCACAACATAAACAATAAATACGTCAATAATATACTAGTAGATATAAAACTAGCGACATTGCACAAATTCCAAGAAGCTTAGGCGAAAATTAATTAAATAAAATCAACGGTAAAATCCATCATATATACTTTCCAAGTATAGTGAATATACACTCACCGATGTCCCAAATCCGCCTCCCTACCGAGTCCACAACGCCTTTACCGCGATCCTAAACATATTAATTTCTCATAATTAATTAGCATCAAATAAGATTTAGAAATGATTTTCCCTATCTATATGCTCTATGACATACTACACTACAAGATTACAAATGGCTTCAAGATCCTAATCAGAAACTGGGTGCACTAATCCATTCCTACACACCTAAAGCTAGTCACATCCTCACCTGACCTGGGCTTTGGGTTAGTGTTTCTTTTTTGTTTTAGCTATTCATGCATAAACAGGGTAGAGGTTGATGTTTTAAAACTTAATGCTCATTCTTGATAACACCTTCACGGTTTACTAGGGCCTTAATAAGTACCCTGTTAATATACTTATAACCACTAAACTACACAGAATGGAATCATAAATTTAACCCTGTCACGTGACTGGAGAACAGTCCATTACTTTCCCTATAATGCAATCGAGTTTTTGATAAAAGTGGATAAACCACATTCATTAATTATCATAAAGGTTCCTAGTCGAACCGTTGTTACAGTTATTTTCGGTATCCTAGTGACCCGGAAGAGAAATACTGTGGTACAGTTGTATTGTTGTCAAGATTGACTAGCTTGGGTGGCAATAGGGGGGTAGGGGAACACCCTAGATTGCCGAAATTCACGCAGGTTGAAATTTCATTAAGGGCGTCCACCCCGGGAGTAATCTATACCATGTGGATAGATGCATGCGAAGTGGGATCCGTGTGTCGTCGTGATCGTACCAGGAGAGGTCTTTCATCCCTTGAATAGTAGGATAACAAGGTCGTTAGGGCAAGCTATTGCTTCCACCTTTTTGACTATCTCTGTGCCATTTTACTTCCCACCCTGATTTTTTGTTTTCCTACACACTTTTCCAGTAGGGCATCCCTAGTGGATCCGACTTTCCGGACGGTAGGGCATCCCTTTTGGGATCCGACTTTCCGCTTTTTGTTTTTTAAGGGCATCCCTATAGGATCCGACTTTCCGGGCTAAGTTCCCCTTTTTTTGGCTCTGGAGAGTCGTCCCGATGTTAAAAGCTCACTTGTACCCCTAACCATTTGTCATCCCCTATGTTTCCAGGACTACTGAACTTTTCGAGGGGATCAGTTCCTCACATATCCCACGCCGCATGCACCATGTCGGTAGGGTATAGAGACTCCGGCGAAAGAGGACGAGCTTAATATGGTTTCCAGCTGCGTTAGTTTCGGCTATACAGGGGTGTCCAAAGCAATGAGGTCCTCATGTTGCATCATCATCACTGAAATCTCCACCCGGTGGGTGTGGCTCCAACGTGTCTCTGGTAGTTGCTAGGCTACGCATCGCGATGGTATGCATCGCCTTGAGCTCCTGCTTCTTGGCGTCAGGGGCTGCATCAAACCAGGAAAGTAGGAGGTAGGCCGTCTGTCGGATCAGTTCCTTGTAAACACGCCGTTTATCTTGGAAGCATCTCTGATTTCGCTCGAGCCATATGTTCCAGATGATGGCCATGGAGGTGAGGTCCCAGCTCATACGGGTTCCCTTCTCCATTTGTCTGGAGAAGTTGGTTTTCCCCCATAGATCTTGTATCTTGGATGGGGGGGCCGTATGGCCAAAGAAGAGGAGGGTGTAGTGTGCCCAGATACCAGAAGCGAAGTGGCACCCTGGCGATGGAGATGCTCGAGGGTTTCATCTTCCCCCGCCGCGTAAGCATCTGATTCTTTCTCCCTGCCAACCTCGTTTGGCCAAGTTCTGCAGGGTGAGGATTTTATCTTCTCGTGCCAGCCAGGCGAACATCTTGATCTTCGAGGGACAAGCCTGTTTCCAGAAGGTGAGCGATAGTGGTCCACGCACTCCCCCATCGATACGAAACTGGTATAATGATTTGACGGAGAATTGCTTGTTTGGGGTGAGTTTCCATAGCCTGCGGTCCTCTCCTATGTTGCTGTTTGAGGTAACTCTGTCATGTATTTGCTGTAGCATGTCGACTGCTTCCTTCGATAGTGGTCCCGGGCGCAAGAGTGATCTCCCCCTTTGCAAGTACCTGTGGGCTCCCTGAACTGTGAGTGTGTCTGATTCAACTAGTGTTTGGAGCTCCGGTAGCCTACTGCATGGTCCATGTCCGTCGATCCAGTTGTCAAACCAGATGTTGACTGTGCCCCCAGTCCCTGGGGTAGTGGTGATGTTTGCCATGACCAAGTCCCTTTGGTTCATTATTCCTTTCCAGAAGAACGATGCGGTTCTTGGTGCCTTCTTGAAAGGGTTAATGTGCGAGTTGCCGAAGTAGGTCGTTTGTATGATCTTCTGGCAGATTCCTGCTTCACCGCGCAAGAGCCGCCACCACCATTTGCCCAGTAGTGATTCGTTGAAAGCCTTGAGGTTGATAATTCCCCATCCCCCTTGGTCCTTTGGCCGGCAGAGGTGTTCCCATTTTGCCAGCCTGTAGGCTTTAGTGCCTTGGTTGGCTCCCCGCCAAAGGAAGTCTCTTCGGATAGCCTCAATTCGCCGTATCACCCAAGATGGGAGCGTGTATATAGCCATCCAATAGGTGGGGATCGCCGTAAGGACGGCATTTAGTAGTGTGACCCTTCCACCCATCGAAAGCAGGCTTCCCCGCCATGTGCCGAGCCTATTGCTTACTTTCGCAATCAGCTGGGCCCATTCCTCCTTCCTCGGGCGTTTCCCTGTGAGGGGAATTCCCAGGTAAGAAATTGGCAATCCGGTTACCTGGCACCCCATAACCTGCGCTAGATCACTTGGGCTTGTTTCTGGAGCTCCGATTGGGACGATGGCGCTTTTGGTGTAATTGATCTTGAGTCCAGACAGTCCCTCAAAGAGGTAGAAAATGAGCTTTAGGGTGTTAAAATCATTCATCCCGCCTGAGCTGAAAACCAAGAGGTCATCCGCATATTGAAGCGCATTGATTTGTGTGTCCTCCTCTCGGCCTATTCTGTATCCTTTAAAGAGTTGTGCCTGCGCCGCATTGTCAAGCATGGTTGCGAAGACATCAGCGACGATGACGAAGAGTAGCGGGGAAAGGGGATCCCCTTGTCTGAGTCCTCTTTGATGTCGGATGTAACCCCTAGGGGTGCCGTTAATCAAGAAACGAGATTTGGACGTGTGAAGTATTGCATGGATCCAGTTTCTCCATCGGGGCCCAAATCCCCTGGCCTCTAGTACCTCTATTAGGAACTCCCAATCAACCGTGTCAAAAGCCTTTTCGAAGTCGACCTTCATTAATACACCCCCCTTCCTCTTCATACCATTGATGATCTCTTCTGCTGCTACGATATTATCCTGTATACACCTACTTTTGATAAAGGCAGTTTGGCTCTCGCCTACCAGCTTTGTCATGACTTTTTGTAACCTGTTGGCCAGCACTTTGGTGATGATCTTGACCGAACAGTTGAGGAGGCTGATGGGTCGGTAGTCCTTGATCGAGGAAGCCGCGTTGGTTTTCGGTATCAGTAGAATGTGTGCCCAGTTGAGTCTCTCTAGATTCGCTGATCCCTGATATAGTTCCTGGAAGGTTTGAGTGATGTCTGACTTCGTGAAGCTCCATCCTTGTTGATAGAGGGTCATGGGGAATCCGTCTGGGCCCGGTGCTTTGTCTTGGTTCAGCTCTTGAATTGCTTGTCTGATCTCTTCTTCTGTAAAGGGTTCCTCTAGCTGGGATAGGTCAACTTGTTCTCTATTCTCAAACATTATTCTCCAATCCGTGGTGTACCTAAATTCCCTTTTCTTCCCCATCAGGTTGTTATAATGGTTTGATATGGCCGCTGTGATATGTGCCTCTTCTCTGATCGTCTGGCCATCAACCTGTAGCTGATGTATCCAGTTTGCACACTTCCTCTGGTTTGCAATGGAGTGGAAATATTTTGTGTTCCGATCCCCCTCCTTTAGCCATGTTAGTCTTGAGCATTGCCGCCAGAGTGCTTCTTCATGTCTTATGATATTCTCATATTCCTCCCTGCTTGATGATAGTAAGGCTTCCTCTTCTGTGATAAGTGGTTGCCCTTCGTTCTGTATATCTAGATCATTGATCTGTTGTAGTAGATCCTCTTTCCTTTGCTTAACCATAGTTATTTACACAGCAGCAACGTAACTAGAACTACACACCCAACTCACCACAACATCTCTCAAGGTGAGAGAGAGGGAGAACGTTGCTCTCTAACTGAAGCTTACTGCCTCTCCCAAATTCTGAAGTTGTTGGGCTTCCATTCAATGGTAAACTCACTAGTGCCCAAGTGAAACTCCCAAGTAAAACACAGTAAGGGTTGTAGGTTACTCAAATAAATATTCTCCTCTCCAGAACATCAAACTAAGGATCGCCTTAGTAAATTTGATAGAAAAAGGCTTGCAGATTCTACCCTTCACTCATGCAATAAATATCCATGCAACTAACAACCCTCTCTTACCTTCAAATCACAGCAAACTCTAGCCACAACTCTAGCCTACTCTCTCTCTTTGAACTCTCCAAGACGAGATGAAGTCCAACCACGATTCCGCCATTTTAGGGGTTGTTTGATTACATGTAAGTGGAATCACAGTTTAAATAGAATCACATGTAACTTGGATTACTGTATTTTGACTTACTTCAAAGGTTGTTTAGTTTCCCGTAATTTTAAATGTTGCATTTCATTTTCCACTATTTGGTTTGAAGTAAATTGAGTGATACAGTCACCCTGTAAAGTAAGTGGTGAAGTTACTCCCATAATTATTTTTTTATATTTATATTTAATTTATAATAGAAATATTAATATAAATTTTAATATCACACCAACCTACAAAACATCATGTTCGTTTTATACGTTAATAATGAATTAAATTTTATAATAGTGATTTTAAGTAGATGTTTTAGTTCATCACCTTACATTTGTTCAGGTTAAACTAAATTTTGTTATTGTTGTTATATAATCCGAACTTTATATATAATTTTTGTAAAAGATAATTTTTTAATATAATTTTAAGCAACATAATTTTTTTAAAATAAAATAAATTATTTTTTATCCCTATACTTTAGTGCAAACTTTTAACATTTGCAATATATATATTAAAAAACTTCAAATAAATATTAACAATAATAATAAATAAACATTAAAAGAAAGCAACATTAAAAAAAATCCAAATAAATGTCTCAATAAAAATTAAAAATTAAAAATTGAAGAGAAACCGGAGGCATCAGTTGTCACATGGCTCCCCAAGACGACAAAGATCCCTAGTCGCACCTACACGATGTTCACCGTTGAGAGCAATAAGAACACGCAACTATATCACCGACCCCACGGCGGATCCCAGTATCCCCAGCCTCAAAATCTTTGCGTTGATGTGCGCCCTGAAAGCATCGTCGATGTCGTTGCTAAGTTTTGAAAAAAGAGAAGAGAGAGATCAAGAGGATTAGAGAGGAGGACAAGTGAAAGAGGGGCTAGGGTTTCGGCAAGGGAGAAGAGAGAAATCGAGAGGATTAGAGAGACGGATGAGTGAAAAGAAGATTTCGACGTGGGAGAAGAGAATGATCAAGAGGATTAGAGAGGCGGACGAATGAGAAGGTGATCTTAAACAATAAAGTTATCCTGCATTACAACTCACGACCAATTTGGCCATGAGTTGAAATGCATCACAGGTAAGTCAGCCTTTTGCGGGTAACCAAACGTCGAAAAGTAAGTTTTACCTGTAAATGGAATCACATCACAATTACTTACGGGTAACCAAACAGCCTCTTAATATAAAACAAAGGCAGTTGCTTTTGGGGTTACTAGGGTTCCGGCCAGCCAAGGATGGAGAGATTTCTTTTCCCAAAACCGAGAAGGGGTATTCAGCAGAACAAGGGGGGTTGAACTCTGAAATGGATGTCTGTATATATGTAAGCCACGCAAGTCCTCTCATGTTGAGGTGCTCCAGCTTAACTGCCAAACATGGGAACCATGAAACCGCTAATATTTCTACCTTCTCACTAATCTGCTGGAATGAAGCTGTCACTGAGGATAAGCCACGCTCCAATTTCACCTTAACAGCACGTACGACCAGCATTGTAATCAATAACACTTTCTTAGTTGACACGTATGGAAGCCATGCAAATGTGACCACTATCCCATGATTTAAACTAAATAAATCCTTAACTTTATAATTAATGGTTCTTAAATCGTCCACTTGGAAGTGAATTAGAAAACAAAGAATATATCTTTATGAAGATGTAGTGGAGTATGATGGTTGCTATGATGTCATCTAATCCAATAATGCTTTAGCCAAGCTCCATGGGATATCATTAGTGAACTATAGTGTCATTTACTACAATTAAATTTTAGTCCATTGTCATGAATGTTTCTCTTACCACCTTAGAAATTGAAGTTCTAGTTTTTATTTTCAAAAACCCTTACATGCAAGTCCAAGTGTTTTCCAAAATTTTATTTTCTTCTTTTCCTTTCTTTTAATCTTCTTAATTCATAAAATTAACTCATTTATCCCTTTTTCCATCTAATTAACTCTTTTAATCCTCCTCGTGGTTTAAATTACCCATTTTCCCTTATTAAGTGGGATTTTCAGATTTTCGAAAGAATCGAATCGTTACATTGCAACTTGGCTCCGACCTGGAAATTCTGATCTGACTGGGCCTTGGTAGGACAGAGTGACCAGCTCCTCGATTGGTGTAGTTTTTTGCGCCTACATGTCCTTGGTCTCATCCTCGCTCTTCAAATGTACCGGTGTCCATGGAGTCTTGCCTTTCCTTTGTCTTTGAGGAGGGCAACATAACATTGTTGAGCAAACGGCTAATCTCCCCTTAGCTCCCCACAACCATTCTCAGTCGAGAACTTCATCAGGAGATGGTATGTAAATACTACCACCCTTAGAGCATTGAGGGTCGACCTCCCGAGAATGACGTTGTAGTTGGATTGGCAACGGACAAGGAGGAAGTTTGCCATCACAGTTGACAGCCGGCACAAGCTTCTGACTATAATGGGGATCGTCACAACGCCTTCGGGTTGCACCATTCCTCAAGAGAATCCCACCAAGGGAAACTTCACCAGCTGTAACTGTTTTATTCCGAGCTTCATCTTCTTGAAGGCATCCCAGAATATGACATTGACAGAGCTCCCGCTGTCAATTAAGACTCACCTCATTTTGAAGTTGGAGAGGGTGCGCCGACAGACCTCCTCAAGTCATTGTCAGAGAAGATGATCGATGGTATTTCTCTGGGCCTCTGCTGGGATCAATTGCCTTGGACGGACCCAATCATCCAGGCATAATTCTTTCAGGAGGTCGAGCTCTCTTCGCCACATCCTGGACCGCCAGAGATCAAGTGAATGACCCCTGCAATGGGTTGATTATGCTTTGGGGACAACGGTTTCCCCTCTAGGGTCTCGACAGAGGTAACTTATAAGATGACCTTATCGGATGAGGTCCTTGATCGCGTCTCTCAATTGGATGTAGTCCTCCGTGTCATGGTCCCAATCTCGGTGGAAAGGCAGTGCTTCTTACTACTCCTCTTAGACACCGGAGTCCTTATGGGTGTATGCCATGTTAAGATCTTCTGATCCTAGACCTACATCAAGATATGCTCCTTGGATGAGTTAAGAGGAGTGTAGTGGTGGTATCTCATCGTCCTCTCAGCTCTGCGGGTCTCCCGGGGTTGGAGCTCTCGCTGCTTCTCCCGGGGCGGAGGTCCTTAACCCGAACTTGATTTCTCTTGTGTCCTTCTCGTCCGTGATGTTCTCTCCCAGTTTTTCAGGAACGTCCCGCATAGGCTCCTCCATCCAAAAAGACTTCTCCTTATATCGAGACTCCTCCTTCCAGCCCGCATAGATCTCCTCAGAGTTTATGTATTTTTCTGCCCGGGCTAGGAGGTCGGTTAGTTTCTTCGACTATCTTTTGGTGAGTGAGAATTGGAAAGGGAAGTCACGGAGCCCTTCCATCAAGGCGGTAACAGCCATGATCGGGCTGAAGTCGGTGATGTCCAGTGTCTCCACGTTGAAGCGGTGGAGATATGCACGGAGGCTCTCTCCTTCCTGTTGCTTGACCCTCATCAAGGTGGCAGAGCTTTTCTTTTGCCTCTTACCGCTGATGAAGCGGGTGAGGAAGGGGTCAGTCAGTGTTTTTAAGGAGGAGACGGTGCTGGAAGGAAGACAGTTGAACAAGGCTTGGGGTGCTCTTTGCAGTGTAAATCCCGACAGTATATGAGAACGTTAGTGGTCCCAGAGATCAGCATTCTCGTACTGAAGGCTCCTGGATCTGACGTGCTATCATAAGGGGGTCATGGATGGCTGCCAAAAGTTGTCAAGAAGTGGCGCCTCCAAGATGTCCTGTAACATCCAAAAATTTCCTAAGTAAAATTCAATAAATTTTTGAAATTTTAAATGAGGTTAATTAACTTCAATCAGTAAATTATTATTAACCTCGAAGTTAAAGAAAATTGGAATAAAATGGACCGAAATCCATTCTCGCAACTATAGGGCCGAGAGAGGCCTTATTGGGCCAGGCCAGAGTTATAAAGAATAGTTGGAGATGGATAGTCGGCCGAGTTAGATTAATTAAACCAGAAATTAATTAAATATTAATTAATCCAGATTAATTAAGTAAGAATATCAGATAAAAATTAGAGTCCCGATAAAGTAGATCTGGCCTAGTCAAAAGCCGAGAAACGTGGATCTGTGTCGGGAGAAGGGGCACGTGATACTACAAAAACCAGGCCAATAGGGTCGCTTGACCGGATTCCCTGAATCGGTTCTGAGATAGAGACAAGCCGTAGAATATCATTAGTCGCCTCGCGGACGGCACAAAGAAGAAGATAGGATCACCTAAAAAGTCGCTCTACTTGTAGTGTAGATATTTTAGAAGATAAATTATTTAATCAATTACTTTTTAAAAGAGAGGATATTTCTAAGATTTAATTAATAAAATAATTAATTAAATTAAAATGTTAACTTATATATATATATATATATATATATATATATATATATATATATATATATATACATATATGTCTTATGAGAAGAGAGAGAATAATTTTTTTAGATCTCTCTCTCTCTCCCGATCAAACTTCAGAACCCTTCCCTTTTTCTTCAAGTTCCCTCTTCCCTTACCCACGCCAAGGCAAAGACATCCGTCAGCCGCTTGCCGCTGGCCAGGAGGACGCTTCCTCACCGCCACACCCCACCTCGCTACCGCCGAGCCTCCCTCAAGCGTACGCCCGCCCTTGATGCCACCGCTAGCTGAGCTTCTAGCTCCGCTGCCACCACGGCCACTCTAGCTTGCAGATGACGCCACGCTCCCGCCACCAAGGCCACCTGCGGGTCGGGCCGCCACGAGCTCACAAAGAGCTCCTTCTCACAAGCACCTCTGTCCGACACTTGCCAGCACAGTCACGCAGCCACCAGCCCGGCATCTTCAAGCTCGAACCTTTCGTGAGCTTCTCAAACCTTGAATGAAAGGGGTTTTAGTGAATGGGACTGCCTAAACTTGAAACCTTAGAGGAATTGAAGATTTGGAGTTGTGAATTAATAAGGCAGGGAGATGATAGAATTGACATGTATGATGATTTGTTAATTTATTGTAACATGTGTGAATGTTTGTAGAATTTCGGAGCCCTACAATTAGAGGAGGTGCTGCCGAAATTTTTGCCGATATATTTAGATTTATTATGCCGTGATTAGCAAGTAGTTACCTTAATCAAAGCATGATAGTGATTCTAAGGCATGATAATGATTGGAAAAAGCAAGATAGTAAGAAGTGTAAACTCCGTATTTAATTTACCGTATTCTACTAGTTTAGATCAGAGTACGAGTCAAGATACAACCTTCGTATTTATAGCTTTCATATTTCAATGATCAGGAAAGGGCAAAGGCAAACAAACCACTGCCGAAGGACCGAGCCAGGCTTAAGCTCGGACTAGATTCAGGTGAGGGGAACTACCTATACAGTTCACTTGTTTTACCGTATTTTTATATAATATAGATTTCAGTTTTAAAAAGCATGAACTAGGAGTTTTATGAAAGTTTCTGGAGTTTTATAAACCCATTTCATGCTTAGTATTCAATAACAGAAAAGAGAAACAGTTACAGAAACAGATAGATTACATTTTATTTATATACTTGTATAGACCAGTGGTGGCTCGTGTAGAGCCAGAGAGTACGGCACTAAGTTAGGAGAGGGGTGATTTAAATTCTGATTTTAAGTCCGAATTATCTGTTTTAAAAATACTTCTATTTTATAAAAATCAAAACCCCCTTTCCATCCCTTCAGATGCTTAGTGTACGTATATATAGTCGACCACGTGTATCAGATATACTCATTGGTTGTTGGCCATAAAGTATTGAAGTAGATGTGTAGTCAGAGAATTAGTCTTGTGGTTATCAGATGATGCCGCATTCCTCGCCTTCTAGAGATAGAGCTCATCTCAGAGAGAGAGAATGCACAGGTACAGATTACCCAGGGCAGGGGGAACGTCAGTTTCATAAATAATTCACAAGATAGAGAAACAAAAAATTAGATATACATTTAAAAGAGAATACATTGATCAGTATTTACTTGCTCAAGATTCAGCCTGCATTTCAAAGATTTTAATTTAGTTATTTTCTATTCATGTTTTTTATACTGCCAAATTTTTTACAGCTTTTACTTATTATAAGTGCGCATAACTTAATGCATTCTTGTTCCCAACTCACCGAGCTCCAAAGAGGCTCAAATTCCCTCTTCTTTGACATTGTGGATTGCAGGTAAGTAGGATGAGACCATATAGAGGGTCGTCTGATCACGAGTTAGTGGAGATGTCCTGTAGCTGGCTCTGACTCCGCGTCTAGAAGTCTTGTTATCTTAATTATGAGAATTGTGAGACTTTAAGTTTGAGACAATATTTTATTTGGTGATGTATTAAACAATATCTAGCGTTTGGAGATTATGTTATAATATGTTTGCTTATTTAGCTTCCGCATGTTATTAATTTCACAGTTAATTAGCAGTCTACAACCTTAGGTCTGGGGTTCATTCTCTAGATCTGGCTGGTGTGACACCTGGGTCCTGAAAAGGATAAGGGTGTTACATGTCCCGAATGAACTGGGAGATTATCTTAGGCACTTGCCTCGAGTACTCCCTCCTCTCACAGGAGCGGGTATACCGTCGAGTCCTTGAAGAGGTTCTAGGTCGGTGTTGGGCCTGGGGCAGTTTCAAGCTGCTCGATGAAGGGGTCATTCTTCTTTTCTCCTCTCTAGGCCTTCTTCCTTGTCTAGGTGTACGAGCATTGGACCTTCCCCGGCTATCCAAATGCACTAAAGGAGCGCTCGTTGAGGGTAAAGCCTGGGAAACCTGGTGTTCCACTGCATGGAGTGTTCGAGTTAGTTCCTCGACGCGCTGCTCTAGGGCTTGGTAGTGCTCCCCTTGAGCTTCTTCAACATGGGGTTGGCTCAGAGGAGTTTCTCCCACTCCTTAATCTCCATTGGGCCTGGTTGCTCCATTACTCTCCATCTCTTGTCCCTGGTTGCACTTGGACCTTCTCATGGTTGCACGACTTCTTATTCTAGTCCCACAGATGGTGCTAAACTATTGGCACAAAAATCGGTTTCTCCGTGAGATCGAACCCTGTCTTGGCCAACGATTGAGATTTGTTTTGTTGCAAGGGACGTTAGCGTTCGTCGTAGAAGGCAGCAACAAGTTCCCCTTGTTAGCTGAGAAGCTTACGTAGGGAAGAAGAGTTGATTGGGCAGGCTTGGTGCCCTGGTATAACTTTGACACTCAAGTTAGCCAAAGAGAACTTGGAGGTGAGGAAGGAGTTTCTGTCCTGAAGACATTGCATACCTTGTCCCATTGTTCTCTCCCTTCTTATTTCTCTCTATTGAATTCGGTGTCCGTCCCATCCGTGTCAGAGACCTTGCTTGTCGTACTTATCCTACGACACCGTATCCTCTGCCTCTTATCTCCCTGCCACCCATTCCCCATGCCTTGACTTTAACAACCATCTTTTTGCCCAAAAGAGATGTCTGAGTTCGGGATTATTGTCGGTCGGATGAGCATTCAGGATATCACTACGTGTATGCTTCGGATGAGCCCAATGCTGCTTATCCAATCTCTACCAATATCACACTATATACAAAATACTATAAGAATAAAATAACAAAGGGTTGTTCAGGGTTATCCATGGATAACTTGTCACAATATGAGTTTAGGATGAGAATAGTTATCATTGTCAAGTGCCCGGTCTTCCAATAAAGTTAGATAACTTAGTTAATAATTTATTGAATATTTATGTTTTTTATTTAATATATATATATATATATATATATATATATATATATATATAAAATTTCATCTCCTTCCATGTTCTATTAAACAAGAGTTGATTTTAATAATATATAATCTAGATATGGAGTGATAGTTTTATATCATTCTATGTAACAGCCAACATATGAAGATATCAAGTGAAATCCATCTCTTATTTCCCCTCATGGTGTAGCACAACCAACCACCCATGAATCTTGGAACAATAAAGATTGTTATGGTCATGGAGGTCTATATGTAAGTATCTCATAAGTTTTAGTAAAAGAAGGGTTGCATGTGAAGGCCCTCACTGTGAAAAGAAACGGGAATATATATATCTATTCATCTATAAATGCTGTATCTATATTAGTGAAATTGAGCCTAACAGACAAGTAACAAATATGCATGTGTTAACAATAATGGTTCGTTTTTCCAAAAAAAAAAAATAATGGTTTGCCTTTTATAATCAAGATATGTAACACCAACTTTTAATAAATAAATAAATATGCTTCATCAACTTTTTTTAAATAAAAAAATGCAATAATTTGCATACTTAAATTAATTTTTCCACCTTAGCTATATAGTCTTTGTGAGGAAGTTCTTGTTTCTTTACACTAAAATAGATGATAATCATGTAATTTAACCGTGGCAAATTATCAAGTTGTTGATGAGGGTCAAGTGATTGAAATAAGAGTCTTGTTGTATTTGGAACATGAATAGAAAATTGATATAGGTGAGAGGTAGGATAAAGTTATCTTGATTTTTGTCCTATTTTTAAATAAGATTTTTAACTAACTATTTATGATTAATTTTTTTTAATAAATGAATAAATCATATTTTATTTACTTATGATAATAGGGTACGCTACATTGCTTAGTCAGAAAGGAAATATGAAAATACAGAGTTTATAGTAGTCTGATCCTCCTGACAACAATCATTTCATTGTCTTCTCCCTAGCTCAGACTTGGGTTAGGTCCTCCCCGGAGGAGTCTCCACTCTCATTGGTCCTCTTTGGTATGGTGGATGTGAATTCTAGGCTGTGTTTCACCAAGTTTGCTGCTACCTCCAACTTTGATCGTTTCGCCATTGGAGTTACATCCAATCAAGAGATTATGAGAGAAGAAATATCACAGATAATTCTTAATTAAGAAAACGCGTTGTTTATCCTGAAAACACCCTCTATTTCTCTCCCCCCAAATACTCCAAGTGATTGCCATTACAACTATATCCCAACCTTCTCCTTGGATATAGTCCACCCCCAAGGAGGTACCCCTAGTTCCCCACAGGGCTTGAAGATCCAAGCCCCCTATTCGATTGCTAAATAGAGTCCTGAAGTGGTTCCAGATGTGCATCACATATATATGGGCAGGAGATGATTAAGTGGTGAACTGATTCCTTCTCGGTCTTGCACAGATAGTATCTAGTGCGATTACATTTCCACTTCCTCTTATGCAGGTTGTCAAGGGTGAGGATCCGATTTTCCCGTGCCAACCAAGCGAATAGTTTTGCCTTGAGCGGATAGGGTTGCTTCCAAAAACCCGGTTTTAGATCACTCCTGGTGCCCCCCATCGATTTTAAAGTGGTAGAGGGATTTGACATTTATTGAAATTTATACATTTCATGACCTCCAAGTAGGTAAAAGCTCAAGGTGGAAATAACATGTCATGACCTCCTCCAAGTTTTTCAACTAAGATTAACCATAAATAGCTAAATAGAGGAGCTCTTTGTACCCAAAAAAAAATATGGTAAATGTGTTGAGACAATTGGTGGAGATCCAATTCCTTACAGGGAAAAACATTTAGATTTTATTTTTAACTATAAATAAATATTTTGATGTGAAAGGTTCATATCCTCACCAAATTTAACTTGCCATGGTCTTGGACTCTTGGGGTTGGGGGAATCATGATTCCTTTTAACTTCATAATATAATTTCTATTTATGTATCACATAGTTGATTATAAATATCAAATGTCTCCATGCCAACTCTCTTTCTTCCATAACTCTTCTATAAATAGTGTTTTCTTGGTGCATTGTTCTATCTAGCAAAGAGAATTGAGGCATTGTGTTCATGGACACTAGTCACACAATCAACAGGTTGGTTCCTAATACCACATCACCTTCCGTTATCATCATTGGCTCCGGTATGTCTGGTGAGTGAAAAAACAACTAGCAATATTCCGCTTTATTATGTGTGTTTCTTTAACATTGTGGGGGATGATGTTATGGTAGAGAACATAAAAAAGATAGAATGAATAGTTTTTTTTTAAATTTTATTTTTTCATTAAGAGCTAAATTTAACATCATAGGAATAACTTATGGAGTGTAATTGTTAATTTTCTTTGTGAAATTTGCTAGGAAATTTGAAGAGAATAAACTAAGTACCTTAGAATAAGTCTATTTGAACTCTAATTAATCACATTCTATATATTCTTGTTCCCTATTCATTAAAATACCGCATGTATATATCTTGTTCTAATGCAAAACTGTTAGTTGATCATTCTAGTGTTGGCTAGGGATATCGGCAGCAAAGACCCTGTCAGACGTCGGAATATCTAATATAACAATAATAGAGGCGACAGACCGCATCGGCGGTCGGATTCGTAAGGTCTCCTTCACAGATTTGCAGGTAGAGATAGGAGCTAATTGGGTGGAAGGAGTGAATGGAAAAGAATTGAACCCTATTTGGAAAATGGTTCAAGAGCTCAACCTTAGGACATTCCTCTCAAACTTTGACAACATCTCAATGAACTGTTATAAACAAAAGTATGGTCCTTGCTTCTTCTTAGCATGCAGACATTTGGCTCTTGTTCATTCTTAATTTTAACTATATATGAAAGTTTGTGATTAATTGAGATCTTAATTAATTACTTAATTTGTTATTGCAGTGGGGGTTTATATGATAGAGTGGCTGTGGAGGAAGCCATTGATACTGTTTATATGGTCCAGAAGCTTTCAAAATCCTTGTCACCAAGTGGTTGGGATGATATCTCTTTGTTAGCAATGCAAAGTCTCTTGAATCAGTAATGACTTGTCTCTTTATTATGCAAATAATTATTAACCTAAAAAGGCATCAAGGGTGGATTTAATTAATTTGAACTTGATATTTGTTATTTTTTTCATATAAAAAATATTATTTATGAAGGAGTTAATTAATTCTTGGTCCAACAATAAAAGAGGGTACGTTGAGGGTTCAAACCATAGCTATACCGTACTTCTAGTGGTTTGTCAATATTTATCAAAAATAAATAAATAAATAAATATATGTCTTTTATATCTTTTTTTATATATTTTGATCAGGATTAAATTGTTTGTTTATACTAATGTACTAACATCTAATAAATTAACATGTCGAAAACTTATCCATATGATCAAATGTCAAATACCATATGTCAATTAGAAAAAACAAAAATGTTTTTAAAATGGCTCTAATTACATTACATCTACACTCAAAATCCTTATGATTTGTTTATATACTATTAAAATAGTTATAATTCATATATCCATATTATATATATATATATATATAAAATAGATAAATCATATTCATTAATGCATATGCATATATATATATATATATATATATATGCAGTGTTCCAAGTGATCCTTTGAGCATGGCTTTGGATTACTACATGTGTGACTACTCTTACGCTGAGCCACCTAAAGTGACCGGCCTGAAAAACATGGTGCGATTACCGACGTACGCCGACTTCGGGCATGATGATTACTTGATCGCCGACGAGCGAGGTTATGAAACATTGGTCTATCACTTGGCATCTCAATTCTTAAAGACTGATCACAAAGGAACTATTGTTGATCCACGCCTCATGCTTAACAAGGTAAGCTTAATTCTAATCACTTTCTTAATTAATTTGGGTTAATTAATTAGATCCATATTCTATTAATTATTGCTTCAAGTTTTTTAATTTTCAAACTTAAAATATAATATGAAAACCAGTTAAAGGTGAATAATTTATCATTTTATTTAATTGGAAATGCAAACATAAATCTTTTTTTTTTTCACATTTGAATCACCAATTAATGAACAAGCTAAATTCGGGAACATAGCATCCATGAATGTCCCTATTTCTCAAACTTAAAAAATAAAATTCTATTGACTTAAATGGAGTTTCATACCAACAACATCCAAGCCTATTGATATCCGGGTCCCTTGTTAAAGGGTGAGGTTCTCTTGTGGAAGAACCCGGGATTGAATCTCCACTCTTGCAAGGTGAAGGTCAGGCTGGTGATGTTCTCATATCCCGTCTGTACACGTCCTTGATTTCCCACATGGGGGCACTTGTCATCTTTGTGTAAAAAATAATAATAAAAAATAAATAAATAAAATTGGAGTTTCGGTTAAGTGTTTATTTATGTATCAAGCTCAAAATCAATTTGAAATTTAACTAAAAAGTTCATATTAGTTAGTTTGGCTTAAGTCAAAATCATACCTAACCTTTTAAAAACATAACAATAATGTTATTATAGATTAATATTCATTTTTCTTTTAAGAAATTGTTTTGATCAGAAATTTTGGAAAGGCAGGTGGTGAGACAGATAGAGAACTCATCCAATGATGTGGTTGTGACCACAGAGGATGGAAAGACTTACAAAGCAGACTATGTGATGGTTTCTGTGAGCATTGGTGTCCTTCAATCTAACCTTATTAGATTTCAACCAGACTTACCAGTAAAGTTTTACAACTTTTCCTTCAAAGATTTGAGTCTGCATTTCCCAACACTAATTAAATATATATATCAATGACAGCTTTTAATTAATTTATTTTTTTTAAATTTTTGTGAACTAACAGCATGAGAAAATGCTTGCAATTCACAAATTTCACATGGCTATTTACACCAAAATCTTTCTCAAGTTTCCTTACTCTTTCTGGCCTTCTGGAGAAGGAACGGAGTTCTTTGTGTATGCCAGTGAGACGAGGGGTTACTATCCACTCTGGCAGGTAAATAAAGTGTGGACACATCTTCATTAGTGTGAGGTTTTTTTGGATTGAATCCAAAAAACAAAACCAAAACATTAATATGCTGCATGTGCTACATTTTAATTTGACAATCACATGTTGCATAAAAGTTTTTTTTTTTTTAAATACCATATTAGATGGATTTGATTCACCATAAAATCTTAAACTAGTTTCTTTGATCTTTAATAATCAATAACTTAAACTTTTTGAGGCTATGGTTGTAGCACTTTGAGAAGGAATATCCAGGACAAAATATCCTACTTGTGACGATCACAGATGATGAATCAAGAAGGATAGAGAAACAAGCCGATTCAAAAACAAAGGACGTAAGTCATGGAGGTTTTGAAAAAAATGTTTGGAAATGATATACCAGAGGCCACAGACATACTTGTACCACGGTGGTGGTCTAACAGGTTTTACAAGGGCTCTTTCTCCAATTGGCCTGTCCATTTTACCAAATATGAGTTTGATCAGATCAAGGTAAGACGTTGAATGTTTACTACCGCATCAAATAACGCAATTTTTTTTTTTTAAAAAAAAGGGCAAATGAATTATAGGTCTCTGGCACTGTTTGTCAGGGACCTTCCCTCCCACTATTAGCTACACCCACCCCAACCCACACCCCAGGGACCTACAGTGAAAATGGGCACTGTTTCACGGATGAATAGTTAATTATTACAAAAAAAAATTAAAAAAACAATGGTTATCAAAGTTTATAACAATTTTTATTATTTTTGTTATTTGTGAATTGGAAGGCACCTGTTGGAAGGGTTTATTTCACTGGGGAGCATACAAGTGAGCAACACAATGGCTATGTTCATGGTGCATACCTTGCAGGTCTCTTTTAAAGATTCATGCAAGTCCATTAATTATGATTACAATATTAATTGTGGAGCTGATTCATTGAATGCTAATTCATCTCTGTGTTAATTAGGAATTGATTCTGCAAATGACATGATTGATTGCTTCAAGAAAGATTCTTTTAATCAAGCCAAAGGATGAAGGAAGAAGGATGACTCACAAATCAGTGGGAGCCTGGGAGGCTTCCTTCCCCAGATTACCTATACTTTTTCTAGTCATCTGTACCTCACAACCAGGAGGTCACAGATGATGCATGGTTATGGGTATATAACTATTAACTTTGGTGGGGAAACATTTTATTTAAAAAACAAAAAAAAACAAAAATTATATATGTCATAAAAATAAATAAAACAGAAATGATAATTTTGTTCTGAACAAAACAAAACCAATTTTGTAAACTCAAAAAATAAATAAATAAAAAAATTAAAAGCAGTGTTGGTCCGATCCTTCCCCGAACCTCATGCATGTTTTTGTGGTTGTGGTGGCCTCCGCTTCCTTCATCCTCAAAGTCATCCCCGGGGTGGCTTAATGTCTCGTCCGCCCTTGTGAGGGCCAGGCTGCGTTTGATGAGGCGGCGTATTGGTTGAAGCTGTGTTTTTTGTGTGGCATGTGCGCTATCATATCAGGAGAGGAAGAAGAAATTAGTTGGTTCTTTCAATTTTAAAAATACTTGGTTGAAGTAGCTTATCTTTTTGGTGTTTGCTATGCACAAATGGCGGTAATTTTCCTTCTATCATCTTTTGTTCACGGAGAAATTTTCTTTTCTAGTTTGTTTTTTAAAGCTTATGTAACGGATGGCCTTATTTTATAGAAAACAATATAAAAACATCAATCCTATTATATACCAATTACTTTGAGATAAGTGAAATGTGAGATATACTTCAACTTATTAATCTTTAATTTAAATTTAATTTATCATATATTTCATTTCGCTTTGCTAATATATTAAATTAAACGAAGTTAAATGAATAATATATAATTGTTACCTCCTTTTGGCTTTTACCTTTAAAAAACTTATCATGTGTATCATACTAAGAAAATTAGTCTTTTTCTATATATTCTCAGCCTTGAATCCTTTGGTAGGAGAAAAAAAGGTGGTAGGAGAATAAGTGATAATTTTATATGTAAAATTAAACAAGGAAATATATATATTTTAATTTGCTTAAAATGATCTAAAAATCATAATTATTGAATTTTTACATAAATAATAAAAAAAATTATATGTTAATTATTATTGGTTATTTAGTTTTTAAAAATTTAGCTAAACTATAAAGGAATGTAAATCAGTATTTTATAAATCACATGATTGATCAAATATTAAAATAAATATATTTGTTTATTGTCATTGATTTAGAAAAAGAAATGTATATTTATAAATTCAATAAATAAAACAAAATTTCTGCAAAAAGTAGTTAAATAAATATGAAAAATTCCAATAATCAAATGTCAAGATGGCCGAGTTGGTCTAAGGCGCCAGTTTCAGGTACTGGTCCGAAAGGGCATGGGTTCAAATCCCATTCTTGACAAATTTAATTTTTTTTTAACTTATATTTCTCTTATCTAAAAAAATATGGCATATTAATTGAAATAAATATTAAACGAAGATAGTGGCACAACACCCAAAATGCAATATAACGAATTTATATATAAGTTTTGTTAGTTGAAAAATAATTATATACGAAACTTTATATTTTCACTCTATTAATTTTTTTTATCTAATTTTGAAGAAATTGAACCTTTGTTCTTACAAAATAAATCTCTAATGTGAATAATTTTGCTGAAAACTCTCTAATTCCATTATAATTTCCCCCTAATTGAAGTCCACTCACCATTTGCACCGGTTTCCAACTCTACAAAGCTTGATTATCAACAAAACAATGACTATACATCAAAGAGACCCATGATTGCATCAGCCAAGGGCAACCCCTCCCAGCTCCGGGACCGCTATGCACTAGGGAAGATCCTAATTGAATCAATTCATAATATATTTCTAATAAATAAACACCACAAATGAGGACCATAGAGGTTGGAAGTTAAATCCAAATAGTCATTTCAACTTTGCGTCTCTCTACCACTTCATCACAGACCATCTCTTTTTCTAAAAACTATCGAAAGTTACGTTATTCGCTTGGTTTGTTTGGGATGACAAAATACTCACATTTAAAAATCTGACAAAAAAGCACTGGCATAAAAATAGGACCAACTGTTACCTATGTGACCAGGAACCAAAAACTTCCACCTCTTTGCATCATGCCCTTACACACAACCCACATATGGATCACTCACTATTGTAACCTATCTAGGCTGCCAACCACTCCCCATGAGGTACAATATTTATGGAGTATAGCCTATAGCCAATCGATCTCTCCGAACAAATGGAAAAAAGAGTTCCATTTCAACATAGTTTGAACATGAAGAAGCACACCAGTGCAGTGTCTTTTTAAGAAAAAAGAATCTATCCTTTTCATTGTCCATAGGGTTGATGGGAACATGTCACCCTCTTTTCATATGTTGCCAAATAGCATTCCAATCTTTGATGTTAACTAAAGTTTCATGACCTTTCAAAATTCAAAGGGAGCCGCTCTTCACGAAGCTACCAAATACTCCCCACCTCACTGAATTGACCAACCAGCTTCTGCGTTCATATTGCATGTAGATCCTAATTAAAGTTTTTTAAACTAATTTATTATCATTCTCACTGTAGTTATATGGTGACCTTCATTTAGACAAGCGTTTTTTTTTTTTTGGTAAATTTTAAAAAATATATATTGTGGTTTCACATATTTATAAAATAAGAAATATAATTTTTTTTTCAAAAAAAAATCACGTGATTTCACCATCTAACAAAAAAAGAAAAACAAATCAAGTTTTTTAACAAAAATTGTCCCTTTTTGCAAATCCGTAAAACTATATGGTTTTTTTGTTAAAAATTTTATGATTTTTTCATTTTTTGTTAGTTGGAGAAACCATAAGATTTTTTTCAAATAATAATAATAATAATACATTTCTAATTTTATAAACGTGTGAAACCATATAGTTTTTTTTAATTTATTCTTTATTTTTTGCTTCACTCACTCGAGTTCCACTTTGGAATAATAGTAAAGGAAAAATAAAAAATTGAATATGAACTGGGATAATATTATGATAAGGGTAAAAGTGGGAAAACACGTGGCATCCATCCAGACATCCAAATGGAAGGATCATAGACTATTTTCTACTCGGATCTGAGGAGCCTCTCAGAAGAAGAGGAGCCTCCCATAAGAGGAGCAACCATAAGAAGAGGAGACTCTCAGAAGAAGAGGAGCCTCCCAGAAGAGGAGCCTTCCAGAAGAAGAGGAGCCTCCCAAAAGAAGTTGAGCTAGAAGAATAGGAGCCTCCTAGAAGAAGAAGAGCTTCTGAACAGCCCCCCAAAAGAAGAGGAGCTTCCGAACAGACTCCTCTTCTCTTATGGCCGAGAAGCTTCTAGAAGAATAGACAGCTGGACGTGAGCTGGCAAACTTGGGTCACAAGCTTCCTACAACCTATAAATTAAGGACGAGACCCCCATCTACGATTAGCTTTTCCCCAACTACGAAGCCCCTCATACATTGTAGACCCATCCCATCTTCTCCTTCTCCATGGACTCCAGCTCCCAAGTTTCTCCCCCACTTCTTCTTCTTCTCCTTCATTGTATTGAAAAATAAATAGTGGATTGGCTCATAATCACCGTGGTATTTCCCCGATTTCATGGGGTTTTCCACGTAAATCTTGTCTCCTCTTGCATGTTTGGATGATCTTCTCTTCATTCTTGTGATTTTGTCCCTCAAATCAAACAAATTTAAACTGTTGGTGCGAGATTGGGTTTGATCTTGAGGTAAATCCTATTTTAGCACTAACAGTTTTGGCGCCATCCGTAGGGATCTTGAACAAGAAGCCGTGTCGCCGTGAGAAGATCCAAGCATAACCAACGGCATGAGGCTCTTCTTTTCTCTACGAAGCTTTTCTTCTCCAAGATTCATGGATTTCTCTCTCTAGAGAAGAGCTCCAATGAAGGCTCAAAGGGAGAGGAGAGTATTTCTAAAGAAGAGGAGAGTGCTCCTCAAGGAAGTCTCCCCATGAAGGTTCCAAGATTCATGGCCTTCTCTCTCTAGAGAAGAGCTCCAATAAATGGCTCCTTGGAATTGTGTCTCTGCATTTTGATCGCGAGTCACTACTTTCTCTCCTCGGAATTTTCCTCCTCGGAATTGTGTCTCTGCGCTTTGATTGCTAATCACTAATTTTCCTCCTCGGAATTATGACTCTGCGCTTTGATCGCAAGTCACTAATTTTCCTCCTCGGAATTATGACTCTGCGCTTTGATCGCAAGTCACTAATTTCCCTCCTCGGAATTATGTTTCTGCTCTTTGATCGTGAGTCACTAATTTTCCTCCTCTGAATTATGACTCTGCGCTTTGATCGCAAGTCACTAATTTTCCTCCTTGGAATTTTCCTCCTCAGAATTGTGACTCTGCGCTTTGATCTCAAGTCACTAATTTCCCTCCTCGGAATTGTGTCTCTGCGCTTTGATCGCAAGTCACTAATTTCCCTCCTTGGAATTTTCCTCCTCGGAATTGTGTCTCTGCACTTTGATCGCGAGTCACTAATTTTCCTCATCGAAATTTTCCTCCTCAGAATTGAGTCTCTGCGCTTTGATCGCGAGCCACTAATTTCCTCCTCGGGAAAGGTTTATGTACGTTGATCGCGAGACTACAACCCTCCCTCCTCTGGAAATGGCTCTAAGCCTTGGTTGAACAACTAATCCAACTAATCATATGCTTAGCTTTCTGAGTAGACCGATGACCGAAGAGTATTCGCTCATCACTCTGACTCATCGCAAGCATACTTGGGGAGGGACTGATGATAGGGGTAAAAGTGGGGAAACATGTGGCATCCATCTAGACATCCAAATGGAAGGATCATAGACTATTTTGTACTCGGATCCGAGGAGCCTCTCAGAACAAGAGGAGCCTCCCAGAAGAGGAGGAGATTCCGAACAGCCCCCCAAAAGAAGAGGAGCTTCCGAACAAACTCCTCTTCTCTTATGGCCGAGGAGCTTCTAGAAGAATAGACAGCTGGACGTGAGCTGGCAAACTTGGGTCACAAGCTTCCTACAACCTATAAATTAAGGACGAGACCCCATCTACGATTAGCTTTTCCCCAACGGCGAAGCCCTGCGACATTGTAGACCCATCCCATCTTCTCCTTCTCCATGGACTCCAGCTCCCAAGTTTCTCCCCCACTTCTTCTTCTTCTCCTTCATTGTATTGAAAAATAAATAGTGGATTGGCTCATAATCACCGTGGTATTTCCCCGATTTCATGGGGTTTTCCACGTAAATCTTGTCTCCTCTTGCATGTTTGGATGATCTTCTCTTCATTCTTGTGATTTTGTCCCTCAAATCAAACAAATTTAAACTGTTGGTGCGAGATTGGGTTTGATCTTGAGGCAAATCCGATTTTAGCACTAACATATTATAATATAAATTATAGAAAAATAATAATTAATTTTACTAGTAATTAATTATAAGCCCTTTGAATAGTACCCAAATTAATTCGGCAGTTAAAGGTGTAATAAAAGTATTTTTAAAAGGGTGTGTGTGTGTTTTGGGTAAGGAATAGAATCAAATAGTGTCAGGGACTAATAGAAAATTTGCCCTTAACTATAGTATCGAGGCGATAATTGTTAAAAATATATAACCTAATATGTTTGTCATATATAAGATAATAATTAACAACATATATATTTTCTTAAAATTTATTCATGATATTGATTTCTTATGTTATCTTAATTTGATACATCTCATATATCAAAGCATCCAATGCCAGAGGCAACAGAGACACAGGTAAAGAGAATCCCCGCCTTCATTTGGGATGTACCTCCATAAGACGAAGTCTTCGAGGATGAAACACCGAGAGGACCAAACCCAAACAACTAAGTTAATGGAAGTCCGATGCTTTACACTATTCTTAATTTACACACGTATGTGACCCAAATCTATACTACTTTTTAGAGTTTTTTACTTTCCACCCTCTTAAAATTAGCTAAATCTCTTGTCACCTCTCAATTTTCGATAATACCCTGTATCTCTATGTTTTATTTTTATTTTACTTGATGTGTCCATCTGGACTAAACTTTTATGTTTTAACATGGGTTAGATGTAAACCTCTTGCTATAATATATAGGGAAAATTATTTTTTAGTCCCCGGAAGTTTGCAAACTTCCCAGACAGTCCCTCTGACAAAACAGTTTCCCAGACAGTCCCTCCTTTTTGGTTTAGTTATTTTTTAGTCCCTGGGCATAACTCCGTTAGTTAATCCAAATTCTTTAATACCCATTTTGCCCCAACCGAAGCGGCTCTGTTTCCGCCAAATCAAAAAGAGAAGAGTTCAAACATCACTTTTAGCCATCAAATCACCACTTTTACCATCTTTTCTCACTTACTTTTTGTACTTCGTACTTGACTTTTTGAGCTCCTTCTTCCTTTGTTCTTGTTAGTTCTTCTTTGTTCTCTTTTGTTCCATTTTGTTTCCATTCCTCCCTGAACCAGCGAGTTCAGTGACCTTCTCTTCCTCGGCGAGTCATCGCCCAAGGCGAGTCGAAGAAACGTTCACTTTAAGTCGTGAGTACCTTTTCTCATTTTTTCGAAAAGTGTTTTCCCTATCAGTTTAAAACCCATGCCAGTGTGTAAGGTACTCTCGCTGCAGTCATGATGGAGACCTTTTGTCGCGATCGCCGGATATAAGAGGCGAGGAAGAGTTTTCTTGATTTCTGAGTGTTGAGTTCATGGGCGTCAATACTAAATGCGCTATGTGAGCGACGGGGTCTTGAAGTTTCCCACGTAAAGGTTCGGTTTGTCACACCGGATGCACACCGAACTGTTTGCCCAATTGAAACGGAGGTGGACTTTTCGGTATTATGTGTCGTATATATACCACATGTTCAAGCGAGTCTGCCCGTCGACCTTATTGTCGATACCGTTGAAGATCACGGTGGATGGGCCCTCAAGCTCCTCATTACCACCGTAAATACTATGTTTTTTTTATTGTTGAACCATCCTACCCGCCGCTAAGGCCGACGTAATTCTTCTTGTAGTCGGTGTATTTCGTGTTTTCGCTTAAACTTATGAGTTTTACGTTTAATATAGTCCGCTTTCGCTTAACATTGTCACTTTATGCTTAAAATTACGGTTTTCCATTTAGTATCGTGTTTTTTCGTTTAACATTTTCACTTTCCGAATAATATATCCCAATTTCATTTGTGACATATGCACCAACAGGAGGGATTCAAACTCGGATAGCATATCGTTTAGCCGAGACACAAATCCATTCCAGCAAGGGCATACTGGGGCATTAGCCATTTCTACTCAACCGGATAGTACTGTAATTGTGTCGTTGATAGTAGGTGACCGGTTTAGGGACAGTGACCACTTTAAGGACGCACTTCGCAGTTTCGCTATCAATCGGAATTTTGACTTCAACTTCATAAAGAATGATAAGAAGAGAGTGGATCCCAATGTGCCGCATGGATTACCCGATTAAGCGTGTCCACGCATCGACAGAAGATAATCATACAACATTTACAATCAAAACGATGCATCCCACACATACATGTGGAGGCGGTATCGGTACGACGTTGCATCCGAAAGCATCAAAGAAATGGGTCGATTAATTAGGTGGTGGTGCGAAGGCTGAAGGACCGCTCTGTCTGATGAGCTATTGGACATTCAGTGATATGCTATGCGAGATCATGGTGTCAATTTGCCTTATAAGCGAGGCTTGGTTGGGGAAAGAGGTGGCCAAGGGTATTCTTCATGGTAGTGAGGTGGCGGCTATGACTTGTTAGTATGGTATCTGCAAACAAGGTGATGGAGATAAACCACAGTAGCATTGCTATTGTGGAGGAGGACGGTGAGCCGGTTTAGATGTGCATTTTCTCATTCCGTGCATGTGTTGACGGTTTCAAGAGAGGTTGCAGGCCATTACTTTTCATTGATGGAACTTCATTTGCTTGGAAAATCACGGGGGCACGTTGTTGGGAGGCGGCAGGCAAAGATGGAAACGAGGGGTTCTTTCATGTTGCGTTATTTATCGTTGCCGCTGAGCAATCTAAAACCGACGCTTAACCGGGCGTGGTTCCTCGCAAAACTTCGGCGATGCCATTTACCGAGATAGCGATTATGGCAAGAGTATTACATTCGCTTTGGGGAGGTCGAAGGGCCTTATCAACGCCGTCGCAAATGTTTTCCCTTCGCCCGCATTTGCATATTGCTTACGCACGCAGCAAATGAACTTCATGAAGGGAAATGTTAGGCTTGGGAAGTCTCCGAAGAGCGATGTTAGTCCATATTTGTGAGGATAAACTACGCATGTACCGTAAAGGAATACGATGAGGCGTGAAGCGACCTACTTGCCGTATCGGTGGCGACGCATCGTTGGTACGCCAATCCGATGTTTCTCATTGGTCAAACTATATATTCAACGGCGAAAGCTGGGGAGAGATGTATTCTAACGTAGCAGAGTCATTCAATGCCTGGATTAAGGAGGCACGCCATCTCCCCATACTTGAACATGGTCGATTCGATAAGGTAAGAAAGATTCGTTTAGTGTACTACTTTATCGTTTTAATTTATTTAGTTTTCGCGGCAATATATTAACTTACCGTTTATTATAACATTTTTCCAGCTTAAAATAATTTTTTCATTTAATATTCCATGTTTTAGTTTAATATTATTCTTTCCTATGTATTTTCAAGCATTTCCGTTTAACATACCAAGTTTGTAATTAATATCTTTTCTTCTTGCTTCCTAAATGCTTTCTTTTTGCCCAACAAAGGTTTAAGCTCATGGTCATGCTCTGCAATCGCCGTGAGAATTCTCGAAAATGGGAAACCCACTTATGCCCCAAGTACACAATAAGTTGGAGGAAATCGTTGAAGAAAGCCGCAACCTACTTGTTGGCCGTTCAGACGGAGATCATTTTGAGGTCATCGACGAGAACAACCACGCCGTTAGTCTGCTCTCAAGGACATGTTCATGTCGAAGGTGGCAGGTGTATGGCCTCCCATGCAAACACGCATGTGCTGCAATAATGCTAACGGACACAAGTGTACATCGGTATGTTGACAACTATTTCACGGTTGAAGCTTACCAGTTGGCGTATGCCGAAGCTATCTTTCCCGTCCCAGATGATGACAAGCCGACTGATTCAAACCGCGAACTACTTCTGCGACCGCCATGCACAAAGAGACCGCCGGGTCGTCCAAGACGGAAGAGAATAGAATCACAGGAATCCGACGTGCGTGAGTTACGCTGTAGTCGATGCCATGATGCTAGACACAACCGGAGATCTTGTAATGCACCTATTGCTGACTAATATGTAATTACTCTAACATTTATTGTATTTCGTGCGTTTCTTGTTTTTGCTTGAATTATACGTTTTCGTTTAGTTATACTGGTTTCCGTTTAATATTAGGACTTTCTGTATAATACTACAACTTTCCGTTTAATATTTTAATTTGTTGGGGAGAGAGAGGTGGCCATCTCATTCTCCCAATGCCCTAGGGCATATTTCGACGATTTGGCCCCTTCGGGTCGAATCAACTTAATACTCTTCAGTGTCTTTTCCGTTTTCGAGGCTCTGGCGCCTACACCAATTAGTTGAATGTGGCGGCCTTAATGATAACGAAACTATCCGGAGATACTTTACCCAATAAATAAATTGCCTCAATCCTCTCAGCGTCAGCCTCAATCCTTTCGCGTCGAATCAATCCTCTCCGTCGCGTCGATTATCGTGCGGCCTCCTTCGCTCTTCAAATAGCCCTCCACATGGGCAAGACCACATCACTCTTTCCCTTTGCAAGAATGGATCCTCACAGGCTTAGAAAATCTCTAAGAGAAATCGTCAAAGGACCTCCACCGGCTGACTCAAGCTCATCAAGTCCGGGAGATGTCAAAGGCGGCGTCGAAGGAGGAGGAGCCACACTGCCGAGCGTTCCGCTCACGAAAGGATCCGGGATGGCGCCGTATCCTCATACAAACGATCGCCACTCTTTCGCATGGACATTCGTCGTGCTGTTGAAATCTACCAGCTTTCTGATGAGAACATGGTTCATGAAGCGCCAGATGGCTAGCATGCTGCAAGAATATCCGAAGTTCAAAGAATCGGCGACTTTCAACGTCTCGCGTTTGTGTAGAGGGGGCGAAAATTTGTCGAGGAAGGTTTCAAAATCTTCCAAGATATTTCTCGCCCGTCATCCTCATCTAGACTTGACTCGGATGGATTTCACCCAAGCCGCCGATTATCTCCCTCCCGGTTCATCGAGAAGATCGATTGAAGAGAATATTCTTCTTTGCTGCATATCATGACCCCTTTCATTATGTTTTTTACTGTGTTGTTTAAATTTTCATCTCTTTCCTTTTGTTGTTGTTATGCGCACTTTTATGTTTGTTTTGGTTTTAGTTGAGCGTTAATTAATGTTATAATATTTTCTTCTTCATGCCCATTTGTGGATTGTCATTAAGCGACTACGATTGTCATGCTCCCGCTTAAGCTAATGAGTTTCCATTTAATATATCACTTTTATGTTTACTATCTCATGTTCCCATTTAAAATGTAAGTTTTCCATTTAATATATTATGTTACCATTTAATATGTGACATTTACGTTTAATATATAAAGATTGTATCTAGGATTCAATACTTTTCTCGGCTTCAAGTGACCATCATAACCATTGGAAGAGCTAATGTTTGTTTTAACGAAAATCTAAATTTAACACGCTTCTCGTCTTTCGGCTTTAATGCCTGCCGGTTCCTTACCGCTCCGGCCTCAAGCCGGGCTCCATTAATATCTCGTGTAATTTAAACGCAAACGTAATTCCGGTATTACATCGGGGGAGGGAGCTTCGCCATTGAGGATTTGTTCTATGAACGCATTCACATAGATTGGGCGATCAACACTTCCGGGCTTACATTTGCGGGCGTACATTGTCGATTATAAGTGGGTACGCCTGCGTTCCGTAATCTCCCAACTCGATTTGGATGCAGTCGTCAAAGACTCGCCGCTAATATAAGATTAAGGACCATTTAGAAAAATTCAAAAAAAAAAAAAAAAAGTTAATCATGTTACCATTTCCCGGGCGTTTGCTTCGTATATAGCGCTTCTCACTGATGTGTAGTGAACATATCAAGCTTTTTCTTGTCCGTAATCTAATTTAGATGGTAATGCTTATTTAGAATTATGGGCAAAATAACCAACTCCACTTCGGTATGCATGGACCGCATCCTTCATTGCGTAAAGGGCAACATCTCCTGGAAGCGGTTTGCCCGACATTAAAAGCGCCCAGCGGTCGTTATTGTGGCCCGTTTCTTGTAAGGGTAGGGAGATTTGGCCATAGATTCAAGGATGATCAGCACATATTATACGCCCATGACATCGCCAATAGCCATCGCCTTCATCGCCCAAAGAATAGATATCTGAGATGGTCCCGAGTGGTGTACGTCCCACCGTTCCTCCAAATAATTGTCTGAATGGTGAAGAATCAATATTTAGCGTGACATTAAATGAAAAACCATTTATTAAATGACAAATGAGCATACTAAATGGAAATTGATATTTTAAGCGCACAAATTACTATTCTAAGCTAAAACTACGAATATTAAATGGAGAACTTACTTATCGATCCTGGGTTGAGATACATCCCAATTGTTGTTTTCTCCGGATCGGTCGGTACCGCATGAAACCGGGAGGGATTTTTAATTTTTGGTATGAAGTTTGTCTTAACTTGCATTGTGTTCTCCTTTGCCATTAAATCCTCCACCATGATGGCGTCTTTTTCTCTCCGGCTCTCTGTGCGTGATCACAGGTTCTTGATGGCGGGGTGGGCTGGTGGCGGCTGGGTTCATTAGCGTGGCATGCTGGGTGGTTGAGATGTTTTGTAATTCAGCTGGCGGTCGTCGGCGGTCGTTGGTCAGCGATGGCCCCAGTGCCTTACTATCTCAGCATGATGGTGGGTGGATTCGATCTTGGCGGTGGTGGTGGTTCCGATGAGTGGCGGTGTGGCGGGTTCGGATGTTAGCGGTTCGGCCAGCGAGGGGCGGTGGTCGGATTACCCGATTCATTGCGGTGGAAGAGTGCGGTTTGGGTCACTAACGTCAAAAGTTCTTAAATCCTGCGTCGGTGATTGATTCTGGCGCCAAGTGTGACCATGTAGTCATCGCCATTAAATCGCCGGCATTGGCGTATTACGCATGGACTTTGCTTAACATTTGCGGCTTTTTACTTTTCGATTTCCTCTTGACATCTTATCCTCATGAAGAGGGACCATCGCTTGATTTGAGACCGGGTTACCGGCTTTGAGACCGACGACCACCCGGATGTGACCTTCTTTAACCGCTTCACCGGTAATCGGGATGATAGAGATGGCGTCTTTGTCTACCGGATAATGCTGGCTGCCGTCGGCCATATGCCGGGCTGAGCATCGCATCGCCCGCCGTGTTAGATACCGGCTACGCTGCGTTGTCTCTGATACCTCAAGCTTCGAGCCCCCTCTCGTCTCTCCATTTTGTCAAGTCGGGACTTGATCTTTGGCAACATCTCTTGTGAGAACCTTAAGTGCATTCTCAATGCGTGTTGCGATCATCGTCATCCCTTGGCCTCCTTGGCCGGAGTTTCCGTGTAGGAGGACAACGGCCGGTAATGCGTGGGGGCTAATGGACTTGGAGCGTTCGAGGACCCTTTTTCGCTCCCCTGTCTGCCGCCTCCCTTAGCACCCTTTGCCACGGGATGGGGCTAGTGAGAAACTTTTTCATTCTTTTCCTGGTGCAGGGCCCTTGATCGTCCCACCTCACGGTTCCTCTCGTTGTCTTCCTCCTCCGATGTAGCGAGGGACAAGCTTCGGAAAGCGTAAAAGAACCACAATGTGCATTATGTTAAGCGACAACACTATATTTTAAACGGTAACGCTTATATATTAAATAGGAATTAGTTATATTAAACGAAAAATGATATATTAAACATAAACTCGGTAAGTTAAGTGAAAATAAACTATATTAAACGATAATATATAATCATACATGAGAACTTTCAAATTTAAAGAAAAATTTGGAGTACCTCCTTTCCATCGGTGATTTTAGTAGGGGACCAAGGGAGGCTTGCTTTTTCAAGTCGCTTTCCCCGTAGATTTGAGGATCCTCGGTGTCCTCCCATAGTGCACCTTTCTTCCCGGTCCCAGTTGACCTCATAGAACCCTATGTTGAGGGCGACAACGCACCCTCTTATATCCTATGCATAAATTCCTCATCGGATTCCCTGGACTTAACGCGCGGATATCTTCGACGCCATCCATAAGCCACTTCGGTGGAGTGGCTTAGCCTTCACGCCAGTAGCGGTTTAGTTCATCTAGCTTGTTCCAAGGTGATCCGCAATCCAGCTTAGGAACCGCATATGAGGTGCTTGGGAAGAGCATCGCTCCAAGGAGGTACACCACCGCCAGCTTGGCAAAGTTTTCTCGTCTCCTTTTTCTTCCGAACAAGTCGAGAAGATTCTTTTTATGGCATCTTTGTGCCCATCGTATATTTTACTCCATGTATTTCGCTCCAAAAGGCGATTGCTTTTTCGCTTCTTTGAAGACCACCGCTTCCCCTACGTGGCGTCAAGGCCAAAGATTGATAGCAATATCCCTGGGTCCGGAATGCCAACATGCTCTCTCAATACTAAATCGCTGGTTCTCTCGTCAAACCTCTTTAACAGAGCATCCAATCAGTCCTCTCTCCCCGCATAACATGTGTTCGATGCGTCCAATAATGGGGCAAAGGGTGTCCTCCCCGATGAGTTCCCGGTACCTCTCACCATATGGGGTTTCAATTCAAGTGTTTGGTGGGACCTACACCAAGTAGCACCTACCGCTTACTAGATTAGACGACATATTTCTCGTGAGCCCCGTGATCAAGAGAGAGATTTATTACGAAAGGTTGTAGAACGTTTAAATGGAAACTTTGGAGAATAAACGGAAACAATGTATTTTACATGGAAACATTGGCAACACTTGTAGACATCATTCGTAAGGAATGTACAACAAATTGACCCCCTAAACCCCAAACCCTAAACCCTAAATCAGAAAAAAAAAAAAGAATAAACCCTAAACCCCAAATTTCTTGCTGCGAAGTTCCAGCCACGTGAACAACAACACAAAATCGCTCACCATTATGTTTAATCTTCCATCCCAAATGCATACAAACCAGTAAAAACAAGCGAAAAGAAGGTAAGAATCATGGGCCTTGTGGTTTCCAAGCATACTTGTACCTTAGTGTAGCGACTTTAAGTTTGCCTAAATTTAATACTGTTGATCTCCTGAAGCGAAAGAATAACCGGCGGAGTACTCCTGGTGGCAGCGGTTGTCGACGGCGTCGGAAAAACCACCGGATCGATCTCTCGCTCCCCGCAGCCAAGTTAGAATGATGAACCGCTCTCGCGTGAGGTCGGGTCAAGGAGAAGACGACGTGTCGCGTCGCTCTCGGGATTCGAACCACCCATTGCAGTTGCTTTTTGCATTGAGGGCATTCCAGATATTTTACTTTGCTGTTTTCATGCATTGGGGGAAGGGCTTGATCATGAGATTCACAAGGGTATTTTGGTCATGTAAAAAGAAAATAGATGGTGTTAGTGGATGGAAGGCTTAAAAAGTCAAAATCTCAAAAAGGAGGGACTGATTGGGATATTGCAAACTTGGGGGGATTTTTTGTGGATATGTGAAAGTTTGAAGGGTCTTTTGTTCATTAACACTAATATATATGAAGTGATTATTTTGACATTTTTATATATCATATTTTTTTCAATTAATTCTTTCTCATATTCAACTCAAAAGGTATATTATGTGCTAATTTTAATTTATGATATATTTTATATTTTATTTTATTAAAAATCTAATTATTTTATTTTATTTTGAATATCTTTCAAATAATCATTTTTAATACATACCATTAAAAATTAAATAAAAATATAGGTTAATATTTTTTTGTTAAATTAACCATAAATTTATTTGTAGTCTGGTTAATAAAATCATAATTTACTTATGACTTCTTTCATAATATTCTTAATTTTAGTTTATGATGTATTTTATATTTTATTTTATTAAAAATCTAATTATTTTATTTTATTTTGAATATCTTACAAGTAATTATTTTTAATATGTTATCAAAAATTAAATAAAAAATATAGGTTAATTTTTTTTTTTTTTTTGTTTATAAATTAAATATAAATTTATTTATAATCTTATTAATAAAATTATAATTTATTTATAACCTCAAGAATATGCGTAAGGTCAGGATAATTGAAAAATAAGAGGATGATAAATGATTAGACTCTATTTAAAAAAATGGTCAGTAGAAGCCTCTTCTACTAATTATTAATAAAACATGATTTATTTAACTTTATGATAAAAATAATAATAATTTAACATGCATAATATTCTACCAGAGTCAGAGTCAGAGTCAGAGTCAGACACGATCTACAAACCTAACATCAGCCTGAAACAATTAAATATTAATGAGCTTTAGTATTAAACAACGTTGTAACCGTGATTTCCAAATGACTTGACCTGCCCAACTTAGCTAAGTTTGTGTAAAGATAATTTGGGAACATATATTTTGTAATATAAAAAATTAACAAATATATTTACAAAATTGTATCTTTTGGCACTCCCCTTACAAAAACAAATCAGAAGAACAAATAGGATTTATCAAAAAATAATAATAAATATTAGTATCGGAAAATACTCCCTATAGATTTGATTTGGTGTAGTCTTTTTTAAGAACATGACTTGGAGAAAGCTGATAGAGCATTTAATCGGGCCGTACCAAAGTCATAAGGAAACAAAAACTAGAAAAAGAGTTTTTCTCGGTTGATAATCAGAACCCATATCATCAAAAGGTGATCACCGGTACAGATTCTTGGGTCCTCATACGTTTGGAAAATTCTTCCGGGTGATCCCGAAATCGAGTGCTCGGCCCCATAAATGGGGTGAGCAGCTTGAGTGGAGTTTACTCCTCGAGTCCTATACACGCACCGTGAGAGGTCAGGGGATGCTCGAGTGAGTTTACTCCTCGGGTCTCATGGCCACGTCCCTAACTGACCTACAGGGGATCTTTATGACCTAAATAAAATAATAATAATAATGATAATAAAATAAAATAATTCAAACGATTACGAATAGAAAGTTCAATCCGATTGTCAACCCATTTTGGCATGGTATAATTTCGCCGAAACAAACGGGTATACAAGGTATAAGGACATGAATGAGAGAGCTTAGGACAATGAAGTTACAAGGAATTCTTAGAAACTAGGGTTGTAAAGGATTGGCATACCTCGCCACCTATTGTCCTTTCACAGCTCAACTAACCCAACAACACTAACATTGGAAGATTGGAAGATGCTCTTAGTCATTGTCATCCATCTTCCAACAACTCAAATCACCTCAACTGTCATTTGCTTTCATTTTTCATTGACATATATGTATATATGTATATATATGTAAATATATTTAATGTTGTAATATACTAATGGGGAGTTCTTATTATTAAAAATAATATCTAAATTTGTAAATGAGTCATTGATTGTGTATAAGTATGGATTTAATTTTCGGACATGTGGACATCTTAGTTTTTCTTCTTTCTTTCTCTTTTCTCCATTTGATTACACAAGATTAATATAGCATTTAATGGAAGTTTATAGAAAATTGTAGAATATATTCACAAGAAAAAATTAGTTAAAGACACTCTTAATTAAAAAAGAAGAAGAAGGTATTATCTATATCTTTATACATTAAAATAGTTTTGATAACTCATTTTAACTTGTTCTTTATTATTGTAACCCCTCTTCTTCTTATTTTGTAATTATATTATGTTGATGTAAAAATCGGTCTCTTGGATATCAGTACTGATCAAGATCAACGATTATGATTTGTAGTTGTGGGAGATGTCGACAATAGATGGAGTGAACGTCTGGGTACTCCTTTGTTCCGTCGGAGGTCTTTGTCAAGATGATCCTCTACAGGAAACAAGGGTGAGGGAGAGGACCTTTTTGCCCTTAGGTGCCTCTAACGCCCAAGTTAGCTGAGAGAGAGAAATCTTCAGAGAAGGTGAATTAAAGAGTTAATTTGTTTATAAGTTTCAGATACATTTTTTCCTTCGTTCTTTCCTCCTTTATCTCTAATCCTCGGAGTCGGCTACTATCCCCTTATTGTCAAAGATATTCTCTATTATATCCTTCTCTAACATTCTATCCTCTTCCTTCACTTTTGCGATCCCCATTTTGCCCAAGGGGGTTGTTTGAACTGGGGACTTATGCTGCTTATATAAACGCTCAGGATAAAGCCATGTGTGTGCTCTAAAGGCCACATCTCTATCCAGATTTATCCATATCATATTATATTGACGTTGAGATTTGTTTCTTCTAGGGATCAGAACAGATCTAGATCAATAGGTAAGAAAGGTCAGTGACGGTTGCAAAGCTTCAGTTGATTTTGAAGGAGAGATATTAGCTATAGTAGATGACTTCTGGGATAGACTCCTTCGTACTCACAGGATGAGCATCTCCTCCATGGATCTGACCTTTAAAAATTTAATCTCGCCTGGAGAGAGATCTGCAGAGAGAGGAGGTCCAAGCAATCTTGCTCCAAAGTAACTTCCGACGCTCAAGTCAAGGACTCCAAATTGGCTGGAGAGTAAAGAGGAGAGTGAGAGAAAGAGTTGAGAGGATTCCAAGTAAGAGTAATGGCTTAATCTCAATGGAGTCCTAGCTAGATAGCGTACTAGATTAGAATAGAATTGAATAAGATGTCGATTGGTGAGCTGAGGTCCTCTTTATGTAGTTCGAAGGTAGCTAGTGGCCAACTTGGAGACTATTAGCTAGCCTCGAATCTGGAATACGCTTAGCTGCCGCCTTCAATACTTTTTAAGGCCTTTTGAAATCTATTCTCTACTATCGGATTGCTATACAATTATAATGACAATTGATCCCTCATATGGACGCTTGTGATTATGCTATGTGTCCTCTAATATTTTTTTTCCCTATAACATATTATATATATTACAAAAAAGAAAGAAAAGGACGGTGTTACAATAATATAACAAGTTAACATGAGAACAACATAAATATTATGTATTTTGTACAATTCAATACCGATAAAGTTATTGCTAAATAGATTATATTTAATATTTATACTGTTAACTGAAAAACTGGTTCTCCTTGGAATGGACCCCAACCAAGGTCAATGGATGAAATCTTTCACGGTTGAAGGACAAGTGGAAGGTGTCTCCTTAGGGAATCCACTTGAAAATAGGATACAAACACAATTGTGAGAGAAAGGAGGACTTGGATGCCCAAATCCTACTTTGATGGTTAAAACTTAAGTTAGTCGGGAGAACGTCGGAGAAGAAAAGAGGACTCGAGGGTGGAAAGATCGTGGACCCAAGATGAGCTTACCTCCTCTCCTGAGGTCTTCTTCCTTTTGTGCTATTGGAGCTCCTTGATATCTGGACTTCATCCCATCACTTGTTGTTGTTTTATCGATCATCATGAGAGAGGGTGTGTGGACAACCCTTTGATCTCTAAGGTGATGATGATCTTACCTTGCCATGGGGCGGTATGGCGGCTTTTAGGAATCCGTGTAACCTTTACAGAGAGTACGGGCGTAACGACACATGTCTCGTGAGATTTGGATATACCATATATAATAAAACATAAATAATAAACATGTTTATTATAGAATATTAAAGATATTAATTTAGATAGGTTATCAACAGATTAGACATTAATCATATCAACATTATAGAATATATAGCTAATCTCAACAATAACTCTGTCAATGTAAAAGAACAAAAATGTCAGGCCCATCTCTCCCTGTATAAGCTATTGCTACCCATATTGTGGCTTCATTCAAGCCAACCATAGCATACAAATATGAGATATCTATTTGAGTATCTGTATATACACAAATATCTTATTCTATTCTCAAGTGTCTCATTAAAAAAAGAAAAAACTTTTTATAAAAAATTAAAAACCAGAATTTTTCCCCACAAACTCTATATTTCTTCTGCCCTTCAAAAAAACAATTTTAGAAGAATAACAACAAATATTGTAACTACAAAGATATATGGGGGAAAAATATATATATATATATGATAGTGTGGGGATATTAGTAGCCAGTAAACAAGTAATAAACAGTGGCTGTCAGTATTGACCTGAAGAAAGCTCTCAAAAGTTAGTGGGATAATTTTTAAATTTTTTTGTTTTGGAGGATATGATAAATTGGAAAGGATATGTCTTGACCTTTGAAAAAGTGCAGGAGACCATTTCTCCAAACTTCCAGCTTTTCTCACCCCTTTTTAATCCTTTCATGTGAATCTATGGTTGCTGTTCATCTAGCACTATCTGTACTCTATCCCTTTACTCTTCACCTCCTTGGATCCAGTTCCTTCTCTTACCTTTTCTTTTCTCTAAATCCAGGTACATGTCTTGTCTTTGTGTTCTTATGTTTGTTTGTGTATTTTGAGGTTGAGTGTTTTTTTCTTTTTTTTTTCTTGGTTCTTCAGCAAGTTGGGATTTTGTTTTTTTTTTTTTTTTGGTTTTTAATTATTTAACTTTGAGATGCTAGTGATGTTTAGATAGCAAGTATAAGTATCGGACTTTGCTGATTTTGGTTGTGTGGTTGAATTTCTGCAAATTTTTGAGTTTTGTTGATCAGATCTCTCCTCTGTTTTCTGGGATTTTTTTTTTTTTTGGCTTTTACTAGGAGATGCTTATGATGTTTATTTAGCAATTTGAAGTATTGAACTTTCTTGTTTATGGTTTTCTTGTTGCATTTCTGCAAATTTTTGAGTTTTGATTGTTGGCTTTTCCTTCTTTATATATATGTTTCTGTTTTTGTGAGCTATGCAGAAGGGGGGATTTTGTTTTTTCTTTTTTTTTGTTGGTTTTTTCAAAATTATTTCTTGATGTTTAGGTAGCAATTTGAAGTATTGAACTTTGCTGATTTGGTTGGTCTGATTGCATTTCTGCAAATTTTTGGATGACTTATCCTTATTTTTTTCTGTTATGTATATGAAGGTCACTATAACTATTTGAAGTATTGAACTTTGATGATTTTCTGGTAATCTGGTTTCATTTCTGAAACTTTTTACTAATGTTAGATTAGATTATGGAAATATGGTGTACATCTGGTTTTTAGTGTTTGAATTCCATGAGAACCCTAAATTTTTGCTTTCTTTCCTTTTTCTTCTCCTTCTTCTTCTTCTTCTTCTTTTTCTTTTTTTTTTCTTTTTTTTTCTTTTTTTCTTTTTACCTTTTTAATCTTTTGGGATCCAGTTCCTTTTCAATGCTCTCAGGACAATTCCTGAAGTTAATTGGAATCTTTTCTTTCCTTTTATCATGGGGATCTGAATCTCTTTTATCCTTTATCCATTTCTTCAAGTGAAGTTGTCTCATTTCAATAATTCGTGTTTTGAGAATTATTTGATAAATTTGTGAGTTTAACACAAACCAAGTCTTTCTTTTGTTTTGATGTTGCATTAATTGATGATTGACTGAGAATTGTTTGATTATCTGCAAATTCTAAACAAACCAAGTCTTTCAGTAATTCATGATTGATTGAAAATTGTTTGAGAAATTGCAAGTTCTACGCAACCCATTTTTTTTGTTTTGGTGATGCACTAACTCATGATTGATTGAGAATTGTATGATAATTTGCAAGTTCTAGACAACCAAGTCTCTGTTGTTTTGGTGATGCATTAATTCATGCTTGATTGAGAATTGTTTACTAATCTGTAAGTTCTGAACAAAGTCTTTCAGTAATTCATGATTGGCTAAGAATTGTATGATAATTTGCAAGTTCTATAAAAACCAAGACTTTCAGTAATTCATGATTGACTGAGGATTGTATGAAAATTTGCAAGTTCTATACAAACCAAGTTTTTCTTTTGTTTTTGGTGATGCATTAATTTATGATTGATTGAGACTTGTTTAATAATCTAAAAGTTCTAAACAAAGTCTTTCAGTAATTCATGATTGACTAAGATTTGTTTGATAATTTGCAATTTCTATACAAACCAAGACTTTCAGTAATTAATGATTGACTGAGAACTGTATGATAAATTGCAAGTTCTTTACAGACCAAGTCTTTCTCTTGTTTTGGTGATGCATTAACTCATGATTGATTTTGAATTCTTTGATAATTTTGCAAGTTCTAGAGAAATCAACCCTTTCCTTTGTTTTTGGCGATGCAGGGATTAATTAATCATGGAGTCTTGCAAACCATTTTCGCAATCATTCACTACCGCCTCTCACATGATTGAGCCAATGAGTTCAGCATCAAACCTCATGAACCACAGCGCCAAAAGTTCAAGCCCTCAATCCATTACGAATGTAGGTACTCCAGAAGGATTCATCGGTTACCTTGATGTTTTCATTCACCAAGCTCGCAACATTCATAACATCTGCATCTATCACAAACAAGATGTCTATGCTAAACTTTCGCTTACCGGGAACCCTGAAAAATGCTGTCGAGAGCAAAATTATTCGATCGGCCGGTGGGAATCCGGTTTTCAATGAGAATCTCCAGCTAAATGTTCAGACTTTTGATTCTTCTCTTAGATGTGAGATGTGGATGCGAAGCGCTGTACCAAATCAGCTTGAAGACCAATTGCTAGGATTTGTATCGGCGCCGCTTTCTGATGTTATTGTAGCTAAGGGGAAGTTAGAGAAGGAGTTCTCCCTTTCATCCAATGATCTCTTTCATTCTCCTGCTGGTTTTGTTCAGCTTTCTATTTCATATGTTGGCTCTTACCCAGATGTCATGGCGGTCGCCCCTCCGCCGACTACCGGGTTCACTGATACTTCATTGCCAGACTCGGAGAATGAAGACACACTCACTAGCAAGTTTGCAAAGATTGAGTTTGTGGACTGGACGGTGATGAACGAAAACAATCAAATGGTATCAGAGTTATTCGGAATTCCCTGTACTGAAATGGACTCTCACACTACTGAGAATTTAATTACTTCAGAGAACAGTGAATGTCCTGCCAACGAAGAAGCCGGTATTCGTTTGGTAGAAAGCTTCTCGGCGGAGAATAGTATAATCAGTGTCTCTGGCATTGACACTCCTGTCAGCTGTGTTTCTGTCAATGGTTCCCCTGCCATATCTGATCCAAACCAGAAGGAAAAGGAGTCAGAAACAGATGATACCATCATGCAGCCATTAATCAATGTTTCAGTCGAACCAGAGCAACCTGACATGCGGAACGACATCGTAGACTTGTACATGAAAGCGATGCAGGAGTCATTGGCTAGTATGAAGCTTCCAATGGACATCGAGGAGGACAACAACAACAACAACAACGACGACAGCAACAACAGCAACAAAAGCAAGGAAAACGGGAATTCATCCTCAGAAAAGAAGTTACCGGCATCAATGAAGACTGGCTCAAGAGTGTTCTATGGAAGCAGAGCCTTCTTCTGACTGCACTGAATTCAGGTGAATTCGGCTTCAATAATTAGTACTTAGTGAGCAACAGAAGCCTCTCAATACTGAATAGGTTCATGAATCATTGTTCTAGTTTTATAACCTTTGAGTGATGACAAACTTATGGCTTATGTGATAATCTAGTCGTTTTTTCCTAATGTTTCTGAACCATTTCTCGATCAAATGAATGTGAAGTCTGTGTGATCCTCATGTTCTTCATTACATGAATATATATAAATATAACTTCTAATTTTAGATTAAAATCATCATACAAGTTTTAATTAAAAGCTATGCTTAACTTAAAGTACACATCTAGAAAAAAGCTATTTTACCTTGATCTTATATAATACATGCATAAAGATTACCAACAACCCAAGGACTACTAAGATGAGGAATTCTTCTGTGAATGATTTAAGATCGAATCATCATTTTTGAAAGATGAGGATCAGGTGTGGTACTATTATCAAACACTGTTTATCGGTCATCATCAACACAATCTCACCTTCAAAGCTAAGCAACAAAAAGAAAAAGAAAACAAGGGTCCCAAAACCCATGAACAACTAACAACAATCATTCTCACACCTCCATTGACACCCATAAATCCCTCCCAAAACTCCCTTCATAGCCAAACAAACAACCATGCTCCTCCTCCTCCTCTTGTTCTTCACTCCACCACCACTCACGGCGGCGGCGGAGCACTGCTCCACTCTGACCACCCTGAAATCCTACCAAAAATGCATGTCTCTCCCATCGCAAGACGCATCCCTTGCATGGACGTACCACCCTCACAACGCCACCCTGGACCTCGCCTTCACCGGCACCTTCATCTCCCCCTCCGGCTGGGTCGCCTGGGGACTCAACCCCACCTCCCCGCAGATGACCGGCACTCGAGCTCTCATCGCCTTCTCAGACCCCACCTCCGGCGGCCTCGTCCTCCTCCCCTACATCATCGACCCCTCCGTCAAGCTCCAGCGCGGCCCCCTCGTCTCCCGCCCGCTCGACACCCCTCTCCTCTCCTCCTCCGCCGTGCTCCGCCATGACAAACCCTCCATCCGCTCCGGCGCCGTCGTCGAGATCCACGCCACCATCAAGCTCGTCCCCAACCGCACCCGAATCAACCACATCTGGAACCGGGGCCTCTACGTCCAAGGCTACTCTCCGACCATCCACCCCATGTCCACAGCCGACCTCGCTTCCCGCGCCACCATCGACGTCGTCTCCACCTCCGCCACCGTCGCCCCCAGCGTGCCCTCTTGGGCCAAGCCCATGCACGGCGCTCTCAACGCGCTCTCCTGGGGCTTCCTCCTCCCCGCCGGCGTCGTCATAGCCCGGTACATCCGCCAGTTCGAGTCCGCCGGGCCGACCTGGTTCTACGCGCACGCAGGCGTTCAAGCCACTGGGTATTTATTATTTTTATTTATTTATATTATATATATATTTTTTAAATACTCGTTAAAATAGATTCTTATATAGATATAAGCTTATCATTATTATTTCATGGAATATTTTTATTTTTTAAAATATATAATTTTTATAATTATTATATTTTAATTTTAATTATAATATTTGAAAGAAAAAAAAATCAATATGTTTTACAAGTAATTTGTATATAAAAACTCACCTTATCCAGAATATTGACGAATTGTCACTTGTCACATGGATGGATAAATGATGAAATTCAGTTCCTATGTCACGCTACATATAATCTAAATATATGGTAGTCCAGTACTACAAAACTCTCGCTATATATAGAGTCTCGAGAAAAATTAAACTATTTTGTTTTATTGCTGCAATCTAAATATAAATTAGATCGAATTATATAATATGTGTTTGGTTTACATCTAACAGGTATGTGCTAGGAATAGCGGGATTTGCTATTGGCATAGCCATGGGGAACGCATCTCCGGGAGTGACTTATACACTCCATAGAGGACTTGGGGTGGCCGTGGTGGTCGCCGGAGGGATGCAATCACTGGCATTGCTTTTCCGGCCAAGTGCAACTCATAGGTTTAGGAAGTACTGGAAGTCGTACCATCACTTTGTAGGGTATGGATGTGTGGTGCTTGGGGTGGTGAATGTGTTTCAAGGGATGGAAATCATGGGGCTTGGGAGGTCTTATGGGAAGTTGGGGTACTGTGTGGCTTTGTCCACTTTGCTGGGGGTTTGTGTGGCCCTGGAGGTGAATGCTTGGGTGGTCTTTTGCAGGAAGGCCAAGGAGGAGAAGCTGAGGAGGGAGGGTGGGAGCCAAGGGTTTCACCATGTTAGGAAGGGAAGTTTTTGATTGATTTATTTTAAAGAAAAGTTGTTTTGCATGTAAGTTTTAGTTTCACAATGAATATGATTTGTTTTTTTTTGTGTTTTTTAATGGAATTGCATTTGGTTGCATAGTGAAGTAGCTTTGTTTAGAAGTGGATGAGACATGATGTAGTAATAATAATGTTTAGAAATATTAAATAAGAACAAAACACTGGTAGAAAGAGAAGTGGTGTGTTGTTGTTTTTTTATTTTTTTCTTTTGTTGATTTGGTTGTAAAGAAGTAATGAAGAAACATGTTATCAAGTGGAGTAATGATAGAGGTTTTGTTAATGAAAATATGTGTGTTCTAAGTTAGGGTCCTGTCAACTATTGTTATTTTCAAAACTCAAAAGTAAATAATAATTGGAAGAAAAACTTATTAATCGTTCAGTAGATTTCATGAGATGATCCATTTTCACAGTTTAATCAGTAACTTGGGCATCCCACTCCCTTGATATGGGTTAAATTTTTTAAGTTTAGAAATTTGAAAAAAATTATTAAATTAGTGAGCAAGCTCTTGTATCCGAAGCAAGCCTGTTACTATTTTGTACTAGTGGAGGCTCAAATCAGAGACCGCCCATCTTACGTGAGGTAATGGTACTATTAGGCTATGAGGTCTTTGGTTATTGTCATTTTTTATTAATTAATATAGATATGAAAAAAAATATATGAAACCTCTAAAATTGTTTTCATATGAGGTTGTTAAAAAAAATGCCGAAAACTCATGCAATTTAAAATTGAAGTTCATATTAATTATTTTATGTGAAATTCAGCTTGCCTAAAAAAGATATCAGAACCACATCAACACAATAAGCAAATTTAAATTAAACTAAACATAAGTCTAAGAATTTTATTGCACAAATTGATGTTATTTGGGAACTGAATATATATATATATATATATATATATATATATAGAGAGAGAGAGAGAGAGAGAGAGAGAGAGGGTGTTAGTATCGGCACGTTCCCAATGAAATACCTTGGGTTACCGGTGGGAGGGGGAAGGATCACAAGGAGAAGTTGGGAGGAGGCTGTGGAGAAGGTGCAAGTTCGGCTAGCCCAATGGAAGGGAGTAAACTTAACACTAGGGGGACGATGGGTGTTAACAGACTCTGTATTGACTGCATATGTTAACCATTATCTCTTATATTTCCTGTTGCCAAAATGGGTGACGCAGGCAATTGACAAAATAAGAGCTAGGTTCTTCTGGCGAGGGGGAAAGGAGAGTGGCCTGAACCTAAGAAAGTGGGAGAATATATGTAGGCCAAAGGAGTATGGTGGGCTGGGGCTACTTGAGCTGCAATCCTTTAACAAAAGCTTACTGGCGAAATGGTGGGAGAGGCTAAATGCAGGTGGAACATCCTTGTGGGTGGAGTATGTAACTGGCAAGTACTACAATTGGTGGCCATTCTGGGACCGATCAAGGGGCGATGCAAGGAGAAGCTCACCGTTCTGGAAAGACATCCTGTCAGTCAGGGACATATACCTTCACGCGACGAATTGAGTCAGTGATGGTAAAGGGAGCTCTTACTGGTTTGATGCATGGGTTGGGAACACGGAATTGAGGTTAACGTTCCCGGAGGCATTCAAGGCCCATGTCAACAAACACAGGAAGGTCTCAGATAGCGTGTTCCCGGTGAGAGGACGAGTACGGTGGGTCTCACAAGTCAAGTTGGAAGCAGAAGGCCGGGCAAGAGATGAAGCAGCGACCATCATGACTTTAGTGGAAGGAAAACGGTGGGTACGTCAAGCAGATCGTAGACTATGGAGGTTCTCAGAGGATGGCAGAATCTCGGTAAAGAGTATGTACATGTTCCTTATGGATGGTGGAGGAAGATCGTGGATACAAGACACCTTCTGGGAGGTGAAGGTTCCACTGAAACTGAGGTTGTTTGCATGGCTGTTGGTTCATGATAGTATACTAACGAGGACGAATCTTCGCAAACGGGGATGGATGGACCTGGACGTAACATGCCCATTATGTGGACTGGAAGACGAGGACGTAAACCACCTATTCCTGAAGTGCAGTTTCTTGGACATAGTATGGTATCATTTGGAAGGAGCGTGGGGAGGCCCAATCAGACCACCTTCAGTGGAGGAAGCATGGGGTCTATGGTGCTGCGAACAAGTAAGGGAGAGAGACCAAGGCAGGTGGACTATAGTGTTGATGGTTGTGTGGTAGGCGATCTGGGAGGAAAGAAATCAAAGAGTATTTGAGAATAGGAGGAAGGGACAGCAGGACATGCTGGACAGTATATCAAGACTTTTATTCTCATGGAGGTTAGAGGAAAGCATGGGAACAAGGCTGAGGGCGAGAGCAGCGGAGCTACGAATGGGAGCCCAAGGAAGGGGGGAGCCCACAGGGAGGAATGCATGATGACAGTGAGAGCCCTGTGGGACAAGGGCTACAATGTAAGGGGTATGTTTTTATAATGTATGAGGATTAAAACTAAGTAAGTGAGGGGATATTGTTGGTGGGCCAAGGGTGGCCAGCCAAGGGAATGAATATGCTTTACTGTCGGGCCACACTATCTTGGTGCTTGGCCCCCAGGAGAGCCACAAATGTAATCTGAGTTGCATTTGGTTAACTTAACACAATGAAATTGAAATCAAAAAAGAGAGAGAGGGGGGGTGTTAGAGTCTGGATGGCCGCACTTACGGTCGGCCCACTCTAACACCCAAAAAAAATTAAAAGCCCAAAAACCCACCCCCCATATGCATGAGTGTTAGAGTGGGCCGACCGCACTCGCGGCCGGCCGAACTCTGACATTTATATATATATAATGAAATATTTGATTTTCAAATTAATCAATCAACTATTAATTTAGATATGGGCACATGACACAGTCCAGATAAAGGTGGAGCAAGAGAAAAGGCTTTGTTGAAGTCAAGCGGTCCTAACAATCATTTGATTTGGGATATTTAGAAAGAGAAAAATCAATGATGCTTTCATGATAAACACTGTGTTTTCATGAAAACTATCCGGAGATTGATTTTCTAATACTTTCATGGTTTGATGCAGCATATCCATTCAAAAAACCAAAGCTAATGCCATTAGAGACAATTGCAAAGCGGAGCATGGCTTTCACCCGAAAAGATCTGGACTCACCACTAGAGATAATTTCAAGGATTTGCTTGATGGACCAAGTGACTAACGGCTAGGGGGAGGAGAGCAACGTACAGAAGGTTTAGAGATCAGTTAGGATATCCTAGGGGACTGAACTATTACATCATTTGTATTTTGTGTATGTACTATGTGAACCTTGCATCAAATTAATGAAATATGGTTTATCTATTTTTTTTTAAAAAAAGTTATTAATTTATATGATATGAAAATCTTAATATCATTATAATATTTTGTTAGTTTGTGATTGGGAATGTGTTTTTGACCAATGTGGTACCACGCGAAGTTACCTTCCTAGCTCACACTGTAACTTTGCGGCATAATCGAGAGAATATTACGACGATACCCCCACCCATAAATACTTCCATTCCCTTACCTTCGAATCCGAGAGAGAGAGAGAGAGAGAGAGAGAGAGAGATATGGCGATGTCGGCCTCGCCCAACCCTGACACCCAAGAGCAAGACGACATCCCTCAAAACTCTACCAATGCTCTCCCAGTTGCTAACCCTAACCCTAGCGATGCTGTTCCGGCTCCGCCCCTTTTCTGCCTGGCTAGATTCGCCGGCGATTCTATGGCCGGCGCCTTCCTCGGTTCCATCTTCGACAACAGTCTCGTCTCTGCTCTACATCATTTTTTTTCCTTGATCTTGGTTGCAAACGTCAAACATCCCATCTGGTTTCGATTTCATTTTGTTTTGTTAGGATTAGGGCATTCAATTTGCTGATTAATTGAAGAACGTACATCCATTTGTTATATTTGTGTTTAGGGTTCATATCACTGGTTTGTGTTTTTGCTTTGAAACATTGAGGATTTTGAAATTAAAATGATACTTGCTGTTCTATTGGTTGTTCATGTATCTCTAATGCTGATGATGGTTGCTGTTTGTATAGAGATGGTTCTCTATTCCTCACTTTTGTATGTTTTTTTTTTTAATTGGTATCTTTTTCTCCTTTTCTGTTTGTTGTAATTCCTTTGTATTCTCAGTGTTGCTATCTTCATATTTAGATTGTATTGTGAATTTTAGTTCCCTATATTTATCCTTCTAGCTCCCTCTTTTTGGGACACTCTTTTTGATGCTTATGCTATTTGGTTGTTGAAGCCCACATGGTATGATCTGATTAAGTCATGCTTGATTTGGTTAATGTATAAAATGCAAGATTAGTGTTTCCTGAAAATATTAGGAATTGGGGCATTCTGTTGATTGTAACATTATTTGTCAATGTTTGGAGGTTTTTCCATTTATGCTAATACTTCTACTCTATGGTTTCAAAGAATTGTGGATGAAATCCATTTATAGTTGCTTCAAATATAGGTGGGTTGAAATGCATACATAAAACTTTATCTGTGCCCATGGGGATAATGAGGGAGATATTATCTTAGATTAGTTTTGATTGACAGCATCCTTCTGAGAATGTTTTTGCACTAGATTGTTATATGGACACCATGTTGTTATTTTTGCACTTTTACTGGACAGTAGAAATTTTCTTTTCTCAGACATCAATTCTTCATTTTCTAACTACTTTCCCTCATTGCCTGCTGTTCTTCCTATATTTTTCCAGGCTCAGGCTTATTGAAGAGAAAAGGTTTTAAAGGATCATTTGCAGAGGCAGGATCTTCTGCTAAGGTTGTCTTATGTTATATGGATAAGTTTTCTCATATGGTCTTGACCTTTGGCTTATGATAACTAATCAATTGCATATATATATATATTTTTTATTTGACTCCACTGTCAACTTTACTGGTAGCCATATTGTATAACTGATGTGACTTTTGTCCCTTCTATCATCAGTCCTTTGCAGTTTTTTCTGGAGTTCATAGTCTTGTTGTCTGCTTCTTGAAACGGCTTCGTGGGAAAGATGATGGTATGACATTTTATTCCTCTCAACCTTTCTCTTCAGCAGGCTTGCTTGATCTTATTTGGGGCTTTTGTTGTAGTTATTAATGCAGGTGTGGCTGGCTGTTGTACTGGCCTTGCTTTGAGCTTTCCAGGTATGCACTACTGGACCTCTTGATATGAACCAGGATTGCTCTTCTCTCTTTTAGTTGTTCCAAATTGAATGTGTGTATTATTTTGTTTGATGGGATCATTATCAAGCATGTGACATAGACTATTCTGCAGATAGATTGAGAGCAATTACTACGTAAGCTTGGTTCTTTAACTTGTGGTAGGATGTGATAAATCCATTTGTTTATGTTATACATGGTATTTCCTGCTATAATGACTTGAACAATCGAATTCTATTATTAGTATTGTACTAAATGTGTTTACAACTCAGTTTAGTTGATTCAAACTTAAATTCAAGGTTAATCATATCCGATAAATAAGTAGCAAGTGAGGTTGCATTCAATATTTTGTGATTTTTATTGGTGAGCATTCAACTCGAAAATTTGAATTGACTTTCTTTTGAGGAAAGTTTTTGATGGAGTACACCTTTTTCCTGTAGAGTAGGCAAAATCGTAGACATGAAGTTTTCATTGGCCAAGTTTAACATAGGAGGGGTTCTTTTCTGTTATGATAACCTCAGGAACCAATTACAGCTAGATGAGTTTTTAAATTAAAACCTCAACTTAAGAAAATTCTGTTCCCTGCTTCATGGTTTGCTTACCATCTTGATACATTCCAAATTCGAATAATGTAATGTGGGTTGTTCAATGGGAATAAGTTTTAGAAATTAGTTAAACAAGTACTCAATTTAAAGGAAAACTTTAAACAAATGATTGTGATTTGATTCAAAATTTATTGAGAGGACAATATGCAAGTTACAATTGAGATCTTGCTTTAAAATTGTCAAGATGGTGTGACAATATTAAAGGTACAACCCCTTGACTGAAATATTGCCAAATTTATTTTCTATGAGACTTTTGGTCTTAGCTGTTGTGATTAAACTTTACTCATATAGAGTATATATTTTTCAAGTTATTGTGAAGAATGTAGGACCTAATTTTGTTTTGAGGGATTATTTATATACCATCATGTTTGTCAATGGCGACTCACAACCCAACTTATTAATCTTTGCGTGCTTATTTGTCTTCAGCTTACTTTACCCTATAGCTTACACAGATGCTCCATCATGTGCTTTTCCGAATATCACAAGCATAAGGAACACCTCTCATTTGTGATACAACCAGACTTGTTCCTTGAAAGAAAGTGTTTTCCTTCTAGCTTTGGTCTCAACTCCTTTCTATCCATCTTAAATCTCAAGAACTTTGGATAGCTATAATTTTATTTAAGGAATTATAGCATGAAATAAGGACTGACAACAATTACTTTTGCGGCAATGCAAGATATGGATGTGAGAAATAAATTTAAGGAGAAGCATTTGATATCTTCTTGGAACAATCCTCCACAAATAAAAAAGGTTTATGATCACTCTGCTTTTCAATCTTAAAATTAGTTATCAGCAGCATGTTATTTTGTAAGATTGAGCTATATGCTGATGAGCATTTGTGATGTTTTCACAATTGCACCCAAACCACATGAATGTAATCATCAGAGTACAACATCTAGCTGGTGGCCAATTTCAATGTTTTTAGTTGTAAAAGTGATTTTAGGTTACACTGCAATTTTGGATTTATGCACATATCAATGACCATCCACTTTGTTATGTTTGTTTTGATGCGATCACTATGGACCATAAATTTGTATCAGTTCAGCTTCTTTATGACTGATTCAAATAATCTGCATGTTGCCATTGTTTTTATAGGCATTCTTTGGCTGTCAGTTGTCCAGAAAACTTTTACTAATTTCACCTTATTTTCTTGCCCAGGTGCACCCCAAACTTTACTTCAGAGCTGCCTCACATTAGGAGTATTCTCATGCATCATGGACGGTATGAATAAGCAGCAGACTACCCTCGCACAAACAACCTCAATGAGTAAAATTAGCATCAGAGACTCCCAAGCTGTTCTTCCACCTTTCACTCTCCCTCTTCCTAATGACATCAAGGAGGGATTTGCTTCATTCTGCAAATCATTGCAGAAAAGCAAGGGTGCTTCTTTTCAATGACTTCAAACCCAGTAGTAGTAGTAGGTCACCCCCTCTCCAGTAGAAGCTATTGCTTGATGAGAGTGATTGTTCAATGTTAGAGAGTGATCACATGTTTTGTTCTGTATTTTCTTATGAGACTCATGCTTTTACTAGTTTGCATTGTGTATGTTCTCCATGGGTTTATTTGTTAGTCTTTGATGTTGGTTAAATTGAATTCTTGCATGCTAGTCTAAGATCATGCTGCTTATCTTTGCTGCGGACCATGGATCGACCAAGCTGTCTTTTGTATCAAAAGTTTTTCTGTGTTTTGTTAGCGTGTAGTAGTATTAGCTCATTCCTGGTATTTGACTACGAACCCAGAGATGAAGGGTTTATAATCTACCGCATTATCTCTTATCCAAATACTCCTTTGGGTATATTCAGCAGTCTGTTTAGTTCTGTTTTCTAGTTAATTTTGTCATGTTTTTTAATATTGTTAATTTATATATAATGTATTTTCATGCTGGTGAAGACCTGCAAACACCGAAACTAAATTTCTTATTTGGACTTGATTTGGTGAACACTTTTACTATGTTTAATAGTTTTTTCTGTTCTTTTTTATTTTATTTTCTTTATTATGGGATCTACTTCACCATAAATTATATTGTAAATATGTTTGTGTTTTTTAAAAACATTTGCATCACTCTTTGTTTGTTCGTTTTTTTTTTAAAAAAAAAATTGATAAACCACATTCATTTTTTTTTTTTAATGGATAATAAGGAATGAGTGCATAGGTTGAGTAGCATGGAAGCTACTCTCAGGCTTCTCAGGTACATTGAGGAATACAAGTAACCTTGAGCGATTACTCAGGTGAGGTTTGTCCAGGTGTGACGTCTTCAAAATCGTCTTCCTCTATCATCACTCGTTATGGGCCCTCCTGGTCAAAAGTCAAGCTCTTTTTGACAATAAACTCCATCGGCACCAGTTTTAGTTTCTTGGAAGCGTTAGTTGCATCAAAACAAGAAAGCATTAGGAATTTTATCATATAGATCATTCCAGAACAAACACGTTGTTTATTTCAGAAGCATCGTTGGTTCTCTTTAAGTCAGGGATCCAGGTTATGACGTTCACTGTGAGGTTCCATCCTGTGTGTGCTTCTTCACAAAGCCTTTTGTCGAGATGTTTTGGGCCCTAGAGATCTTTAGTGGATTGGGGTTAATAAGTGGGCAAAAGTATTCCCATATTTGCTTTGGTATAGGCAATATGATGAGAAGGTATTCCACTGTTTCTACCCCTTCGTTGCAGAGATAGCATTATGTGTGAGTACCTCACCATTGTCGTTTGGTCAGGTTGTCCAGGGTTAGCAGTTTGTTATCCCATGCAAGCCATGCAAATAATTTTGAGTTTTTTGGGACAAAAGAGTTTTCATAAGCTGTTCGGGATCTCATAACTTATCCCCCCATCCATTATGAAGGTGCAGAGGAATTTTACCGAGAATTTGTTGCCTGACCCTAGGACCTAGGTCTTAACATCCTCCCTGTTTGTTGGAGTTGACTCCAGGGCTTCTATCAGGCGATCTCTCATTCCTTCCCTTGTAAGAGGCCCTTTGTTTTAGTAGTGGGCCGCTTTTCTAAGTGGACCGCTCTTGGCATCTTGGAGGGCCATACGATAGTCTTTGATTGATTCTTGGAGTGATGGGAAGAGGGCGCTTGACGCTTGGCTATTCGACCATTTGTCGTGCCAAAAGGTTATGGTGCTTTCTTTTCCAATATTTACTTTAATACCCCATTTCGAGGGTTTTCCATTGGAAGTTGATGCCTTTTCAAAAGTACGAGGCTTTTAGTGGAGTTTTCTTGTGAGGGTTGATGTATGAATTTCAAAAGTTTTTTTTTTTAATTTTGAAGCAAATTCTAGTATCTTGTGATGAATCTCCACCACCATTTTCCAATCATTGCCGCATTAAAGCCTTTGAGATCGGTGATACCCTAGCCTACTTGTTCATTGTGTCTACAAATTAAGTCGCTTCCAGTTGACTAGTTGGTACCTCTTACCTCAAGCAACTTTCACCCCTGCCAAAGGAAGTCCTTTATGAGGTTGTCAATGCACTTGAGCATCCAATCTAGCAGCTGATAAATTGCTAACTAGTAGGATAGCAGAAATGCCTGAGTTGATAAGAGTGATTCTGCCTCCTAGTGAGAGTAGGCAGCCTTTCCATGTGTTAATTCTCCTTTCCACTTTGTTTATGAGTATGAGCCATTCTTCCTTCCTGTGCTTTTAACCAGATACGAGGACGCCTAGATAGTTGACGAGTAGGCTTTCCACTCTACAGTTGATTACGTTTGCCATACATCAGTGTTCCCCTTTGGTAATCTTATTAGGATCAAGGAGCTTTTATGGTAATTTATATTGAGCCCTAAGAGGCCTTTATAAAAATAGAAGATGAGCTTTAGGGTACTTAGGTGTTCAATCTCACACAAGCATAGCACTAGGAGGTCATCTGCATATTGGAGAGAAGTGATTTGTTCCTTCTCCCGCTTTCCATAGTTGATGCCCTTGTAGATATTTGCAGTGACAACCTTGGTCAGCATAGTACTGAAAACATTAGTTGCTATGATGAAGAGTTATGGAGAGAAGGGAACCCCATGTTGCAATCCCCTCTTGTGTATTATGTATCTCGAGGGTTTCCCATGAATGAGAAGGTTGGACTTGGATGAGTATACTATGCTTTTATCCATGAGATCCATTTCGGTCCAAAGTCTTTGGCCGTGAGGACCTCCAACAAATTTCCCAATCCACCATACCAAAGGCCTTTTCAAAATCAACTTTAAGTATCACCCTATTCTAATTGTTGCCTTCATTCTATGTATGAGTTCCTTTTTTTTATTAAAGTCGACAAGCGACCCCCTCAAAGGACGAACCCAGCTGCACGAAATACCCAAAGGCTCACGTGCAGCTTGCAGAACACCCACAGGCTCATGCGCACACTGTGCCCTCACCTTACATAAAAGAGAATTCGAACACGGGACCTCCCGATTGAACACCTCTTATGCAAGGGACCCCATACCACTCGACCCCTAAGTTCCTTTACGGCAATGATGTTGTCATGAATCCACCGCCCTTTTATGAATGTTGTTAATTAGGATTCGTCGATAAGGGAGTTCATGATTGTTTGCAATCTATTTGCTAGAACCCTCGTGATTATTTTCATTGAAAAATTAATCACGTTAATCGGTCAATAATTTTTAATCAATTTGGATGAATCCTTCTTTGGTATGAGAATGATGTGCACCGAGTTGATTCTTTCTAACTATGCTTATCCATTGTGGAAATCTCCAAATACAAATAGTGTGATGATGTCATTCTTGACGAATTCTCATCCATTTTGGAAGAGGGATATTAGGAATCCGTTCTGGCCAGGGGTCTTATCTGGGTTGAGATCATTGACTGCCTGTTTCGCTTCGTGCGAGAAGATTTGCATCACTTAGAAGTCAAAATTATGTGAAAAATTATTTACACTCAAAAGTGGCCATTTTCATAAGTGCAAAAATATTGGTGCCATCTCCTTCGAGTTAATGGTAAACCCACGCACTGGCATTAAAGGATTCTCTTTGAATGTCTTAGTTCTAACCCATAATCATGTGCAGCATTAAGAACCATTCCACTAAATTGTTAGGTTTATTGCAACTTTGAATTATGGTGCTATTTTTAATTAGATCATGTGCTCATGCGTTTTTAAGTTTTACCGAGGGTCAATCTCATGCGTGTTTTGTGCTCTGCTTGGTCAAACGCTTTGGCTTTGTCCACGCTGCTTTTATAACCCATACTTTTCTTGTGAAAATTAAACAACTTTCATCTTACCTAAAACTTCACGTCAAGGTCTAGGGTTCACCTCGTCCGTGTGATTCTTAGTATTATGAGGTATAGAAACAATATGAGATTTTGTGTTAATATACACAATTTAAATTATATGTATAATGTATATTTATGACCTTAAGGTGGTGTTTATTTGATTGAAAGTGACGGAGAAACATTTTGGTTGTTCATTTGTCATGCAACGAGGGAAATATCACTTCTCTCCCTTGAGCATTTTCTCTATTTTAACTTAGGCTTACTTGTTTTTTTATTAATAAAATTGATGAAGTGGGTTTCAACATATAAAAACTCACTTTCATTCACTTTAATGACCTCTCATTTCAATGGAAAGGAACAACAAAAAGTGTAATTTTCCTCCCACTTCCAACCATTTCAAGGAAGTGAGACTTCCGTCTATTTCCTTTTCACTTCAAGACACTTTGAGTGAAATGAACACCCCTTAATTGTGTAAATGACTTTATTCTAATATATCACTTCTTGATATACTTAGACATGTTTGATTCACAAAAGTGAAGTTTTGAAAGTTGGAAGTAGGCACTTAAGTCCACCTTTGCAGAGGTTTGGTTTGCAAAGGTGAAGGTTTAGAGTAGGAAGTTGAATTTTTATAAACTTCCACTTCAATATTTTGATTTATGGGAAAAAAAAAGATTAAAGTCATTTTTTGTCCATGTACTTTGACTCAATGTTCGTTTTCATTCTTATACTTTAAAAATCTTCGATATGGTCCCTATATTTTAGGGTTTTTTTTCAAATATGTCCCTGATGCTGGCGTGACAGCACAGGTGACATACAAACTGAATACAAATAGTTTTTTCTATTCCAGGTGGCATGCCACATCATTATTCAAAAAATTAGTTTATTTGAAATCTATTTTGTCATGCCATATCAGCATGCCACATCATTGTAACTTTGCCACGTAAGGCGCCATGTCAGAAATACTAGCCACATGTGCTACCACGTTAGTACTAGGGACGTATTCGAAGAAAAACCTTATAGTACAGGAACCGTATCGAAGATTTTCAAAATATAAGGATGAAAATGAACATTGGGTCAAAATATAGGAACTAAAATTGGGGTTTATCCACAAAAAAAAGAAACAAAAATGAAGTGGGAGTTCAGTAAAATCAAGTTTATGTAGTCCAACTTCCACTTTATTCTTACTTCATTCCTAGTATATAGAAGTGTAAACTTTGAGACTACTTCAGTGTTCAACCAAACACTATAAAGTGTATAATCCACATGTAATTTGGACTTCCCACTTTTATTACTTTCATCACTCCTATGACTTACAAATGAACCCATTAATCAAACACACCTAAAACATTAGTCTTTCAATTATTATTATAAAAAATTGCATTTTATTGTGAATATATACAAGTTTTAATTTTATAAAATAGGGAAGAAATATTATGAAAAAAATGAGTTCTTTTTATTTTCCATCAAAACAAAAAAATATTCTTGGAAAACCATTATCTCTAATATTTTTATTTTCATTAAAAAAAAAAATCAATGATGCTATAATTCCATCACTAAGACATCATACAACACAAACTAATAGCATATGTCATGAATTCTAGTAACATCCATCCATATCATCTCAAACATTGGAAATTAATCTCTTATGAAAACAGCAACCATGTCTTCTTCCCTTAAACAACTCCTTAACTCATTCTCACCTCTCTCTTTTTACAAAACCCTAGACGTGTTCATGACTCCATTACCAAAGCTTTGTGGAAGATGAAAGAAGAATTCCCCAACGTGGACATAGATTCATTTATAAGTGCACTAGAGAAAGTTCTAGTCTTCTTAGCATCAAGAAAGAGAAAGATATGAGCAAAAAACATGGAGTCTTATTCTTCTTTTGAAACCAAGTGGCAATTTTGAGTAATAAATAAACTTTGAGGAGCTTTCAACATTGACTAAAGTGGTTGGTATGTGTGCGTGTGTGAATGTGATAGTGAGAAAGAACACAAGCTTTATTTGGTTCAATATTTTGTTCTTAGGTCTTATCATTTTTGCATCTATGACCACAAAGCATGTAACCCTAACTATTAATCAATGTTTGTTGTCCTAACTATTAACCAATGTTTAGTCATTTGGAGGACCCACTTATTATCTACCTTTCTTCATGTCATCAATGTCCAAGCCTTTCTTCATGTCATCAATGTCCAATGGCCAAGCCTTTCTTCATGTCATCAATGTCCAAGTCTTTGTTATTGGAAATAATCTTTAGATATGTCATGCATTCTTGGAGCAACTAGGGTTTGTGACTATTTTTAGTGTGTGTATATATATTATACATATAGGTTTGTTTTTTTTTTTTTTTGCATATATATCTATATTATATTTTATAAAGTATATATGTGGAGAAATGATATATATGACGAATAAATGACACGAAGTGATCACACGAAACCGTTGATGATATCTCGAGATCATCAACGCGGTCATCCCGAGACATCATCAATGGTTTCATGCGATCTGTTCGTTAGATACAGCACTCCTCATATATGTGTGTGTATTTTTATGAAAATGAGAAATTTTGTATATCATTTGACTTGTTTTTTCATCCTCTTGTAATTATCTAAAAATGAAGGATTCTTTTCATATTTCTTACATATTTTGTGGGAAAATTGATTATTAGTTTGAGAAGTTTATATAGAATTATATATTTTTAGAGAATCTCTCCATTAGGTAGGATTTTGTTAGCCCAAGCCCTTATTTGTTGAGGAGAAACTGGTCCAATTCGAAGTTGTTGATGTTTATATTGGTGATCATAGAATAGAAATTCTGATTCATTCAGGTCAAGCTTCCTTCCTATTAATATGGAAATTCATATATATATATATATATATATATATATATAGAGAGAGAGAGAGAGAGAGAGAGAGAGAGACACACACACCAAGGGAAGAAGTTCAATATGAACACCAGTGCACATTACATTAATTCATAGATCAACAACTTTTGTCCATTTGGAGAAGTGAAGAGACATCTAGAGGAAAATATTATTAAAAAAAAAGAAAAAAGGGATAAAATGAGATCATTTGGTTGATCTTGGTGCCACCTTCAAATCTTGCAACTCAACCTAATTAACTTGTCACTCACCTAACACAAACACTGGACCTTGTCAGAATTAAAGAAGAAACAAATAGCTACATGAAAGACTAACTAGTCACCAAAACAAATAAGCAAAGATGATGCATCATCAATCAAGTTGAAGGTTTCTTTTCCTTTGAAGGAAAACAAAATAAAGAGGCCAAAGAAAAAGCAACAAAGTTCATGCATGCTGTGAGACTACAATTCTTTTGCTTGGATAAACAACAAGGGTAGTGATTTGAGATTAAAAAGAAAAAAAAAAGATATATTATCATTTTTAGTTATTATTAATGTAAGAATAAATGGATGTATTTGATATATATATATATATATATATATATATATATATATATATATATATATTAGTTCATTTTAAATTAATAAATATCATTTTCATATATATACACATATATACTCTCATTAAAAATTATAATTGTGTCTATAACTCTTACAAATCACCAATATATATAGTAAAAATATGATAAAATAGTGTTTAGGAAAAATATAGTTGATTATAAAATAAATAGGTATATATGCAAATGTTAGTGTTTTGCAAGAGTATACACATGAAAATAATTTTTATGGGCTAATTTGTAACTACACACTTCTTAGAAATACATACATAAATTTTCCTAAGATATTTAATATATAAAATATTATCTATTTAAAATGTTTTGACTCACAAACTATTAAAAAAATACAACAATAACAACAACACTGCTTGATCATGTTGGACTTTTATCTATTCACACCTGGAGAAGATTGCAAAATAAAGTTTGAACTTTGGAACTTGAGTAGGTGAAGTTGAATGTGAGAAATGAAGAGTTCTTGTCACAAGCCAACATATTGAAATATTTGCATAGCTTCAACTTTTCTTCTATCAAATAGTTACATTAAAGTAACTCCTTTTATTTATTTAGTTTTTGATAAATATAAACAAATCACTTTGTAATGTTTTAGATATGATTTAAACCCCAAACTTTTCATCTCTGAGTAAAAGCATGATAACCAACCCTTTTTTTTTTGTGAAAGTTGCTGTAGTAACTCATTTTTTATAAAGGAAAAAAATTCAATGAGTTTAATTTTTAATGGGCTGAGATGACACAAATAAATGATATTAAGATATATATATATTTTACAAAAACAACGAGCGCCCGTGTGGAAGTTAGGGGCAACAGCGCGGCTCCCTACACGCATACCCTCACCTTGTGGTCGTGGAGGTTCGACCTTGAATTATTTCCAACCATCTACTTTCTATATAAGGGACCCGATACCAATAGACCACGAGGTCGTTGATTATTAAAATATATTTTTGATCACATGATATTTGACATGTTCATGACCTGTCCATGATTTCTATGTTAATCAAATAGTTTATTTTTTATAATTTTTTAAAAACTGATGACATGGCATATCATCAGAATAATTAAATAAAATAAAAAACAAAACTATTATTTTGAACTCATCCAACAATAATATTAGAATAAATTTTTTTAATTAAAATAAATAAACCATATTTATTTTATTTATGCATTGATAAATGGAAACGTAGATAAGATCTTTGGGTGGAATATATCATGAATAATAAGTCCCTTGAGTCTAGTCTTTCATTAGTCTTGGGTGTCTTCGAACCCGCCCGTGAAGAGTGTTGTGCTGACTCCTCCCATGTGAATTTGTACCCTTAATTTTTTTTTTTAAAAAAAATAGATAAATCATGTTCATTAATTAATCAAGTATAGTAACATGATAATTGATTGTAACATTAACTCTTATAATGTTAGGGTTTTGGGCTTGCATTTTTTTTTTTTGGTTAATAATATTTCATGAATCAATTCATGAGCAATACCACTGATTAAAAAATAAAAAAAAAAAGAAATTTGTACCACTCTAAATAAAGCAATTATCTAATGCTGTTAATTTTCCATGCGGTAGGTTGAAGATATTTTCAAAACAATTTTATTATTGAGAGAAACATTTATAATAATCCAAATTTTAATATATCTTTCCTCTTTCATGTTAATGATATTTGTCTTGAGCTACAACATAGGTCTTAAAAATTTAAATTAAAATAAATAAATACAAACCACTCAATAGAAATATATAATTTAATAATGGAGAAATTAGAAGATGAATTCATACCAAACCCCCTAAGAAAAATTCTCATTAAATGTTTGACAAACCAATTTGAATTCATGCATCTACATTATTACATTAGTTGATTCATCTCCCCACATTCAATTGCTCCCAATTTTAATATTACTTTCAATCCTTTTGATTTGGCAACCCTAATTATTCTTTAATACAACTTTTCAATCCCTCATTTAAATTTTAAACACATTATTTGAACAATTGAATTGAACCCCACCTAAAAATAATATAAAAATAAAATAATGGGGGAAAACCAAACATTCACCGGCACGGAGCGCGTTCCCGCCGTACAATGCGTACTACAAACCAATAATCAACTTGGTTAGGTTTGACCACATTTCCTTCCCATTGTCCAAAGAGTATTATTAGTTTATTGCTTTCAAAGATTTATATTCATATTTTTTTAAAAAAAATAATAAATCAAATTTTATAGTAGTTTAGAATGTTCAATACATTTAATATTTTATGTAACAAAAGATAGGACAATAAAATCAAGAGGAAAGTAATGAAAAGTCCCCCAAAATTTCTGAAATCCATAAAAAATCCCTGTAAGTTTGAGTATTCCTATTTAGTCCCTCCTTTATCAAGGGACTTACTTTTTAGTCCAAACAGTACCAAACGGTGTTTAAAATGGGGCGAAAAGACGATGTTGCCCTTGGGAGTAAATGAGTTGTTCAAATACCGCCACGTCTGCATAGCCACATCCCTTGGTGAAATAACGCAAATGCCCCTCCGATTGACTTCTCCTCTTCCCTCCTTTTGTGTCCCCTTGCCCGCCTAAGGCTTTAGTATCTTGTCGTAAGTGTTTATTATCGACAAACCCTTTAAGATTTTGAGTGCTTGCTATTTTGACTGTGTGTTTACTATCATTCATGTGAACATTTTATAAATATATATGCTACATTTTGTATTGTCAAAATGGTTAGAATCACGTATATTTACATTCAACACCCAACTATTCATCAATCACAGATATTTACATTCAACACCCAACTATTCATTAATCGGCTATTATCAAGCGTAAGTCCTCCCATTGTGGCTAGTGTTTTGGAGCCGCAGCCGCAACTCAAGATACCACCGTCATTGTCGTCTTTGCTCGTCGCTCCTAACAAGATGCCACCGTATTTCCCAAGCAAATGTGTTCCATCAATGAACAACACCGGCCTACAACCCAACTTGAAGCCGACAACACAAGCATGGAAACAAAAATAATTTTTATGTGCTCTCGCAAAATATCCCGTTGAATGTCCATGTACCCAATACAAGGGACGCTCCTTGAGCTTCTAGATCACACGATTGCAAACCCATTTTTTGGATGCTTTCAGGTGAGAACTCGTCTCGATACCGCCACCACACACATGTGTGGGCTGCAATGTCTTTATTCCAAAGGTATGCATATTTCCTCTCGAGAAGCATGAACCCTCCAATTCAGTAGCCTCCTTGACACATCCGGCCGTCACCCTTTCTCTCAAGTATTTTTATGAAAGTAAAATCAAACTTCCTTTTGATAGCAAGGTCACAGAGCGCATTCACAAGTGTTCCACGCTCAAATCGCTGGTCGCATTAATCGAGCACTGCAATCTCGTGAGTTTGAGAAGAACCCTCAATGTTTAAGGGCATGCTCTCGGCTAGAGGATCCCTGTTGATTGATAAGAGACTCTAAGTGAGACAATACTAAACAGAAGAACGTGATACTAAACAGATAAGTCGGATTTTAAACACTTACAGAAGATACTAAAGGGATAATAAAGAGATAAGATCAATACTAAAGACTTTAAGAAACTCGTAAAGTCCAACGTGTTTGTAATACACGGTTACGGGAAATAATAAACACATACTAACAAAGAAAGTAATTTACGTTGGAAACGAAGACCTGCAGTAGTCGCCTCATCGCCACTTCATCTGTGTCCACAATAAGGTCGACCAATATTTTTGTTGAATGAGTGAAAAATGTTGCACATACGCACAAAGTAGGTAGAATTGTCAATGGTACAAGTTGTTCTACGATCGTCTGGTACTATATAACTCACTCTCACGCCAGAGGGGTCAAGGTCCCACCGTTTACATATATCACCTATTACTGACTCCCAACAAGTAAGCACTGTGAGCTCCAAGGCTAGACCTTCTCCCCCATATTGCGCGACGGCGAAAATGGTTTCCATCAAAATCCTGCAACAAGAAGCCGCTGCCGAAGAAGCCGCCGCCGAAGAAGCCCCCGCCCAAGAAGCCCCCACCCAAGAAGCCCCCACTGAAGAAGGCCCCACTGAACAAGCCCCCACCAAGAAGCTCCCATTTCAAGAAGGCCCCATTTCAAGAAGCTCCCACTAAAGAAGGCCCCTCTCAGAATCGCGGATTGATGCAGAGGCGCCCATCTACGCATGAGAAAATGTAGAACTCCGTGGAGGACAAATTTCATTCCTAAGAACAAGCGCCCTATGTGGTTCGGGCCGAACAAGGAGAAGCAAGCACTCCTCGCTTTCTTCCCCGAATCGTCTCATGGATGTGAGAACAATCTTCATAGTATTTCTCTTAATCAGCTTAGTATTGCACTTAACCGCTTAGTATTTCTCTTAACTGCTTAGTATTTGGCTTCACTGCTTAATATTTCGCTTAACTGTTTAGTATTCCTCTTAACCGCTTAGTATTTCTCTTCACTTCTTAGTATTTATCTAAACTGTTTATTTATCTTCTAGTACAATTGTTTGGAAGAATGAATGAGCATTTACAACTCGCGCCCAATTATACCCATTGGTCGAGGGAAAAGATCTTGTGGTCGACGTACGCCATGGACGTCTTTGTCATGATCTTGCTGGACGACCTGAAGAAGACACCGTCGAAGTACAAGAGGCATGGATCCATCACCAGGCCTTTTGTACTGCTACTGTCGAAGCAGCACCACACCACAGATGACTTCCTCAAACTAATAACCGATGCAGTAACATCTTTCCAAAATTTGGAAGTTGTTCTTATGCCCATCATTCTGAACAAACATTTCCACCTACTCGTTTTGGATAAAGAAACGAGACACTACACTCACTACTCATCTCTCAATAGCTGGACATACGCATTGGTCAGCTGAGGAAACGGTAAGTCAATCACTTCCATATTTCAGATTCTCCCCTTCGCACTGAAATTTTAACCATCTTTGTTCTAAATACAGAGGGTTCTTTTCAAACCGCGACTTACCATCGAAAGCATGGGAACCGCTTTGAAATGCATAGCTTATACATTCTCACATTTACCGCTGACCGCTCTCAACAGAGAGGGCGGTGTGGACTGCTCCGCGGTTAAATCATGCGGTTTATGGAGCGTATATTGGATAGTGAGAAGCTTTCACCGAATCGCCCAAGTTCCTCGCCTACGCTTGAGTATGTATGCCGTGATGCTTTTCGGACGGATTCAAATAACAACTCCGCCGGGGAAACGGAAGGAACTCTAAAGACTTTACAATCATATTCTACGTGTTTAATATCAGTACTAATTGTTTACTAAGTGTTCAGTGCTTTGTATTTCTCTTAACTGCTTAGTATTTTTCCTAACCTGTAACTGCTTAGTATTTCTCTAAAGTGCTTAGTATTTCTATTAACTACTTAGTATTTCTCCAAACCGCTTAATATTTCCCTTAACTGCTTAGTATTTCTCCTAACCTCTTAGTATTGCTATTAACTGCTTAGTATTTCTCCAAACCGCTTAGTATTGCTATTAACTGCTTAGTATTTCTCTACACTCTTTACTAGTTCAACCAAATTTTTACCATCTTTGACTACTCATGTAAACATGTTATAAACGTATATTGTCAAAACTTCATAAAATCGCATATATTTACATTAGGCAATCTATGCATCACAACAAGTAAACCTTATGGCCTAGACGGAGCAAGCTAATCAACTATTACATCGTTGCAAGTCCTGCAGTTACGGCCAAGAGCTTTTTCAGAAATTGCCAGACAAAGAATCCTCTCAAAATAAAGCTGCGGCTCAATTCTCAAGAATGGCGAAAATGGTTTCCATCAAAATCCCGCAACAAGAACGCCAAACAAATGTAATTATACTATGCATGATATGAAACCACGCCCTGGGAAATCTATTACCTTTGCAGCTTCTCGTTGAACGAGTCTCCCACCCAGCCTGTTGCCGCAGACGCTTCTCTACAACACTAAAAACCAATACAAGTTCTCTGCAAAAGAACAAAAGAAAGGAGACCAAGAGAATGAGAAGAAGAAGACCGAGGTTTCCGCTACAAGAATGAAAGTACACAAAGATGTTGTCAACCAAAAAGCCGCACCGCTCTCCCCTCATGTCAGCCAAAATGTGGTTTTTTGGGGGAAAAGGGAGGGGTATTTTGGGGGTTTTTTCTTAAAGTAATTTGGGTCTCACCGAGGACTAAAAGTCAGAAATTTAAAAAGAAGGGACTGAATAGTATAGTTTTTGGTCAGAGGGACTAAAAAGTCAGAAAATGAACAGTCAGAGATGCTACAGTAATTTTCCCTAAAATCAATAACTACTAGGCGAGCATCGATTGTGTCCCTCCCCTTAATGCCTAAGTTTCTGTAGGGGCCTCGTCGCCGTCAAGGTTTTGTGAAGAGGTATGGAGTGTGAGCTGGAAGCTCATTTTCACCAGATTATGTATCGTTTCTAGTTTTGACTTCCATGATGAATGTGCTACATTAAACTAAAATAATAAGAATTAGTGCCAAAAATAGCTTGTAAATACATATAAAATTTTTTCTTCAAAACACCACATTTTTCTCTCCATCCATATGACTATTGTAGTAAATTCCTATACTTGCCATTGCATCTTGTGCACCTTGTTGGTGCCCCATGAAAAGTTTTGTTATTTTAATTGCATTTTTTATTATTTTGATATTATTAATATTAAATGAAATAAAATGTAAACCAAATATGTGGATTTTATATCTGAATATTTATGTAAAGTTATTTTAATAACTATGTTTAAATTCCATATTTTTATTTATGTAGTAACTAAGTAACCTACCCAAACAACAAAACCAAACAACAAAACAAATAATTTTTCTAGTCGATTCAAGTAGTAATTAATAGTTTAATTAGATCGGTTTGGTCATAAAATTTATATAGTTGGTATATTTTGATCATATAAATTGAATGAGTTAATTACTTCAACCAACCCTATTGAATACACACGCTAAAAAATTATATAGAAACATAACTCTTAAAAAAAAAATTATATAGAATAAATTTTATAGATCTTATATATATACAAATGATCATGATGGTCTATTGGTACCAGGTTGATTTGTTAAGAGGTTCCGCTCTCATGAGAAGAACTCGATTCCGAGAATTCAGGTGCATCGAGCGTGCTGTGCTTGATCCCCATCTTTAACATCCCTTGTGGGCTGCTTGTCACCTTAGTCAAAAATTAAAAAAAAAATCTTATATATATATAAGATTGGACAATGATGGTAGCTTACCAAGTTAGGTTTGGAAGAAAGGGAGTAGGAAGATGGAAAAGATAAATAAAAAAATTAAAAAAAAAAGCAAAAAATAGAGGAAGTAGAAAGAAGAACAAGCAAGCAAAGCCAAGATGCCAAATCAGAAAATTTCAAAAGGACACCTGCCAACACCTACTTTACTTGTTATATGATCATCACAACCCAAATCTATCCTTGACTTGTGGACTAGACAACAAAAAGAATGGATCAATATTGAGATATTAGAGTATGAAATTAATTTTTATTATTTTTAAAGTTAAAACTTTTTTTTTGAATGATTATTTTTGGTATGAAAAAGAAAGAGAGACAAAATTATTATTATTGTTTTTAAATATCTAAAACCACATCTTAACTTCAAAGATTATAAGAGACTAATGACAGATCTGTTCCAGATTAGATGATGGAGGAGTATAAGAGACTAAAGTTTTATGTTTTAAGTTGTATTCAACAATGCTGTTATTTTGAATAGCTACTTTGAATAGCTCTTAATGTACCCAAAAAAACTTCAAATATTATATATTTGTGGTGGTAAATAAATAATAGTTTTTTAATTGTCACCTTAAAAATAATTAAATCACTCATCACCCCCTCATTTTTTAATAATACATAATAATCTCTTATTTTATATTTATTTTACTTATTATTTCTAAACCAAACTCTTATGTTTTAACCTAGCTTGGATTTAAAATCTCAGGTCTATATATATATATATATATATGGGAGTGTTACTGTGCGGCCGGCCTTAACTTGTGCAAATGAGGTCGCTTTTCATTTCGGCACTTGAAGCATGTTTGAAGGATTTCCAACCATACAGATGGGAAGATCACTGAAAAATAAGCTAGCATGTCCATTTTCATATAATTTGGTGACCGTTTGGTCCTTCCACTTAACGGTTCTTATTTTAAGAAAATTTTAACGGTTTAAAATTTCAACCATTAAGTGGGAGGACCAAACGGTCACCAAATCATATGAAAATGGACATGCTAGCTTATTTTTTAATGATCTTCCTATCCATATGGTTGAAAATCCTTCAAACATGCTCCAAGGCCTAAATAGATTTACGCATCAAATCAAGACATTGGATCCAAAATTTACCGCATTAATAACACATCCCTATATATATATATATATATAGATAATGACTCTTTTGATATTTTGATATATTATATTCTTTTCAATGCATTCTTTCTCACACTCTCAAGTAAGTAATTTAGCAATTAAGTAAATAATTTAGCAATTCAAAGGTATAATATGTACTCAATTTTATTTTCTGATTTATTTTTACATATTTTTTTAATGAAAATCCAAAATTTTTTTTTGAATATCTTACAAATATTTTTTTTTATTTTTTAATGTAGGTCATTGCAAATTAAATAAAAATATAAGTTAATCCCATTTTTTTATAAATTAAATATAAATTTACTTGTAACCTTTTTAATAAAATCATAATTTACTTATGACCATTTTCAAAATATTCTTAATTGTTTATTAGTTATAAATAAATATCAATTATGAAAAGAAGAGGATATTTTTATCTTTTATCTGATATTTTAAATGATTTAAAATAAATTCAAGACCTTTGGTTAGGAGAACTAATTTAAGAGGTGACAAGTAGAATGAAATAAAATAAAAAATTATGAGGTATTATTAAAAAAATGAGGGGATGAGAAATGATTTCACTGTTTTTTAAGAAATGACAAGTAAAAAACTCAACAAATAATTATGATCTTTAAGGCCGAATTTTGTGTTTCCTTGAAATACCATTTAATATCCAAAATTTTTAATTATATCTTTATATTTCCATAATTTTAAAATAGATTTTCCATCTTGCTTTTTTTTGATAAAAGTGGATAAACCACATTATTTTATTGAATAAGATTAACAGTTACATAAGTAGATCCATTGAAGGATTCGATACATTAGGGGCTTTATGCCCCTTGATAGGAGTCTGGATTTATGCTCCAAAGATCGCCCCGAGTCCCCACCGTGTAAGTATCAGGTCTCCTCCTGCCTGTGTGTCTTCGAAATCACCCCCTGTTAAACTCTGCAGTTCCTCCTCCCTTGTGAAAGCGAGACTCCTCTTCACAATGAACTCCATTGTAACTTATTTCGGCCGTTTAGACGCATGAGTTGCATCAAACCAAGACAGTGTTAGGAAATCAATATCACCGATTGTTTTTGTGCAAACACGTTGTTTGTCCTGAAAATATCTCCTGTTACGTTCCATCCACACGGTCCAGGTGATGGCCAAGGTTAGGAGGTGCTATCCCATTCGAACTTCGCTTGGGAGTAGGTTTGTGGTCGCGGTTCTTCCCCACAAGTCTTGTACTTCTTTAGGGGCGGTGCCCAACTGAAAGAGCTGTGCAAAGTGTTGCCATATCCTTTTGGAATATTGGCATTGGAGGATTAGGTGTTCTACTGTTTCCTCTTCTTCCTCACATAAATAGCATGTAGTTTTGGTCCTGCTCCATCCGCGCTTCCTTAGATTATCTAAGGTGAGGATCTTGTTGTCCAGCGCGAGCCAGAAGAAGGCCTTGACCTTGGTTGGGTAGGGCTGCTTCCAGAATTTCTGCCCGATTTTTTATCTGGTGCCACCATCCATTAGGAATTGATAGTATGAATGTACTGTAAAATTGCCGTGAGTGATTAGCTTCCATCTTCTCATATCCTGCCCATTAACCTGGTGTTCTTGTAATGCTACAACAAGATGTTCCAGCTCAGCCAGTCCTTCCTCGTGAAGAGGCCCCTCCTGTACGATGGAGGTCCCTATGGCCATTTGTGATCTCGCTTCCTATACTGTGAAACTGCAATCTTGAGCCATTGCGAACAAAGAAGGGAATACATTTCTGGGAGCGTGTCCGTTCATCCAATTGTCCGACCAAAAGTAGATGGAGCTCCCTAATCCAGCATTGGCTTCCATGTTATGCAATAACGTGTCTGGTTGAAGTGAGGCGCCTTTCCAAAAGAAGGAGGCCTCGTCGGCGTCTTCGAGAATGGGTTGAAGTTTCTGCCTCTGAAGTATTAATTTTTTATAATTTGCGCATAGATTCCAGCTTGTCCTGTGAGTAATCGCCACCACCATTTACCCAACATGGCTTTGTTGAAGCTACGGAGGTGTATAATGCCCCACCCACCGTGTTCCTTAGGCCTACATAATCTTTCCGAGCTGACCAATCTATAAGCTTTAGCCTCTTTCTCTGCATTCTTCCATAGGAAGTCCCGTCATAGCTGGTCGATTTGTTGAATCGCCCACTCAGGCATTCAATATATTGAGAACCAGTAGTTTGGTATTGTCGTTATTACGGAATTGAGCAAGGTGATCAACAAATCACCCTCTCACTTAAAGGTTTGATACTTCCGTAGGGCTTGCCTCGACGGGCAACTACTTTGATTTGACTTCGTTGGCGACCTTCAGTATTTCAAGAGTGAACAAAAAAGCCCACGGAGTTGTGAACTGAAAGCCTTGTAGGGGGTTGAGCCCTACTTTGATTTGATCTAGAAGTCCTCATATAACACTTCTTCCAGTCGGATCACTTGTAGGAATGACATAATGCTCATCCATGTTCCACACGACCAAGGAAGCATCGTTTTTGAATCTTCCCCCGAGAGATAACAGCTTCCCCTACCACATGGACAGTCTGGCCTTGATTCTCTCAATGATGATCCTGCAATCCTCTTTCCTTGGCTTAAATCTTGACAGTGGGAGGCCCAGGTATCTAATGGGTAACGCTCCCATTTTGTATCCTATTGTCTGTTCGAGGTCTTGGGGTGTGTAGTTGAGTGTCTTGATAGGGATCATGACGCTTTTATGGTAATTTATTCGGAACCCTGACAACCCTTTGTACTAATGGAAAATCAATTTCAGTGTTCTGAAGTGTTGTAATTCTCTTGGTCTGAGGATGAGCAGGTCATCCATATATTGGAGTATGGAGATTTCTTCATCTTCAGTATTATCATACCGTACACCTTTGAATAGGTTCGCCCGCATGGCATTTCTCATTATGGTGGTGAAAACATTAGTTACTAGTACAAAGAGTAGTGGTGAGAGTGGGTCGCCTTGTTGTAGGCCCTTTTGGTGTCATATGTATCTCGTCGGTCGGCCGTTGGGGAGAAGCTTTGCCTTGGACAATCTAAGTATGGTTTGGATCCAAGTAATCCACCGTGGGCCAAACCCTCTTGCTTGTAGAATATCCAGTAGAAATTCTCAATCGACCATGTCAAAAGTTTTTTCAAAATATACTTTAATTGAATAAGGTGCCATCGCTTCTCTTGTGCTTCATCAGGTGGATTAGTTCTTCTGCAGCAACGATGTTATCCTGTATACATTGACCTTTAATGAATTCCTCATGCCCCAGGACCGGTCTACTAGGTCATTGATTACCGCTCAGTCCTGCTCTCGTAAGTACTTTCGTGACGATCTTCATGGAGCAGTTCAGCAAACTAATTGGTCTGTAATCTGAGATCATTGTAGGTGCGTTTTTTTTCGGGATTAGTGTGATAAATGCCCAATTAATCCTTTCCAAGTTTGCTTTGCCTCCGTAGAGGTCCCCAAAGAGCTCTATGATCTCTTCTTTTATGATGCTCCATAAAAAGAGAAATATGGAGGTATAAAGATGGTCGATAAAAACTTATTTTTCTTATAAATTTATTTGTTGGATTTTGATGTCGACACCTATAAAACAAGATTTTTTTAAAAAAAATACGTAGATAATCCTTATTCATTTATTTAGTATTACATAAGACAAGAATTCTTGGTTTATATAATTTCAACTCTTACCAAGAATGAAATCATAAATTTTTTTTTTCCTCAGGGTACATATATGAATATCCTCGTATATGTAATAAATTACACCCAACTGTTAACTTCAACAATAATTTTAATTCTTCTGGTGCCATGTATTATTGGACATGACAATTGGTAGTCATTGAAAATTCTTCACACAAATGAACACCATCACAAACAGTTTGGGCCTCATGGACGCATGAGCTGTATAAAAAAAAAAGAGTAATGTTAGTCAGGAAATATGGATTGACTACATACCATTGTCAAATTATACCAAAGGACCATTAGTCTAGTGGTATCTTGGGTCTCAGATATCGAAAGTAATTCGCTTTTATCGGAAGCGTCTTTCACATTAAGTCCCCGCCTCGTGAAATCTAAGTAAATGGAATGAGCAGTTTGGGTTCGAATCCCCACATCTCAGACGCCAGCATCTAGAGGTATAATAAAGATACTCTCGTTAACAAAGACCATGCCTTTGACACACCCTCTCACCCCTCCCAAAAAAAAAAATTTACCCAAAAATAAAGATATTAATTTTGGAGAACATAAGATATACATATTTAGAAAAAAAAAACATTTTGAAATCTTATTTTCTTTTTATTTATTTATTTATTTTCATTAAAAAATCACAAATTTCCAAAAATAATTAAACAAATAGAATATTGGGACAATTGTCAATAATAATAATAAAAATTATTATAAATAAGGGAAGCTTCCAATCCAATGTCCACCAGTCAACAACCCCAACTCCTCCTCCTCAACACTATAACAACTCCCCCTTACTGGCCTACTCCCACGACTTGGTCTTCTTCTTCTTCGACCCTCCTCCCTCCTTAAAAATACTACCTTTCTCCACCCAATCCATCAAAGCTCCCCCCTTTGCCCATCCATGGCCGTCTCCATGATCCCACTCTTCCTCCTTCCCATACTTCTTGCCGGATTCAGACCATCTCTAGCCCAGACCTGCCTCTCCGACACCTTCTCCAGCAACCGCCTCTTCTCCTCCTGCAACACCCTGCAGTACCTCGGCGCCGCCGTCCACTGGAACTACCACCCGGACAACGCCACCATCGACGTTGCCTACCGCGCGCCCATCTCGTCCAACGGCTGGGTCGCATGGGCGCTCAATCCGACGGGACAGGGCATGATGGGCGCGCAGGCGCTGTTCGCCTTCTCCGGATCGGATGGCGTTGTTCGTGTCTACCCGACCGCCATCTCTACCCCTCACCCCGATGTGAAAGACGGCAACTTGAGCTTCAAAGTGTATAGCAAGTCAGGGAGTTGTCGAATGGGGTGATGACTATCTTCGCCACGCTGGAGCTTCCTGGGAATCGCACCACTGTGAACCAGGTTTGGCAGGCGGGGCCGTTGAGTAATGGGTCGCCGTCACAGCACTCCACGACCGGCGATAATATCAAGTCTTCGGGGAGCATTGATTTGCTGTCCGGCTCCGTCAGTGGGGGCGGCAGCAACTCGAGACAGCGACGCAAGAATGTAAGCTATTCTATCCTTTTAGATGTGCTTGTTTTCTGGTTTTTAGTGAATTCAAGCTTGTGTTTTTGTGGAATTGGATTTATGCTCTCTAGGTGTTTGTTGTTTTGCTAGACGAGATCTTGATAAATTTCAGTTTGTTTTTGTGGGATTGGATTTACTTATTTTAGAAATCAGTGGAATTTTTCTTTGATTTTTATGTGATCCCTCTGTGTTCTATTATTAACCTCTCATGATTTACTCATAACTAGATGTTGAGAGTGATCTGATGATTTCTTTCCTTTGGGTGAATTTTCATTGAATTTTTTGGAATTTCTTCTTCAGAGTTTAATAATTTTCTTTCAAAAATCAGCATCATGTTTCCATTTCCCAAGTTGATTGCTTTGAAAGAATTTGGTATCTTTCTGATGTTGATTGGCTGTTTTTTTCTGGAGGAGATTTATTGCGAGCTCAACTATGAAGTCTCAGTCATGTTTCAATTACAAACTTAATTTTCATAGTTTCATGACATACAGATGATGGTCATCTATTTCTGACTTCATCTGTAGAGATTTTATGCTAATATTAGAACCATGCTTCTAACTTCTACTTCTCTTAAATTTTCATGCTGACTATTCTATTTTTTTTCTTAAGAAAAAAACAAATTAATTAGTTTTGCAAATATCTGACAATAATTTTACTTTTCATCATTTAATTTGTAAGTGGAAACTATCTCTTGGATTATTATGTCAACCCTGTAACTTTGTTAGTCCTTCTTGCTTAATGTAAATATATCACTAATTTCCATTCTTCTTGATCAACATGCCAATATTCTAACTTTGCTCGTCTACTTTCCATGCTTTTACTGGACTGCAGACCCATGGTGTGTTGAATGCAGTGAGTTGGGGTGTCTTGATGCCTATTGGAGCCATCACAGCAAGATACATGAAGGTTTTTGCAGATCCCGCTTGGTTTTATCTCCATGTTGCTTGTCAACTCTCAGCATATATTGTCGGAGTTGCTGGATGGGGCACTGGTCTTAAACTTGGAAGCGAATCTCCTGGAATTACATACCACAAACACCGGAACATTGGAATCGCTCTCTTCTGCCTAGCCACCCTTCAGGTATCTCATATTTTCATGTTAAACCTCAATTTCTTTCACAACATTATCTCAATTCATGAACATTGGTTGTGTAGGTGTTTGCTTTGCTCCTGAGGCCCAAGAAAGACCACAAATACCGCTTATACTGGAATATATATCACCATGCAGTGGGATACTGCGTCATAACTTTGAGCTGTGTCAACATCTTCAAAGGCTTTGATATCTTAAACCCGGGTGATGGTTGGAAAACCGCGTACATTGCCATCATCGCAACACTTGGAGGTATTGCATTAATCTTGGAGGTTGTCACATGGGCTATAGTTCTAAAGAGGAAGAGCCGAGACTCTGAAGATAAGTCTCACCGTGGTGCTAATGGTTTGAACGGCTATGGAGGAATGCAGCATCAGGGAGTTTGAGCATCAAATTCATTTATATATAGGGTGTGTTTGCAGGTCAGTGTTCGATATACCCTTACTTTTAGAGAGAGACACATACACACGGTTGTTGATATGCGTTCTATTCTTTCTTAGAGTTAGTTTTACTGTGGATTAGCCGCAGATATGCTTGTACTACCTTGCTTCTTCTGTAGAATTAGACGGTTTTTTCTCTTTTTGCCATGTATGATCGATCAATCCACTGTATTTTTATTTCATCCATTTTATTGGCTTTGTTTGTGACATTTCAGTTTGATTGACATTATTTTCATCTTGTTTGGTTTGCAAATGACTCTTTTGCAATAGTTACACCGCGACTTCGAAATATACGATCGTCTGAATACTTCCAATCAAACTGGAATTTCTGTTGAATTGAGATGCAATTTGATGTTGAATTATTAAGTAGCTATTTTGGCACAACCATACAAGAAGTATGTAGCTATCTGTTAGCTTGGTCAAGAACCAACAACCATGAGATGTGATGTGCTGCAATGCAAATGGTTGTCATTGAGCATTAAACTAATTCATTTGTCCAAACTGCTCCATTTGGACTTGGTCCCAATTATTTGGATGTTTGCAATTAAATATGTTATTGAAATTAACAAAGCTTGGATGGACCCTCTAAGGGTGAAGTTATCATGACCTCATCTGTGACATGCCCTTCCATTCAACATTGTAAGCCTCTCCCATTACTATAACTTGAATTTACCAAAATATTCTTGTCACATTGTCTTTTTTATTTTTTTATTTGTTATAAACTATATAACCCATTAATTTAATATCAATTTTAAAAAACTTTCCAAAATAATTTGATAAGAAGTACAGGCTATGGAAATATTACCCTCTATTGAAATCAGTAATTTTAGATCCAGTTGGGGAGTTGAAGATTGGGGGAATTTTCAATAGAAAGAATGGGTCTATGAAAGATGTGATTAAAAGAGGGGAAGTAAAATAAATGGTTTTTTTTTCTTGCACATCCCAGAAAATAGTTTTATTGTGTAAGAAAGTGATATATTTGAAATTATGTCTATATATCCTGAAAATATTTTTATTTGCATTTCAACATTTAAAATTAACTAAAATATTTTTTTTAGTATGTAATAGGGATAAGACAATTTTATAGCCCAACAACTCTCTTTCTTGCAACTTGTCATGATTGGTGGGTGGACATTAAAGAATAGTAGGGGCATATTTATTTGGTCGATTTATGTTTTTTTTTTTTTTGTGGGGGGGATGCAAAAAAAATTCTAAATAATTAATAGGAAACCTAACATTTGTATCAGGACAAAAATGAACAGTTATGTATGTAAAAGCCACACAATATATACATAATTATTGTTATTTGTAAATATACTCGTATCATCGGAAGTCAGCTTCAAATTTTTCAGGGAAACAAATAAAGTCTTTGTTTATTAAAAATAATTACAGGGAGAAGAGGTAGGGATGGCAATGGGTAGGGCGGGGCCCCTTTACCACAACCGCCTCACCACTTGGCGCCTGCCTCCCACCATACCTAAATACCACATGTATGAATCACACATCACGGCTTTTCCTCATACCCTCCCCCTACCACATGTAATATAATATATATATTATAAATAAATAAATAAATATATATATATATATATATATATATATATATATATATATATATATAAAAGGTATGTTTGTAAACACTAGGCTATTTAATATATTATATATATATAGAGAGAGAGAGTATGTTTGTAATTTTTAAGGCGAGAGCTGGATTTAAAATGGTGTTTACCAAACCCACCTCGCCTTCTCATAAAAAATCCCTTTACGCCTCGCCCGTGCCCGCTCTCAACAAAAACAGCCCCCATTCAGGCGGATCGATCGAATTCTGGAAACTGGTCCCATGATTCGGGTCGGGGGTTGCCATCCCTAAGAAGAGGTGGGGAGTAAAAGTAAATTATATTTCTAATGAAATTTGAAGTTCGTCTATAAGCAACGACATCATTCTCAGATCATTCTTAAAAAAGCAAGCTGATGCTACAACACTCTTGCTATACACAGGATCCATAAAAGGATCGGATCACCCGGATCTATTCTACACAATCTTACATTTTTTTTTTCAAGAGGCTTTTAAATCATATGGCGACAACTTTACCATTATGCCAAGCTCCTGTTCCTGGATCATTCTAATCCACCACTTAAATCTCCACTTGGATGCCTCTTTTAATAGAAGAAGAAAAAAAACTGAAAGAAAAATTTGTATGAGACAACCCTATTAATCACAGGTAGAGCTCATCAAATGAAAACCTCAGTATGCATTTCCCACACATAAATAAGTTCTTTATTTTCAACAGAACATGGCTGTCTAATAAACAATCATTTACATAACTAAATTGATACGACTAGTTTGTTCAGTTGAATATAATCAAATAAACATAAAGCAAGGAAAACCACCATCTTCAGATTATTGGATGTTTTTTAGGACAGGCATTTCAGCAGATATAATGATCCACGAGACCATAAAATTCAGAGATAAAAGGTGAGCCACAAGGCCCACAACATCCTCATTAATTTACAAATTACATAAGGAACGGAATAGAGATTGGACCAACTAGTCTCCATACGATCTCCAGGTTATAAAGCGGCAATCTCTTTGACAACTTGGGCTTTGTCGGCTTCAAACTGTTCATCCTCTGTTAAAATAGAATCATCAAAATTATAACTCAGATATTTTATGCTCTAACATTGCTGTGAAGTTGCAGATTTAAATCAGTGAGAAGAATTAATATCCCATCATTTTTTTTTTGTAAACATTGAAGAATTCATCCGAACATGAGTATTATTAGATATTGAATATTAAGATGCGTATAAAAGAAAAAAAAAAGATTATTTGTTGTTGGTAATTGTCAAAGATAAAAGAATTAAGACTATTTGCACATACTTGCATTTATAAAGAAAATTATAACAGAATAAAAGAGAGCTCAATTGTTAACCAGAGAGCATTTTCTCCTACCTTTTTCCAACTTGAAGTTACTGAAGAATCGAAGTAGTTTGCTCCTGTTTGTAACTAATATGCTCACAATCTCAGCTGGTTTATTCTGATTCGCAGCAAATAACTGCATACAGTATAGAAAAGCAAACCTTTGTAAGACTAAAAGAGCAAGAGTATAGGGCACAAGCATAATAATTGAAATCGTTGTACCTTGAAGACATGAAATGCCTCTATTTGGATATTCTTACTTGATTCCTGCAATTTGTAAAGACATGATACCATTCAGATTCTGAGAATACAGAAAATCTTCATACAATACATGTCTTCTAAGCATGTTCCTTTGTTTGGTTGGTTTTGATATTTGGGAATGTGCCTAAGCAATAATGTGGGCAGCAAACAAGTACCGGAAAATATGATGTAAGCAACAAAGCAAACTACAGTTGGGGAAAAGAGTAGCTTGAAATTTCATAGATCACTTCTTAAACATGCACTAAAAAAGATAACAATCATCGAGATAAAGAAGCCATTCATACCCTGAGAAGATTCATTAGAATCATCAAGTTATCCTTGGAGCTAACATATCGTGTCATAACTCCAGAATTTGATCGATCCAACAGCATATCTCCCAAAAGCTGAAGAAACACACAAAGAGGCAATGCATGAATCACTTTATAAAATTGACAGTTAATAAGTACAGATATATCCCTGCTGAAGACAAAGTTTCAAGCAATATTAAGGAAACATATTGAGCCTGCAAGGAGGGAATTAATTAATAATCACAATCTAAATAATGGCAACAAATGACTTTGGGTGCATTCTGGATTTATAGACTTTATTTCACTAATCAAAAGTATAAAATCCAACTTCCAAAAATGAAGTTAGGAATGTAGAGAATAGATGAGCAGCTTTGTGGGGATAAATGGGTCTATGGAGGGTTTGGTGTTTTGGATATTTGAATTAATTTTGGAGGAAAACTTTTAAGCTATGTTGAACAAAATTTGACATAAGTAATACTAATAAAAATAATTAAATTAAATTAAATTAAAAATTTAATTAATGGTTGATATGTTTGTTACTGGTTTAGATACATATTAATTCATATTATTTTAATTTATTAATAGAATATTGTCTAAAAAACTTTTAACCTCATTTTGGTGTTTGGGTGAAGATTTGGGGGTAACCGAGGATAACCTTGTTATCCCTAAACCAAAACACCACAGGGATTTCCTGAAGATGCAGATGATATTCAAATAGAACTAGTCATTACCTTGATAGCTTGCCTTCTAGTTATATAGTTGGGAGAAGACAACAGCTTCGAGTTGAATTCTGCAAAAAACTGAAGTCCAAAGAAGTGCAGATGAAAGCATTAGTATTGGTGATCAAGCAACATTACACTACTAAAAACTGGGGACATGGAATAAACATATGTTTTTTATTCTCACATCAATTAGACTTGTGATCACATAGCATAAACATGGAGAAAGGTATAACTGCAGAAGTAGCACAAGAAAGAAAGAAAGAATTTTTTTTTCCTTAATCTTTGACAACTGCAGTACCAACACTTTCAAATTCCTGGCCCTGTTTAAAGAGCCAGTGTCTAAGATTCAACTATGCATTTGTTGACCACAAGAAAGAAAAAATCACTTACCCAATCATAGTTTTTAGAAAGAAACTCCGCCACAGTGGATTTATGCCTTGTTAGGAGCTCCTGTAATAGAATGTGACAACTCAGTAAAATTATGGTAATTCCACTCATAAATAAGATGAGTACTACAAAAGTTACCAAATCATTGAAAAGAATTGTTATTACATCAAAAAACAAAGAGCAAAAAATTGCATTAAGGGTAACCAATGGAATATTCCGCCATAGCCACAAAGATAAGCATTTTCATTCTTGGTAAGAAAGCCGAGACACAAGCAACACCTATATAACAATTTGAAGGTATAGGGGAACTTCAGAGTTCCAGTCAAGCTGGGATTGACCAACTCAAGCATTGTCTTATTGTTTGTTAGCTTTAGATCAGCTAAATTAGGCTATACAAACAAGCCAAGGACAGTAAAAGGAGGCAGGAGAAGACCCTGCAGAGTAGACTAATGGTGGGATTGTGAGGATGTGGGAAGATGGCCAAATTGCCTCTCCTCTCTTAGCAGAATCTTGATTGCAAAATAAAATAAAATTGGAGTCAAACTTCAGGCTTTGACATGGAAAAACACAGAAGCTGAATCAAAAAAAGAGGGAACAAAATGTAGACCTTAAAAGTTGCAGAAGCATCTGATGCTATGTCAAAATTTGGGAGCTGTATATAATCAAAAAACTTCTTCATGTGCTCAGACTCCAAGACATACCTGTAAACAGTTGAAATAAATTAACAAGGTTCGGCAATTTAATGAATAAGTGCTGATACTAATGCCATAACTTCAACTATCATGATCAAAATCAAAAGAAACACAGTCCTAAAGGCTAAAGTTAAGTGGTTGACAAAAAGGAGATAGGTTTATGATCTAAAATATGGAACCAAGGCTAAAGAAGCACACTAATATTCATATTCTTAATAATACTCGTATGCAATAAATTACATCATTTCATTATTATAGTGCTAAAACTGTTATCATAGTACAAGGGAAATATCATCCATGCCCTTAAGCAGCAACAGTAATGAAATCAGACAACCAGGTAAAACACTTTTCTCAGCGCAATGGTTTGAGTATAGTCTTATAAATGCCTATACTTTCCCAATAACATATCTAACATATCAAGTGCAAAGAAACATGGGTCAAAGACTACCAACTGCACAATTAAAAAAGGCATAAGTAGTTCATGGAAAGAGAAATAACCAAGAAGCTTCTTCTCCTACATGTGTAAGCCTGGTCTTATTAAATTTCATGGTTAATAAATTTAGAAAAAAGTAATTCTGAACTTGATCGGATCCAACTTAGCCTTCACCCTTTTAGTGCTTATTCCTACTGATGAGTTCCACATCTTTAGGTTTTATTTATTCTCTCATAATTGGAAGTATGAAGTATTAGGCTTTAACATCATAATCACATGCAAATTCCCATTAACAGAACTCTTTGAAAACTAATTCAATAACCATGTGCCTATCATAAACTTTTTTTATGAATAGAACATGTGAGAGCCTAATTTTGTTGCGTATAAATATGAAAATTCAATTGTCAAATATTTATACATGGACCACATGTTCTATGTAACAAATCCATCACTATGTATATGCATACAGAATCAACAAGCATAATTTGGCAATATAGTTCATTTAGGGGCTGTTTGGTTTCCTGTATTTCAAATTACAATGTAAGTGTAATTACATGTAACTTAAATTACAGTATTTTAACTTACATCAAAGTTGTTTGGTTTCCTATAAATGAAAATGATGTATTTAATTTTCCACTGTTTGGTTTAATGTAAGTTTTTCTAGTAAAGTAAGTGGTGAGGTTATCCCTATTATCCATTTTTTATATATATTGGTAAATCCAGGGGTTTTCTGCAAAAGACTCTTGGGTTTTGGAAATTTTTGGTTAAAAAAAACACAAAGTTGTGTAATTTTGCTTAAAGATCTTTTTAATAATTTGATAAATTGAGGGGGTTTTCTGTAAAATGACATCAATTTTGGAAAGTCTGCAATGCACATACACCCTTCAAAAAAATAAATATTATTTTTATTTTTTTGGGTTTTTTCTGCAAAAATATTACAAATTTCGGCAATTTTGCAAAAAGACCCCTATAGTAAATTTGGTAAATTGAGGGGTTATTTTAACCAAATGCTTTTACCGCATTTCAACTCACGGCCAATTTGGCCGTGAGTTGAAATGCAGCAAAAGTGGCTTGAGATGTAAAACAAGTTACATGTAAGTGGGCCTTTTACAGCAAACCAAACACCAAAAAGTAAAATTTACATGTAAAACAAGTTACTTCACTGCTACTTACAGGTAACCAAACAGCCCCTTAGTTGAGGATCTGATGTAACTTGTTTTCCTTATACTTGCATCAAATATCCAAGAGATAAAAACTCAACCTAATTTCTCTCAAATACAGGTTACAACAATGCATCAGCAGAAGAACATACTCAACAAACTTGAATATCTTAAGAGATTATACTATCACAATGAATGGAGGTTGTAGAAATAATTCCAACTATACTGTTGAGGATGCCTTCGTGGGCAAGGGTTTATTCACAAAGAGGACACAACTGGTAAACTTGATTACAGGGCAGCTGGCAGATTTGCTTGATTTTATTCCTGATTTTCTTTCAGTATGTTTGGAAGCCCTTATGGTTTGGGTTTTCTATTTTTATTATGTTACCTAATTAGGAGGATTTTATTTCAGCATTTTTGGAAGTTCCTTATGGGTTAGGTTTTCTATTTTTATTGTGATTCTGTTACCTAATTAGGAGTCTTAATTAGGGCAGTCATTGTATCCCTTAAAGTCTATTTAAAAGGGAGGTTATCATCAATAAAGAAGCAAGCAAAGGTTTATAAAAAAAAAGTGTAGTCTTGGTTGAGACTTGTCGAGGACAAGTCTCATCCTTAGTTTTCACCATATGTTCTCCAGAGGAAGGGGAGAGAGCCGACCAAGGGGAAGGGAGGAGCCCTTCCTATGTCTCGACTCGTGACTAGATCCCTCTGTGAAGGCCCATAACATATAGAAAGCCCTAGACACCAAGGAACAACAAATGATTTAGCTTTCACAAATTCCAGTCCGTCTATCCTTGAGGACATATGAATTGCTGTGACAAGAGGATTCAATCAATTAAAAATGAAGAGCCAAACAAGACAAAATTCACTAGAAAAACACTCGACAATAGGTATGGCAATAGAGTAGATCAACTTCACATGACAATTTATATGCACAACCAAATCCATCTCGCGGAAGGTTAATGATGCCTAACCCTCCACCAAGCCAGTTCCATGACTTACCCTCTAACCTCATGATTTAAACTATCATGAAAATCTTCCAAAAACACAAGCCTTCCGAAAATAGGTCTTGAAAAAAGAAAAGGTTTCAAAGAGTTGACACTAGCATTATGTTTGGACCATGGAGAAGTTACATGTATTGTTTTGACCAAGGATTCAATTTCAAGCACACAATGTTAACTATCCCTAGAGATGGCATTTACAAAAATACCTTGCTATACTTTGATGACGAATGCACTCCCTCAACATAGCCCCATAATGTAAAGCAATGTCCATGTTATCATACCTGCACAATTTAATCTCATCATTAACGCTACATAATATACAAGTGGGTCATAAATCTGCCAATAATAGAGATTCACACAAAGAAACACAAGTGGAATAAGTTAATGCAGAAAGGATACATCTTACATCTTAGATGGTGAAGAATCTAGATGACAAATTGAAGCAATTGGTTTTAGTTAAGTTTAACATTCTGTAACTTGTGAAACAATACTGAAATATGACTGATTTTTTTTTCCTTTAACACAAGGATTAAAAAAAAATGAGTGATAAGTGGGACTGATTTTTTTTTTTTTTTTTTTTGCCTTTAACACAAGGATTTAAAAAAAAAGAGTGATAAGTGGGCACCACCTTAACTCAATGTAGAAAGGACCCAACCACAATAAAATAAAGAAAAAGAAAAAGGAAATCCAAAAGAGCAATGGCAGAAAAGCAATAGATTTTGGAACACCTAACTCTCCAGCACTTGGTAAGTAATATTGCAATGCGAATACTAGCTTTCCTTTCTTTCAACAAAAGCTTATATAATTGGACCACATAACACAATCCTATTCTTTTTAATATGTTTATGGGACATTTAAGCCTAAACCTCAAGGGTTAACTCCTCCTAATATTTTTTAAAGAATATTATAAAAAATTAATCAATATCATAATGCACAATAACCATACATAGAGCTTTCGACTAAACTGGAATCAATATAACAGAAAATAACTTGGATATGGCAGGCAGTTGGTCCATTTATTACACACAATAACCAGACACTTCCAAAAGCATTAGCTGCAGAGGGCAAAAAGAAACAACTCGGACATTACAAAACACAAAATCATCATTATATCCAACAAGTGTTGCATCGTCAGGAAAATGGAATTTAGAATATAATATCAGCTACACAAATGTCTCAATTTGCAAGTAACAATTTAACTTTCGGTGGTCAGCAAGAAAATGGAAGAATTTGACGGAAAGCATTTAGCTCCCCAAATCAACAAAGTCTAATAGTTGAACTCACCCGGAAACTAAAATATCCATGAGATCTTTATTCGCTTCTAGGTAATCCGAAGCAATCAACCGTGAATGAACTTGTTGCCTTTGCAAATTTGCAACAATTTGAGTGGCATCTTTACGCGCCTACATAAAAACAATCTTAATAAACGTTTGAAAGCTAAACTACATTTCAATAAAAGAAGCTAAGACACCAATTTCTTGCATACATGATACCATATTTAACAGAGAACGATACCACTTGGAAACAAGGAGAATAAGATTGTAAGAACAGAATATAATGAGGTGACAAATACCAATAATAATGGCTGAAATTATACATTGAATGGAGCATACATAAAGATATGTACCTTGAGAGAAATGGTGAGCCATCTACAATGGTTCCACCAAACTAGAAGATAGTTGATATGTTTACCTCTAAGTTCAGTTTTGGAAGACAAATAATCAACAGGCGCAGGGTGTTCTCCCTAAAGAACTCTTGGGTCAGCTGTACACAAGCTTCTGAAACTGGCTCCAGATTCACTGTTTCCATATAGAATTGATTTCAACTCCGGATAGTTTTACTCAATTCTGCCATCTGCACAAAGAAAACAACTGTCAGAATCAAGAGAAAGCGGAAAGTCGAGCAATGATTGGCCTGAGGTAGAAATGCCTCCTAAACAAGTAATAGACTGTGTTATGATATTGTATACAAAAATAAGGCTAAGAGGACAACAAAACCAACAAATCAAAAGCAAACGAGATTTTTAAAAATGCCACTCCCCACTCACACACACACAGATAAGCAGGCATGCACTGGCATGGCCATACAGATCCTTAAGAATGATAGGTTGAAAATTCTAATTAAGGAACATGAATCCAGCTGTTGGCAAGAAATAGAAAATACAGAATTATGATGTGACCAACAAAAACTATTCTACAACAATGGTGTGAAAGTATGATTTACATAGCAACTAAAGGATTTTTATAGTCATATTGACTGACTGCATTTTCTTAATTAAAAAAAAAAACCTTAATGACAATCGCATACCAAAAGAGCATGTCCTCACTAAATTATCAATCATACGATACCATAAATGTATCCCTCTAATACATTTAATTGTTGGAGTCAAGATGAATTTGATGGCCCAATATCCAAGACTTCTTCAAACTTTCGAATTTTTCAACATAGAGCATTGTGATAATATTCATATACTATATTCTCAAGCCTCCAAAACTTAGAACCTATATTTTTACGTTAAAAACACACTTAATCTACTATCAATATAGTGATTGATATTTGTTGTTGTAAGGATTGATAAATTCATCTTCTAAAGGGCTCCCTCGGTCTATACAGATTCACCCTGAATTGTTTGAAACACTCACAAATTTCACATGATTATATATTTTTATATTCATTAAAATCTTTTTTTTTTGGGGAAAAAAATAGGTCATAGATGTGAAGAAAAAGTAAGCACAAATGTTTTTACTTTGCAAACATAAAATTCATACAACTAGCCTTGTATATGGAAACTCATTTATGAAATTTAAAGAATTCAACACCACCTTACAATTTATGATATCCCGGAAACAATCATACTCTTAGGGCACCAACGGCCATGTTGGCCTATTGGTTCCTTTACTAAAAGGTGAACCTCAATCTTCGTGGACGGGTCTCAGGATCAAGCCCCTCCTCTTGCAAGGTGTGGCGCGATTTGCTGTTCGAACGGGTTTCGCATCTACTACCCATCCTTGACTTCCTTTGGGGGCGCTTGCGTCACTTTGTCAAAAAAAATTATACCTTTATTAGGCATGCTTCGCTCACCATAATGATTGGGAAACAAGTGTTTGTAGGTGGCTCTTTCAAATCTGCCATCAAATTCCAAGGCTCAAACTTAGCGGGGAGATGGAAGTTAATGGTAGAGGGTAGCATCTGCGAGGACATGCTCACGTATTTCCTTGGAGGAAGAGAAGTGCATGGAAGGGTGAGGATGAACACTCAACTAAAAGGAGAGGGAAAGGAAGGCGCTGAGATAACAAAAGACCAATATCTTCATGGTTAACTACTAGTCAAGCGCCATTTCCATTATTCAAAGGATTTGTGTATAAATTTTCATCATTTGACTAACCAAGAGATAACCTAAGATTGTTTAAATTAAAAGCTTCACACAATTTTCAAAAAAGCTATTTAAGATTATGAAGGTAATAGTTGTATTCATTGTCTTCATATAAAGCTTGTTCTTCATCTTAAATGCCTTTTCTTAGTACTTCCGCTTTCCCAGTGTGAGGATCAGAAGCCCTGATTAAAGGATCTAAATTCTTGATCTTAACTTTTTCAAGTTTCTCTAGCAGTATATTTATTTTTAACACAGGTTCATCATCAAACTTCAATCCTAGGATTTACCAGCATTTGCCACTATTTACTTCATCCAAGACTCGAGATGAAAACCTATCGATATGCATATAAGACCATAGATCCATGTTTCACTAAGTGTGCCTAGGATTCAAGAAACCTTCGAAGATTTCACCATAAACATATCATCTATGCAGATTAACTCCAATTTAATTAATTCTTTAAAGGCAGCAGTTACGCTCTACAAGATCTTCACACACTTATTATTTCATGTAACAGCAACAATGGTTAAGTTGCTTAACCTATACTTTTAGATTTGCACAACATATCAGAAAGAATAGGTACATGATGGTCCTAACAGGAACAACCACATAGATCAAAAACTTCTCTTAGTAAGAGTTTCTTGAGTATCATCCACAGAATCAAGATAATCAAACGACTGTTTTTTTTTTCCATCTCATCCTGCACATACATCTGACAGCGGAAATTCTCCAAGAACTGATCCAACCCATGCACAAAAATCACCTCATATTTTCAGTATCAATTGGTCGACCAATTGACGACAGAACACAAAATTAACTGGGGTAATAAATAAATTATTCTTTATTTCTCCAAATATCAAGGAAGCTACGGATCATAGCAGATATTCCACACTAAAAGAAACACTTTTTTCTCATATTCATCAAAAACCGTGACAAAACCAACTCCAAATCCAAAATCACATAATTCACCATCTAAAAACTCATCCACCCACCACAAAACCGAATCAAAAACCGAATCACATCTCTCATCAAGAAAAACACGTAATTCACGAAATCGATTCCACGAAACACCCGAAATCCATCGTAAGAGAAGAAAGAAAAGCCAATCCAAGATAAGGAAGAACCTTCTCCTCGCGCTTTCCCTCACGTGACGGGCCATTGAGGTCGATATAGATGAGGAGCTCGCGCGCCTGGCGCACGAGCTCAGCCGGTGTGCGGGGCTTCGACTTGAAAAGGCCCTTCATCTCCTTCCCGTCTAGGGGAGCAGGGCCTTAGCGCCGGCGTCCACCGCCGCACCACAGCTCCACGTATAGAGCTGGGGTTAGGGCTAGGGTTAGGGTTTGGGGGCGGAGCTCCGTCCGGCGGTTTCGATTCCTCGCGGACGAGGACGACGGGAAGACGACGTCCAAGAAAAAGGCTCTCTTTTCTTTTTATTTTAATCACAATCTCAAGTTCTCAACGTCTTCTCTTCGCTTCCTCCCTTTCCTTATTAAAACTTTTTTTTCCAATAATACCCTTTCAATATTTATATTTAATTAATTTTATTTTGGAGATAATTCCAGCACGGATAAAATAAAATTTTAGTTATAGAGATAAGATTAGTAGATCAAGTGATCAACAATAATTTTCCCATAAATAATTTCTCAAATTTCTTAAAAAGGTTGTTAAGCTTCATTAATATCCTCTTAATAATATTAGATTTTAGTTTGTTAATTTGGATAAAACATCCATGGATTAAATTAAAGGATTTGATAAGCTTTTAATTATATTAGATTGTGATGGATTTAAAAATAGATTATTAACTATTGATCCCTAAAATAGTGTCAAACTTCCACTTTAGTCACAGTTTGTTTGTTTATTATTTAAGTATTGTACAGATAGGTTTAAGCTTTAAGGTCGCGGAAAGCAATACTGGCTGAACTTATAAATAATTTCCACAAAATAAATTATTAACTATTGGTCCTTTGCCAAACTTCACGGGGTAAAAATCTTGGGTGGATAAAATGAGTGGATCAATTGAAAATTTCCAAAAACTAATGAAACTTATTTAATTCCAACAGTACCCTTTTGTAATTTTATTAGATGGAGTTGAATTTCTATTTGCAAAAAAAAAATTGAAGATTATTACTCAAATAATTCTAAAATAATAAAAATACTTAAGATTATTTTATTTAATAAAAATACATATCAATTGAAGAGGTAGGTTATATGTAATTTAAGCTTCTAAAACATTCTTATCAACAATCTATGGAACCCTTACATCGAAATGTTGAACTGATTTCGAACCGAGATCAGGTCGGTAACTAACGCTCGGTTGAACCGAGAATTCGGTCGGAATCGGTTATTATGGGCTTAGAAAGATAAATTTATATTGAAATTTTATACCCTTAAATTGAATTAGATTAAATAAAAATATTTTTTTTACAATTATCTTAAAGTTTTATCTTTAAAAGGTCACTAACAATTCATAATAAGAATAATTTTATTTAAAAATAATTTATCTTGAATTTTTATCCAAAAAAAATGATAACAAGACCTCTCTTAAATTGAATTAGATTAAGGATAATTTTTTAAAAAATAATTTATCTTAAATTTTTAAAATCAAAATTAGATTAAATTAGATCAATTTTTTTTAAAACAATTTATTTTAAATTTTTCTCTTAAATATATCCAAATCTATAAAAAGTCATAACGCACTAACAAAAATTGAATTAAATTAAGGACAACTTTTTTTAAAAATAATTTATCTTGAATTTTTATCCTAAATATACCCTATCATAACATGCTAACAGCTCATTAACTTCTTTTAAATTGAATTAGATAATGTGTGAAAAATTTTATGGGTGTTTAATTTGGTAGTGAAGGAAAAAAACTTAATCTAAATATAGATTAAAAAATTTACAGGTTTTTATATTATATTGTATAATATAAATATTATATTTATATTTAATGTTTGATAATTACAGAACCAAAAAATCCTTACCGGATTTGCTAACACGATTGGATCGGATCGGTTCGAAAGTCAAATTTTAAAAATTTACCAAACTATCTTAAGCGTTAATTGGTATCGGCTCACCGATGGGTTATTGGATTATTTTGATAGACTTCCCACCCCTAAGTTACATCTAAACTAGTTGAAGTTTAAAGAACCTTCCATTAATTGCTTGAAGCGAGAATTGTATAGGCGGCCATGTGCCAATAAATGCCTTTCCAAACCTATATCGTATGATCCAAAATGATTATCCCAATTAGAAGAGGCACACGACAACTACAAAGCGACATTGTTATTATCAAACCAAGACCCCTACCTGTGAGGGAAACACAATGACTCACAATAGCTCAACACCCTCTAGCATCATATCATGAAGAGGAATGATCGAGAAGAGAATATCGACTACTGGAAACTCATCGCCATAAATGGTTTATTCTTTATCAAATCTACGTACTCTTTCAAGGTCGATGGAGCCCCTACGATGCCCACTAGGAGCTAAATTTTGGAAAATCCCATACCCCACAAAGGTTAAATACTTTACTTGGTCGGGCTTAAGATGACAAAATCCTAACCTACAAAAATCTAGCCAAAAGAAAATATATAAGGGGAAAGAACTAGTTGCCATCTATGCTGGGTGAAGGCGTAAAACGACAAATGTGATCTACTATTTTAATGCCTACTCACTGCCAAGATATGGAGACATTATTACATATGTTTAGACTAAGGGGGCAACCAAGCAACCGGCAGATATTTAGGGCGGAGCTCTTTTTTCCAAACAAGTGAAAAAAGAGTGTAGGTCGAGATGGGACATTGTGGTGATGGCAATAACTATATATGGATGAAAAAAAAATTAAAAAAAAAAAACATGAGATACTTCCATGGCAAATAGCTTTTTTTTAAAGAAACTAATACAGTTTATTAATTTTCTTGAACTCTCTTGATTTGATGCAACTCCCCTAGTCGAAGATGTGAAACTGCAAAACGATGGAGTTAATAGCAAAAACGAAGTCTAGAGTTCACAAAGAAAGGAAGGTCACCACAAAGATCAGTTGATGCTGACCGCCTGGCGGCAATGAGACCTCAACCTAGGCGTGTGAGCTGAGATGGCCAATAAAGGCAACTCAAAAAGGACACTCCATGAAAATTAAAACCCGATGGATCTCATATAACATTGAACTAATGTAATGTAATGTTGTATCATTGGAACAAGAGATTTTATTAATGAATATGATTTATCCACTTTATAATAATAATAATAATAATAATAATAATAATAATAATAATAAAAACACCTATACTTGTGTGCAAAATACAAAGCAAAATGCACCAGATTTATTGCCACGTTGCGTATCTTGGATGTTCATTGATATGTACATTTGTGTGTAATCATGAAAAATTAAATATTTATAATTTAATTTTAAAGTGAGCATTTGGAATATGAAATTGTTCTAGAAGCCTCACCCCAATTGTGATTAAACTTTCCAACATAATTTTATGGTGCCATATGTAATTTCTTAGAATTTATAAAAAAAAATTCAAATATAAAGGTATTAAATAAAATAAATTATATTTTGGTGAAATCGAATTGCTTAATTTCTTATTCATTTGGGGAAAAATTAACATAGAAAATTTTGTATGATTTTACATCTATGGTCCTTAAAATACATAGCACAATCCCGTAAGAACATAATTGACAATTAATTAATGAGTAAAAATCTTGAAAGATCACTAAACTATGCCCATATTTCACTTTGAGTATCAAATTGATTTGTATCTTTTTAAATCCCACTACTTTTTATTTCGATTTCGGAAGATAAGAGGGAGGCACCCGAGGGAAACTAATGAGAAGCTTATACTTGACGTGAATTAAATGATTAGTGATCATGAAGGTAGTTGAAATGCTTAATTTATGCAAAGGAAATACTTAACCAATTGATCAATATTTGGAGAAAAAAAATACAGCATTTGAATCTTGATTTCTATTAATGTCATTAATGTCAAACTGTGTAAGGCCCAACATTCAAAAATCAATGTTCAAATGTTGTTCAATTAGTGGTAAGCGGGGTCATTTTTTGTAAATTAGATTTCCAATACCTGTCCCGGAAACATGGCTATTATCCTGAGGTTCCATGTCAAATAATTCTCACAGTTGCTCTATCTTCCCACCAAATCCCAAATAAATCACTGAAAAATATGGTGACCAAAAAGATACAAATTAAAGATTTGATCACCTAAATGAAATATGCGAAAGCACCCAATTGCCTCTCAAAGATTTTTACCCATCACCATTAATATATAAGCAAATATATGGAATTATTATCTATTTTAAGCGCCTATTTTATTACATGTGCTCACAAAGGTTTATACTTAGCAATAAGTGCCTCTATAAGCATTTATCTAAATTTTATGTATACATTTTTTATATGATCATTTGGCAAGGATGTTATGTATTGTAATTATTTTAATTTGCTAATACTTGATTATGTTTACACAGTAATCGTTAAAAATGTAGTATACAATTCAAGATATCATAATATTTAAAATTATTAATGTGACAAAGTGAATTTACCTTTCGCATTAAAACTTTTCTATCAATGTGATGCATATGACCGGACAGCGAGCCATCGGCCCAACTCCTCACACAAGTGTTAATGGGGAACCCTAACAACTACCCTAAAACACTGGCGAGGAAGGGTATGGTTTATCCAACACTTATAATTCCGCCACACCACCTGACTCGGTAGGCCGATAAGCGATGTACTGGACTAAACTGCTTATAGGACTGGGTGCACTCCCATCCTTACTCTCTGAGTTGGCGCCCTCTCTTCAGCTCGATGACTTTACCAACTACGAATTCTGGGGCCCCATCTCGGCTCAGAGTGAAGCTACGTTCCATGGTACATTGGGGGGCGTAATCGAACCACGACCCACATTGGCGAAGGCATAACTCTCACACCCGACCCTCAATGAAAGCACCAATGGTGACCATTTGATAGGGCCATTGATTCCTAGTACTCCTCAGCAGTAGCAAGTCATCTGGCTGCTAACTACCCCAAAACCTTCGGGCCAAAGCGGTAGGTTTACTTGCGAACACTTATATGCACTTGCCTTCACTACTCCAATCGGAGCAAGATGGTTAGAGTAGGAAACTTGTGGTAAGGGTTGGGGCCCGATGGCCAAAAAGGAATCTATCCACATTGAGATTGCTTTCTATTGTGAGGGTTGGTGGTGAGGACTCCGCCGCCGTGGGTTGCCAATGGCTGTTCTTTGCCCTATGCTATTGCCTCCCGTGGCGAAATTTAAGCGCGAGTGTGTCAATGAAGCCTTGAGTCGCGATTGGTTGAGTTGAGGTTGGACTGAAATTTAGGAGTCAACTCGAAGGGTGGGGTAAAAAGTTATAACGTTTGAAGTCCCACATCGGGCTTATAAGTGGCAGTAGTGGTGATGATATATCAAAGTGAATTTGGTAAACCTAAATTCTTCAAAATTCTCGAAGCAGGATACCAGGTTTTGGGATACTTAGCTTCATTAATCAGGAGGGCTCGGAAATCGGTATCCGCAGTCTCGGCTCTATCATAGATGAGAGCTTTAATCGGTATAAAACTAAAAAAAAATTGGTTTTCAACCTAAAAATGTCAATGTGAGTCAAGTATAATAATGTATATGTATTATCGGATTCTAAAGGTTAGTAACCCTTAATGGATCTCAAGGGTTGTATGACTTGTGATATAGGTATAAGCTAGGGTTTGTAATTCTTTGATTTGGACTTTTAATATTATAACAAAAGCGGGCAACACCACCGTGTGTTGGAGTTTTCCTCTTCC